>JARQOC010000003.1:542270033-542549634 GCA_033576535.1 Allobates femoralis
TGCATATTCAATAATTTGACAAAAGGCATCTAATGGACATTTATACTGCTTGCCTTCTCATTCCTACACCATCAGAGGTGCATATTCCTAGAGGTAAACGTACCAACAAGCCATTGGTCGCATGGACGGTGACACATCTGGAGAAGCTATGGTGAATCGCGAGGCCTTTCACATAGGTTCCAGGATCATGGCCTCCAGTTTCATCGACATCCCCACATAGGTGGAAGTGTACGGGGTAACTGCCCATTACCTGCTGACCCATATGCTTCAGTTCAATATTGGACAGATGAACAGAGGTGAAGTTCTGTAAAACCTACCAAAGACAGAGGACATTATTACACAGAAATTGTTTTGGAAAGCAAAAGGGAGGAACCAGTTATATAAAGTACAGGCAGAAGAAAATATACCATTAATTAAGTCAGCAAAGCTGGTCTTTTTCAAGATCATTTACTCCACTCTATTCTTCCTGAATTACCATAAACTCCAAATATAATATTATATATATAACTGATGAGAGAACAGTCGCTATAGTGCAGAGAGCCACAATTAAGGAAGAGAAAAGGGGAAACTGCTACTATAAAAAGATATACACTCATCAGGTCAGTCATCAATCCCTTTACTGACCCACATTCTGAACGTTATCTGTTATTTCATACTGATCCACATTATAGCTACTATCAAAATGTTTCATTTGTATACAGTTTGTATGTGACATCTACTTTAATAAGATCTTAGACCTGATTAAGATGGAATCTTAAGGTACCGTCACACGCGGCAATATTGCTAGGCAATTTCACTGTTAATTTGCTGGTTGCAGTGAAATCATGGACACATTGTTCTATTTTGTTACCGTGTACAAATGGAACAATGTGTCTATGATTTCACTGCAACCAGCAAATTGCCAGTGAAATTGCCTAGCAATATTGCCGCGTGTGACAGTACCTTTAGGCTGCTTTAACATCACCATTTTTGCTGAATCGTGGCAGATCCAGCAGATTTACCGCATCTGCTGCGTAACGGCTGACTTGTGGCAAGCCCCCATTCATTCTCTATGGGACTTGTGGCAAGTGCAGTTTTTGCCACAATCTGGTCAAAAAACTGTGGTAAGCTGTGGTTTTTTGACTTGCCGCAAATGTCGGATTGCGGCAAAACCCGCACTTGCCGCACCTGATGAAAGTCTCTTGTGAAAGCAGCCTTACTTTGGAAATCCACATCAGAACAGCTATATAATGCGGATATAAAGGGAATCTGCCAGCAGGTTTTTGCTACATAATCTGATAGCAGCATAACAAAGGGCATGAAAGCCTAATTCCAGGTATGTCACAAAGTATTCACTGATCTTAGGGAGACAAGTCCAAGAAAACACTCCAGGCAGCTGGCTAAAGCGCTCAACATAGTGAATTCCTAGGCGCATTGCCTCCTGGGAATTATGAATATGCAAATAAGTCTGTGGAGCTTCGGTTAGGAGTCTCAAACACAGGACTAGCCAGATATCCATCCAGGGAAGGACCCAGTCAAGGGGTGGCTCCTTGCAGAAAACACCATAACCACCATGTTAAGTGGCCCTTTTAGTCAATATCCAGCTCTTTTACAAGCTTAGAGATATGACGAGGGAATACCAAGACCAGGTATCCATCCACAGATCCACCTGGTCTTGGTATTCCCTCGTCTCAGGCTAGTCCTGTGTTTGAGACTCCTAACCGAGGCTCCACAGACTTATTTGCATATTCATAATTCCAGGTATGTGTCACTTACTGGGCTGCTTGGTGCACTTTTTATAGAATACCTGTTTTCTGATGTAGGTAAAGTAGAGCCAACTCGTCTAGGAAGTGTATAACCCCTCCCAAACCCCTGTCTGGCAGCATCCTGTGTAAAGCCCTACCCACACCCCTGACTGGCAGCTTCCTGTGTACACTGTACAGTCATGGCCAAAAGTTTTGAGAATGACACCAAAATGTTATTTTCACATGATCTGCTCCCCTCTGGTTTTTATTTGTGTTTGTCTGATGTTTATATCACATACAGAAATATAATTACAATCATATTATGAGTACCAAAAGGTTATATTGACAGTTAGAATGAGTTGATGCAGCAAGTCAATATTTGCATTGTTGACCCTTCTTCTTCAGGACCTCTGCAATTCTCCCTGGCTGCTCTCAATCAACTTCTGGACCAAATCCTGACTGATAGCAGTCCATTCTTGCATAACACTGGGGAACACAATTTTTTTTTAGGAGTTAGGTCAGACAACTGTTCTTAATTATTTTTTGGATGCTGAATCCAGAAATGATCTCAGTTTTTCTCTAGCACGTAAAGTTTTTGGACTATAGGATTTTTGTCTTCTCAAAAATATGTAAACTACTGTACCTAAAAGTGTTTTTTTTTTTTTTTTTTTTTTTTTTAAATAGTACAAATATGAACAAAAAATGAAATAAGAAATAGGCATGACAAATATGTTTTTTAACACTATCATATGCCACGTAGCTCTATATGAGTCGAATTGTAATCAGATAACAAGTCTTATTACAGATATCAGTGCAATTGTGCTTCTCTGGCAGGTAAGTTGTGGAGGAAAAACTTGACGTGCTAGAAAAAAACTGACTACATTTTTGGAATCAGCATGCCAATTTTAGTATAAATCAGCTCAAAAACCTAACTCAACAGAAATTTTTTTCAAATTGTTCCCCAGTGTAATCAATGCTTGTATTTTGGCAGAATTTGTTGGTTTTTGTTTGTCCACCCGTCTCTTGAGGATTGACCACAAGTTCTCAATGGGATTAAGATCTGGGGAGTTTCCAGGCCATGGACCCAAAATCTCTATGTTTTGTTCCCTGAGCCATTTAGTTATCACCTTTGCTTTATGGCAAGGTGCTCCATCATGCTGGAAAAGGCATTGTTGGGCGCCAACTTGCTCTTGGACAGGAGAAGTTGCTCTTGGAGGACATTCTGGTACCATTCTTTATTCATGGCTGTGTTTTTAGGCAAGACTGAGTGAGCCGATTCCCTTGGCTGAGAAGCAACCCCACACATGAATGGTTTCAGGATGCTTTACAGTTGGCATGAGACAAGACTGGTGGTAGCGCTCACCTCTTCTTCTCCGAATAAGCTGTTTTCCAGATGACCCAAACAATCGAAAAGGGGATTCATCAGAGAAAATTACTTTACCCCAGTCCTCAGCAGTCCACTCCCTGTACCTTTTGCAGAATATCAGTCGGTCCCTGATGTTTTTTCTGGAGAGAAGTGGCTTCTTTGCTGCCCTCCTTGAAACCAGGCCTTGCTCAAAGAGTCTCTGCCTCACAGTGCGTGCAGAAGCACTCACACCAGCCTGCTGCCATTCCTGAGCAAGCTCGGCACTGCTGGTAGTCCGATCCCGCAGCTGATACAGTTTTAAGATACGGTCCTGGCGCTTGCTGGTCTTTCTTGGGCGCCCTGGAGCCTTTTTGACAACAATGGAAGCTCTCTCCTTGAAGTTCTTGATGATGCGATAGATTGTTGACTGAGGTGCAATCTTTCTAGCTGCGATACTCTTCCCTGTTAGGCCATTTTTGGCAGTGCAATGATGGCTGCACGTGTTTCTTTAAGATAACCATGGTTAACTGAAGAGAAACAATGATAGCCAGCACCAGCCTCCTTTTAAAGTGTCCAGTGGTGTCATTCTTATTTTAATCATGAATGATTGTTCGCCAGCCCTGTCCTCCCACCACACCTGTGTTAATGGAACAAATCACTAAAACGATGTTAGCTGCTCCTTTTAAGGCAGGACTGCAATGATGTTGAAATGTGTTTTGGGGGTTAAACTTCATTTTCTAAGGAAATATTGACTTTGCAAGTAATTGCTGTTAAGCTGATCACTCTTTATGACATTCTGGAGTGCATGCAAATTGCCATTAGAAAAACTGAAGCAGTAGACTTTGTTAAAATTAATATTTGTATCATTCTCAAAACCTTTGGCCATGACTGTACATTGTGAGCAAGCTGCTAATCAGTGATGGGGTGTGGTTATATGGATTTCTCTGTATTGATGTGATCAATCAATGATAATCTCTGCTGATAAAACACTTAAAACTACAACACATTGCCTAATAAGTGACATACCTACAACCAGGCACCCGGGCCCTATATTATGCTGCTCTCAGATTAGATATCAAAAACCTCCTGACCAATTCCCTTCAAAATGAGCATTTTAAACAGTCCAGCTATAGAATAAAATAGTTCACAATAATGTACTCAGTCTCCATCCACTTAGCCTCACTGACGTATGCAGCTTGTATTGACCAGTGGACATTTCAACTGCAGAAGAGTCACTGATGAATTGTTAAAAGTGGGCAAAGCAGGAGTCCTTTTACAACAGGAATCTACAGGAATTTCTTTTACAAAGGAATCTACAGCCATAACACGAAAATACATACACCAGTCTCATCAGGTCTACCAGCCCATTAGTATTGTATGCGGTTTGATTGCAAGATCTGATAACAGACTAGCTTTAATCTAATAGTACAAAACTGAAAGAGAATGTAAAGTCCGAAAAATTGAGCAGTTACAAAATTGCCAGTGAAATGACTTCTAGAAAAAGACCGCCTGCGTTATCCAGAAGCTCCTTCTCCTTTAAAGACTCCACTATAACAGTGTTTGCCCTATACTTTCAAGCATTATAGAGTGGTTGGCTCCTAAATGAAGCCATCAAAAGAATAAACACATTACTTCTTTTAAACACTTCATTTACTTGCTTCAGGTTTCAATACCCTTTTGAAGTGAAAAGACAAAAACATGAGAAACCATGTTGTTTTGACATTATTGTGCACTATATTCACTTTTTGGGCGCATTATCAAGGCAGAGTCCGCCTGAAAAAGTTTTTTTGTGCACATTCATGTAGAGGACAGAGGGCTGCCAAGAACGATAATGTTTTGTTACCCAACTAACAAGTGTTTTGCTCATTCACTGGGCTACAGGCAGCCAGTTAAGGCCGGCTTCACACCACGATTTTTGGGTCCGGGGCCGTCCGGTGTGAAACCGGACAGCCGCAGATCTGAAATTTGCCCCCCATGTCTCCCTATGGGGCCAGATGGCTGTTATTTGCCATCTGGTTTGGGGCTTTTCCGGGAGGATCCAGTTTTGTCCGATTTTTGCAAAAATCGGACAAAACTGGATCCGGCACCCATAGGATCCGGTAGAAAATCGTGCTGGTTCCCGGATGCCTGGCACTGAAAGAGCGGCGGCTGTTAAAAGCAGCCGCCACTGAATTTCAGCACCTGGAGAGCTCCATGGCTGACATTTCAGCACCACGGCCAGTCCCCTGCAGCCACGGTACTGAATTTCAGCACTGGACAGCGCCAGCAATAAAGCCAGCAAAAAGCAGATTCTGCCCTCCGGTTCTGCTCCTCTGTGCCCGTTAGTTTCTGTCCGGTGCATCCTGTTGGACAGAACCTGAAAAATCGCGGTGTGAAGCTGGCCTAAGACTGTAAGATTGTTAACTGTGTTCCTAGGAACCTAAATTTACAATAAGCCTGCAAGAAAAATGGACCTGAAGGAAAAACCAACTTGATTGACGGTCGTCTCAGATTAGTTTACAGAATTTTGTGCATGCAATGTGATCACAATTACAGGACCTGCAAAAACGTATGCACCCTGTATGCAAATCTACCTTAAGTGTCCACCAAATGTATCAAAATTGAAGTATTTGCATAGGTTGTTTCCATAACACGTCTCCTCCATTTCCCCTTGGATGACGATGTTCCTTGTAAGGACGCCCACTTCGGCCCGCATGTCCACGCCTTCTGTGATCTCTCCCATATGGAAATACAGGGGCCTTTCTGAAAAAAAAAAAAAAAAAAATGTATAATATATAAATCTTTACACATTAATGGTTTAACAGGAAATAGACAGTGTATGATAGGGCTTTACATGCTCATGGTAACAACCCTTTTTCCAAGAAGCCTTCATTGTGGAAGGGAAACAAGCAGTCACCACTTTTAGGCAGGCGCACGGGCATGTAATAAATTATATACTGCTCACACATGATTATTGCTAAACTACTACCACCATTTGTAAAGGCAAAAACATTGAGCTGGAGTATGAGCTGACAAATGCAAACCATAAGAGCATGTTCACACTGGCCGCTAAGCAGATCAACAAATACCCTGCTAATAAGTAAAAAGCAAGTGCATTTACATAACGCAGGGTACTTAGCAAACTTGGCATTTGATCAAAAAAAAAAGCATGAAGCCATCCACTGTGACAAGGATTACCTATACTGGGAGAGCACCGAACACTCCCTAATATCAAATCCTTACGATGAGTCAAAACAGACTTCAATATGAATAAGAGTGGTGAGTGACCGGGTCCAGTTAATGGACATAGCCATGGGGAAGCATTATAAATGAAATACCCAGCTCAATGAAGGAGGGGGCACACCCACATGTGTATTAAATAGAAGAGATTAAAGCAAAGTTTGGGTAGACCTTGTCGTGGTGGGATGCCTTTATGTTTTTTTCATCAAAAACAATGTTGTTTCCTATGTTATTTAAATGCATTTGCTTTTTTTTCTTATTTGTAGCAGGGTATTTGTTCATATAATTTTCATCTCAAGTATTAGGCTGGCTTCACACCACAGTTTTTGTCATCCTGTTATGTCAGTTTTGAAAAGGACAGAACAGGATTGTTTTTAGCCTCCTATGTATCCCCTATGGTGCAGGATTGGTCATAAATGGCCATCTGGTTTTGTGAATTCAGTCCCGGGCTCATTACTGTCCTGTTTTTTCCCGGGCCAAAAATCGGAGACTGCTCCGGTGAAAAAAACGGACCAAACCGGACAGAAACGAATCCAGGGTGATCTGGCACTTATAACATGGGAGTCTATGGGTGCCGGTTCTGGGGAAAAACAAGATTGTTTCCCGGATCCGGTTTTAGTGTACTGAGCATGCTCAGTCCACATTCCCTGCTCTGTTCCTAGAGTTTCACATTGGCAGTGTATCTACATACACTGCTAAAGTGAAATTAAAGAAAGAAATGGTTAAAAATAAAAAAATAAATGCTCACCTCTTCGCCAAGTGTCCCGCGATGAAAGGCGTCCACTTCCCATCAATTGCCGCTGGTCAGCTGATTCAGGTCCTCCAGCAATCAGTTTTGGCGGGCGATTTAAACCTCTCAGTTGATGCTATCATGTGACACATCAGCTGATCGGTTGCAGACGATCAGCTGATTCAGGTCCTGCAGCAATCGGACATCGCGGGACACTCGGCGGAGAGGTGAGCATTTTTTTTTTAAGTTTTCTTTAAGCATTGCTTTCTTTCGCAATGTATGTAAACACATTGCGAAAGTGAAAGTACAGCCCCCACACCACTTGCCTGCGCTTTGCAGGCTCGGCTCCTCCCAGATTTTTCTGTGTCCAGATCCCTCAAAATCCGGGATCCGGACACAGAAGTGGCATCCAGAGTACAAATCAGACTTGTCCGTTCCTGTCCATATGGTCCTGCAAAAAACAGAATCCCCTCGGACAGTAACAAACCATGGTGTGAACCCAGCCTTAGGCTACAAATGGTGGTAACCCGTATTCGTTCACTCATATGTTCTTCTTCGTCTTACATAACCACTTTTGAGAAATCATTTGGAATCACAGAAAATACCTTACAGATAAACCAAATAATTTTACACACAGCAGCATCACAAGGGTAAAATGTAAGGTAACGCTGCAGTAAGGCTCACATCTGAAGTAATCTTACTTATATGCTGACCTTTTTTTTAACCAAACCTGTTGCACCATTTCAACTTTGGTTGAGAACTTTATGCCCATTAGGTTAGGGTCAGACGACCATAGAGTCTCTCATCCGAGACAATCAGGTAGATTAAACGATTAGTGTCATTTGTGTAATCGGTGGTCAGCACAGTTGTGGCGCCCTGCAACGAGTGCGTCACAGGAGTGTATTGCAGCAGCACATATTCTCTGACTAAGCAATGACATGGTTAAAACTCAGAGCTCCATATCCTACATGCACATCAGAATAGAGGGCCAATAAGGTCCTGGTGGGCGGAGTGTAGAGGTAGTGTGTAGTGGAGAAGTCAGTGCAGAGAGATCGAGATCTGCAATGTAGGAGACGGAGGGATCCCTACAGGATTGTCGTTGGGATCCCTGGTGCGTTGTTGTGTGTGACAGGAGCTGAATAGATACTGCATTGTCTGTTTTCACAGTTAGCATGGATATTTATCAGGTGGCCTATACCAACTTTTAGGCAATAGATTTTTTTTCCTTCATAAATGTGAACATGCTTAACATGTCTATTGAGCCATTGCAATTTCCGTGTAGTCGAGAGTATACTGTGTTGTTGTATTAAATGACAGGTAAACTATCCGTTTGATAGCAGCAACAACCTACCTTTCACTTTAATCTGGAATTTGTTACATTCTGGACAAGGAAGGATGGTAAATTCTTCTGTTTGATACATCGAATAGTCTGTGCTTGCAACAACTATTTCATCTCCTGGCTGCCAACTATGCACATCATCGATGAGGTCTAAACACATACCGTCAACAGCTTCAATGTTAAATCCAGAATAAGATTTACCTTAAGAAGCGACAAAAACAGCAAACTAAGAAACAATGACTTACAAGAAAGATCTATTAGAGGTTTGTTAACTCCAAGAAACTAGCATACATTAGAGCGCCTATCAAATAGAATACTAAAATACACTTTGGTAACTAAATGGTAGAGGTTAGGGCATCAAGCCATGAAAACAGTTGTCCACTGGTGGCTTAAGAACGTAAAATTATTCTTACCACTTGAATTCCCGTATATGCTGTTTTTGGAGCAGAAAGTTCCTAAAAACCTGGAGATTCTACCCAGTTTCAGCTCTGAACACCCTGCAAAAAGGCCCAGCGTGCACAAACCCTAGGAGTAGTCTTTTTTACCTCCTCACCTTTGACGCTAGCTCCATTCCCTTGTTCTTGCCTTGGAATCAAGCAAGCAAATCCTCAAATCTCCAATCTTTTAGTAACATCGGGCACCTTTTGACAGGCAGAGAAAAGGCGCTTCTTCAGGAGATTTAGGATTGACGCAAGATTAAAGAAGAAGCATCTCAAGGTCTGACAGCAAAGTAATGTTCACTACACTCAATAAGGAAAGTCATTGAATTCCAGAATGAAAAAAAGAAATAATAATAGAAAACAAAACGCCCCTCAGCCTCCTATGCACATTTCACATCAGGCTTTATCAAGGAGCATCTCACAGTCTGATACCACTGTAATTTTACCAATCACTCAATTATCCAGAATTATGGTGAAAGAAGGGTAGGCTGACAGGAATCCAATGATTACACTGCAGGCAGATCTAAGGACCAAGAAAAGGCAATCTTCAAAGAATGTATGAGCTCATGAGGGCAAGGGCTGATAGTACCAGGTTTAAATCCCATTAAGGGAAAACAGTTCTTGGAAGGGGCCCAAGTGTTATTATAAAGAAGGACAGATTAATTTTCTGATCCAAGAAGAGTATGCGCTATCTAGAGGACTATGGCACAAAAAACGACAACTATTACCACAAGATTAAACAGAGAATTTATTTAACATTCAGGCCCAGTAAAAAAAAAAAAAAAAAAAAAAAAAAAAATTAACTTTTAATGTGGTTTTCTACTTGATAAAACCAGGCTAAAGAAGCCAATATACCAGGTCGAAAAGGCTTAGGGTATGTGCACACTGGGCGGGTTTTCGGCGGTTTACCTGTGTAAACCACCGTTTTGCATACATTAGTTTTATGTTAATTTATGTTAATCCAAACCGGCGTTTGGATTAACATTAAAACTAATGTAGCCCGCCCAAGGCTGTGCACATACCGGCGGTTCCCCAGCGTCATCCGTTGCTAACCCGCAGGTTTCCCAGCGGGTTAGCAAAGAATGAACATGTTGTAAAAACCGGCGGTTCTGCAGCGGCTGCAAGCAGAAACATGTGCTGCTTCCAGCCGCTGCAGAATCGCCGCCGAGAACCCGCTGGGCAGCCGCCGGTTACCGCCCGGCTCCCGCAGCTCATAACCGCCAGGAAGCCGGAGGACGGCGCCGGAGCTTCCTGGCGGGTCCCGCCCAGCCGCCGAGGCAAACACGCCGGGTAGTGTGCACTTACCCTTAGTTTGTTTGTTTTTTCAAAGGGGAAAATTTGTTTTTTATGATATATTTGTGCCTGCACGAGATACCAGATCTTCACAAAGTAAGACATCCTTTGAAGCATCTTAGCACAGGTGTATAATACTATCCACCTTACACAATCCTTAGGATTTTCTTTTAAACTGAACCTGTCACCAGGTTTTGTCCCTATAAGTGATGTCCACCACCAGTAAGGACTTACATATACACAGTATACTAGAATGCCTTATAAAAGTGTCCCCAGGCCGATCTGTAGAACATAAAAAAATACCTTATATTATACTTATCTACGGGGCGGTCTAGTCCGATAATGGTCGCTGACCTTGATTCGACAACTCCTCTCCTCTTGCCATTGCCATCCTACTTATGGATGATGTGTCCTTCATCGACCACTCTCCAGTCTTCATTGCGTTCCTGCGCACGCACATTTCTCTCCGCCTTGCTGAGGGTAGAGTAAAGTACTATAACGCCCACGCCTGCGCACAACAAGGTCGGTCTTTGACCTTTCCCCACACCCGCACTTTACAGCACTTTATTCATCAGGGCAGAGAGAAGTGAGCATGTGCAGGAGTGCAATGAAAGCCAGTAAGTGGATGATGTAGGATACATCATACACAAGAAGAGAGGACGGTGATCACAAGAAGAGGAGCCGGATCAAGACTAGCCACGTCCATCGACCGGACCCCCACTCAGGTGAGTGTAATAAAACCTCTTATGTTATACAGAATGAAGGCCTTACTAGTTGTGGCCACAGCTTATATGCAAAAAATAAAAAAAAATAAAAAAAGGAAAAAAGAAAACTGCTAACAAGTTCACTTTAACAAAAAAATTAGAGATAAACAATGTTCTATATTGAATCTTCCATTACTCCTTTTAAAGCATTTTTTCTTAAACATGGGCACTATGCTGTGTTTAAACGTTTTGGAGCCTCGCGGTCGAGTCCTTACTGTAAACTATATTCGCCAAGTGAATCAATGTTGGCCAACAACTTTTCATCTTTTTGTTATTATCCTTCATCCTTACCGGAAAAATACAAAAGCCTCACATACCCTGGAAATATGCTTGGGACAGTTCTTTTTACGAGATTTTGGGGATTTTCTAACTTTATCCTTAGCCTTTTTCTTAAAACTTAGATTTATTGACTCAGTGGTTTAAAACCTTGTGATTGCAGGCGTTTTTCCTCAATTCCTCCAATCTTCTGATATAAAACATAGGAAAGGACGAATATCAGTTAAAATGTTTTCCCTGCTCCTGTCAGCGCCTCTTGCTCTATTTCCTGTGGCCTCAAATACTTTTCATAACTGCATCAAATGGAGAAAATGAAGAAGCCATTGCTTAAAAGGAAACCTGATAGCAGGATAAACCCCAATAAGACGCTACAGCGCTGGGTCTTCACAGATCTCCACCATCAGGGTTTGGTCCCTGCATTTTCATAAAAGCACAATTTAATATCATGGCACCACTTATTAAAGTTTCCTGGACTAGTCTAAGGGCCGCTTTACAACACATCAACTTCTGTGACCAACTTCTGAACAGATCTCTGGTTGCAGTGAAATCATGACACATTGTTACATTTGTACACAGCCACAAAATAGAACAATGTGTCCATGATTTCACTGCAACCAGAGATCTGTTCAGAAGTTGGTCACAGAAGTTGGGTGTGTAAAGCGGCCCTGATGGCCCCTTTACACGCAGCTACAGGTAACAGGTTTTCCACAGGTAACTTACTGGCTGCAGTGAGATCATGGAGACATAGTTCCATTTGTACACAGCAACAAGATAGAACCATGTCTCCATGATTTCACTGCAGCCAGTAAGTTACCTGTGGAAAACCTGTTACCTGTAGCTGCGTGTAAAGGGGCCATAAGAGTTGTGTGCCCATTGTTTTACAGTCTAGCCCACTATGTTGTTATGCCAAAGATGTAACTGATGTTCTAGCAGGGTCTTCTCCATCTGCTCTCTTCGCCACCGCAGTGTGCCAGACTTGTCATTGTTAAAGAGGTTGTCCAGCGAAACAAGATATTCCCTACCTAAGCTTGCTGTTTGGTGGTGTCCCCTCGCTGTCTCCATAATGTATGGCACGACACATTCCATTCATGCTCTGGTACTGCTGAAAAAAGCAGAGCACAAACCTTGGCAGTGCCATAGGGAATGAATACAATGCACATTGCTCCAGTCCGGTTATCCCTTCTGCCATACGAGCAGTTGGACCCCCACCAATCAACAAGTTATTTCCTAAATAAGTGTTTTTAAGTTAATAAGATACATTAGAAGGATTTGTGGTACAGGTAGGTGTCAGGAGGCCTCTAAAGGAGCACTCTATAGCATTCTCTCAAAGCTCCAAAACTCAACGAGTACGTTTGTAGACAAGGTTTACCATCTTTCCAGAAACTGTAAGCCTTCACGGCAAAACTCTGCCCATCCAACGTGGTGAAAGTCTTCCCCCGCTTCTGCTTTTCCTCGAGTGTTATGATTTTCATAGTCTCTAGTGCTTTCACTGTACGAGGTGTTACTCCCACCAACAACGCTCACAAGTGCCCAAGCTTGCCTGTAGAAAGGAAAGTCAATTTCACTTACATCAGTAATAATAATATTAAAGGGGAAAGACCACCTATACACTTCGCATGATTCATTTTGGGTCGCCATTCATCCAGGAAACAAATTAAGGAGCTAAACTTAATGAAAAGCACAAAGACGACAACTTGTTATTCCCCAGGTCTTCAACCAATCTAAGCCATGTAGAGTTTGATGCTTAAATCCTTGATGGAAGTGATCTGTTAGGGATCCGTAAAGTCAGCTCTCAAAGCGTTAACATCTTTTAGATAGCTGTCGGCTAAATTATCATTTGTGCATGTGTTACAAGTGAAGCAATTGCTGCCAGACACCTCTGCTTGGAGGCTTATCTTCCTCAGAGGATCGATCTATTGAAGTCAAAGGGGTACGTCACACACAGCGATATCGCTGAAATCAGCGACCTCGCCAGCCATATCACTGTGTGTGACAGTAGCAGTGATCAGGCCCCTGCTGTGAGGTCACGGATCGCTGCCCATCCTTCAGGACCATTTTTGGGTCCTTGGTCTCCCGCTGGCCAGCACGCATCGCTGCGTGCGACAGCGAGAGACCAGCGATCAACGACCTCCCAGGCTGCTAACCATGGTAAACACTGGTTAATTAAGCAGCGCACACTGCCTAGATACCCCCTATTTATCATGTTTAGCAGAGCTAAGTAAGGGGACGTGAGTAACCATGATAAACATCGGGTAACTAGGCAGCGCGCGCTGCTTAGATACCCGCTGCTTATCATGGTTACCAACGTCCTCCCGCTTAGCGCTGGTAACCATGATAAACACCGGGTATCTAGCCAGCGCTCGCTGCCTAGATACCCGCTGCTTATCATGGTTACCAGCGATGTGGAGGTGGCTCACTATCCCTGAGAGATCTGCGTGTTTGACAGCTCCCAGCGACCACACGCGATGTTCCAGGATCTGGTCGTGTCGGATCGTTGAACATCGCTGTGTGACAGCACCTTAAGGCTCGTGCACACTGAGAATTTAGTGAGTTTTTCACCTCAGTATTTGTCAAAACCAGGTGAGAGACAATCAGAGGAAAAGTATAATAGAAACAAGTCACCACTTCTACATTTTTTTTAACCACGCCTGGTTTTGGCTACAAACACAGAGGTAAAAAAACTCAAATACTCAACGTGTACACGAGGTCTAACATGTCTGATCCTTCTTATTCCCAGATATTGGCTGTTGAGTGGAGACCACATCATGAAGCTACTAAAAAGTAAGTTCTCCATGCAATGTATAAGCAAAAAGAACAAATTTTCCCACAAATATTTAACTGCATGATGTAAAGCTTCCAACATTTTGTAGCAAAAACACAAAATTACCTAAATGCCAAGCTTTTGACTAGATTACTACCAAGAAGACGTTGAATAATTAGGCGTGTCTCCGGAAGCAGCTTTCTTTCTGCGGAGTCACCCACCGCCATGGCAACAATACGACCCGGGGTAGAGTACTGAGAAGATCCTGCAACCTCTTGCTGTCACTTTCATTACTGAAGGTGTCAAATCTTTCCATCATTAGTACTTGGGCAGTTTCTTGGTCCACAACTCTCACATTCAGACCTCTAGAAAAAAGCAGCTCCTGGTTGTGTGGTCCTGCTGGAAGTCCAGATGCAGTGAGAGATTTTGTCAGTAGCGTCCAAGATAACTTTTGAGATCCGTGTAATTCCAGTGTTCCACCAGGTGACACCCCAATGAACTTCTTCCCAAATACTGGCACGCTACCTTCCCCTTCATCCGATCGCCCATATAGGATAATATGTGCTTTGGATTTGTAGCTGCATCTCTCTGCTCCAATATGAAGCGCTCCACCATCCTTAATGAGGATAAAACGAGTCCTCAGAGTGATATTTTTTGAGCCATTTGCATCATCGTCAAAAACTAGTTTGCCTGAAAGACAGAAAATAATTGTGACGTGTATAATTAAACACTAAAGAGGAGGCATGAAAGACTGAACTTATTATATTTAAACATTCATTCTTCTTGGTTATGTGGATACCAAATGTGTGGGATTTTGATTTTATATAATTAATGTGTACTTGAATATTCATTGATATTTTAAATATTTTTTTAAACATTTATCCTTATTTTAGGCTTGTAAATTTATTGTATGTCAAGTGAGATTTAAAAAAGGCATCAACCATAACCTAGTAATTACTATATCAAGAGATAAAAATCCTTATAAAATTTCACTGGAAGAGAGGATGTCCATCTGATAGGAACTATTAGCTTTACTATGCCGGGCATGCTACAGAAGCATCGGCAGCAATACTGATGCTTGTATTCACCATATAGCAAATACATAGACAACCAATTACCCTGAGGACATCCCTCTAACAGCCAGGAAGCCAACCTGCCCCAGCTAGGTTGCAGAAGCTTTAAAACACATTGCTGCAAATTTACAATACAAGTTTAAAATCTAATGACCAAGACCAGCAAGGGGTTGTCCACTACTTGGACAATCCTGTTTCATTATTCATGTTCACCCCCTTAAAAATAAAAAAGCCTATCCTCGCCTCCATGTCGCACGGTTGTAGCAATGTCAGAAGTCATGTTCCCAGGCCCATGTGAAATTGTTATGACATGTGAGCCCTACAGATAGGCTGGTGTAAAGCAGATATGACGTAAATGTTATTCATTAATAGAGCTGGGCAAACTCACAAGGTTCAGTCAGACCCTCTTTCTCCAATGTATTAAACCCCAAAACATCCATGCAGGTCTGACTTAAGGTACTGTTACATGGTACGATATTGAAACGATATCACTAACGATCTCAGGGGCGCACGATCGTTAGGACATCGTTGGTGAGATGTCACACGCCTAGATATCGTGGACTACGCACCAACCATCCAGCGAGCAGGGTATCGTTCGTACAACCCAGCGAACGATACTTGTTCACAGATGTGAATGGGTGAAGTCGTGATTGACATAGTTATCGCGGTGTCACACAGAACGATGCAGCAGGTTGGCTGATTGAGGATCGTCTGATTTGAGAACATGTTCTCGAATCTGGATTCAGCGATCCAACGATTTATCATAACCATATCTCAGTGTCACACGCAACAAGGTAACAATGTCGCTTGAACGACTCCAAACCTGTAACGTTTGAGCAATATGATCACGATATCGTACCATGTAACGGGGCTTTTAATCCACAGGCATGACGTCCTACGACAAACCTGGCTCTGCTACATCCCGAGTTCACCGTGCGTGGCCACATTAAAGAAATGTACCTGAACTGTGGCCTCAAGAACATACTGACGGAAATACAGTTGTGAGAATACTGACGTCAGTGAGTTCAAAGCTGGAGGCGGGGAGGGGGAGGGGGGGGAAGGTTCATGGATACCTCTTCCATTACTAATCCAGCGCTCCATGTCAGCTATGATTTTTTGACAAATCACAGCTGTCATTAACCCCTTATATTAACCCCAATTGCCACCACACCAGGACAATTGGAATGAGTTGGATGAGGCACCAAGATTGGTACATCTAATGTAAGCACTAATTCTTGGGCAGTTGTTGGCTATTCTGAGATGGGGAGGGCCCAATAGCCATGGGCCTGCCCAGCTGTCTGCTTTATCTTGACTGAGTATCAAAATTGGAGGAATCCTAAGCATTTTTTTTGTAAAAAAAAAAAAAAAGAAAAAAGTGGGCTCCCCCATACTTTGATACCCAGCCATGATAAATCACACAGCTGGGGGCTGCAGCCTCAAGCTGTCTGCTTTATCTGTGTTGAGTATCAAAATGCAGGGGACCCCACACCTTTTTTTATTATTATTTCACTTTTACATTAGTGTATAGGGCAACCAATCAGACACACACAGAGGGTGGGCGGGGAAAGCAGGGCATATGGATAAGGGTGTAGTAAATGGCCTTGGGAACAGTGTGACAGGGCGTGGAAATCGAAGTATAATTTAAATGTTGAAATGGTCCAGAGTTATTGCTACATAAAGTCACACTATTTAAAAAAATATATTTTTTCATATTGGACCGGTCACTAAGAGGTTAAAACCATGCACTAGGCTGCATTAACACATCCGTGAGACTTGTTTATGTGCTGTCTCCTAAAGTCTATAAAGGATCTGTTAAAAATGGAGCACACCATTTATTTCAGTGATCCATCCATTTTAGATGATCTAATGCTGAGACTCAATGGATAAAGTTCAGTCTACCGCATCCAGTTTTTAAAATGTTCCGTGTCATCCATGTTAAATCAATGGCAGTATTACAAAGATGGAAACAAAAATGGAAACATGTGAATGAAGTCCTATGTTGTTCCATTATTGTTCTTCCTAGAAATTGACAGCAGAAAATGACAACTAGATGTTCAAATGTGGCTTATAAGTCAGACAAGTCACCACACACTTTGAGCCCTGCTTGGGCTTGGTGTGTAGGGTTGAACCCCTATGACAAGGAGAAAAACTCAGCTGTCAAGTTATTCAGCAAATTTAAAGGAGCAACAAGAATGGCACAATGCAGGGTTCGCCATCTTGTAAGCCAGGAACTGACTGCAATTATGCATGTTCCCTGCAAAGCAAGCCTAGTGGGGGCAGCCTCGCTGAATACAAGTCTATGGAGTGGGCTGTCTAGTGGGTGCCGTCTTGCTACATAGCCTTGTATTGAGTGAGGCCACGCCCACTAGTCAGGGCTTCAATGGCATAGGCTGGGAACATGCATACCACATAACTGCGGTTTCGTTCCCGGTCTAGAAACAGCGAATTCTCGCAGCGCACAGTGAGTGAGTCAGTAGGATTGATAATTCTGCAGTCACACTGAGTGACTGCAGAATTATCATTTTAGACTGGACAACCCCTTTAAAGTAGGCACACACTAGAAAAACCAAACATGTCAGGAGAGTTGAAACATCCTCTTTAAAAAAGGTAAGTGGCTCTATAGCTTCAAAATTAAGAAGATAAAGTTCCTCCAGCTCCAAGACGATCACATCATTTTATACTGCTCCATAATACCCCAATATACAGTGTAGCTACTGCAAAGACATTTCCAAGAATACTACAAGTATAAAATGAGCCTCTCAGCCAATCATGTCTCATACTTTGCACTGACGAGCAACAAACACTCTGAAACACAGTGTCTGCAAATTGAGAACATGATTTGTCTTATATCCTTGGCCATATATGAAGCTTGTCAAAGGTCAGTATTGACTTTAGGATTGCTACTTTCAATAGGTGTCGCTAGAGTTCAAGTCCTCTTTGAAAAGGATCGGTCACCCTCCTGTGCTATGCTAACTGAATACAGTACTGAATGCAGTACTGAATGCAGTGTGTCTGCTGCATTCAGGGAAGGGGTCCCCCATGTTTCTAGCCCTCCCTGTAAGTTGTACTAAACACTTTATAAAGTTTATGGATAAGGAGTCCGGAGGGACTTAGTCAGTAATGAGTCATTGCTGTTGCTGGTGTCCTCCCTGCTCCAGCCCTCTCTGGTCCACCTCTAGCCCTCTTTGTTCAGCTTCCTGTATGTGTCTCCTCTCCACAGAGCGAGCATGGCAGCGTGGTCCCAGCAGCTGAAACGCATCCTGACGGTGACGTCAGCGCCGGGGAGCCTGCCCTGCTCCAGATTATGTATGTTCACGAAAGCGGGCTCCGGTGCCGACGTCACCGGCAAGAGGTGTTTCAGCTGCTGGGACCGAGCCCGCCCGCTGCTTGCTCTGTGGAGATACATAAAGGAGGCTGAACAAGAGGGCTGGAGGTGGACCAGAGAGGGCTGGAGGCGGGGAGGACACCAGCAACAACTTATTACTGAGTAAGTCCCTCCGGACTCCTTATCTGTACAATTAAAAGGACTTTATAAACAACTTACAGGGGAGCTAGAGACATGAGCAACCCCTTCCCTGAATGCAGTAGACACACTGCATTCAGTTAGCATAGCACCAGGGGGGTGAGAGGTCCTCTTTAAAGAGGCAATTTGCATAGATGTTCAAACACATCAAATTAGAAGGTACCTGCTAAAGTCTAAGTACGTAATCATATACAGACCTCCGTCCTGTATGGTTATCGAGTGCACAGTGGCATCAGACTGCAGACGCAGAAGGTCACCTTTCCTTATGACAACTTTATTGTTTGGGTCATGGCCAGGATTCCAGTTACTGAGAAAGTAGTTCTGAGCAGGACAGTTTTCTGCAAGTCAAAAATAAACATTATTAATGAAGAGATTGCCTTTAGGCCCTGTACAGAATTCCAGGCAAAACACATTATATCGTTCCAGGCCAGAAAGGGTAAATCTGCACACACAGAAGCCCAACATGGAATGAATTATTAGAGGGCTTCCCTACTGTAAAAAGATATCCCTGTAAAATTGTAAAGCACAAGTTTGCAAAAACAGAAATCTGCAGTGAAACCATCTGGATGATCTAATTACACATGAGCGAGTGTGGGAGCATGAATCACAGGAGAACACACCTCTGGAGTGGCTTTAATTATAGAGTGGCCAATATTGGCTGTAAAACACCCTGGCAATCCTTATCATTAAGCCTGAGTGTTGGCTTTTACACATGGGGGTTATGGCTTTCTGCACAGTTGTGCTATGGTCACATGTAGTTCGTCCCCCTCCCCCACCAGGTCGAAAGAGCACGAGTTGCCGTCACGCATAAATCGCTTTAAGCAAGTCTCCTGTAGGGGTTTGGGAAAAGTTCACTTTTTCTGAATACTCTTTACAGCCTTTTGGTTGGACAGTAGTGCGAAGATTAATTTTCTCCGAAGAAAGAGATTTGTATAAAACAGTGTTAGTAAAAGCAGTAATAGTAATTGAACCAGTAGAGCTGTTATACTTTTTTTAAACGCACTAAGATTTTATTTTTGGAAGACAACAGAATAAATATATTTAATTGAAATATCCACATTACCAAAATCCAGAAAACATATATCACAAGTCAACATAGCCTTCCAAGCAATGAAACACATAACTAAATCTCGAGACTTCAACCTAGCCAAACCCATCAATTTCAATATTAAACGGGAACTCCGGGGAGAGAAAACTTATTAGTACAGTCCCTGCCCTTCTACATGATGAAGCAGAGCTGTACACTGCAGTTCTAGGATCAATAAAATCATACCTGCTCCTTTGCTGTAGCCCCCACCTCAGGGAACTGAAATCTCAGCCTGGCAGCTTCATCTAGAAGCAAAGAAGAGGAGGTGTGTCTGGGGTGTGGATGCTGGAAGCTACAGGATCAGCCTACACTCACGCCCCCTCATATTTCTGAATAAGGAGGGGCATGGCAGGGGGCATAGCCGCCGGTCCCATGCTCACACACACAATCCTGTCCCTGATATGCCATCTCATGTGACAGGGGTGTTCTGGCTTGAAATAGCAATCATGTCACCAAGCAAATAGAAATACACGCTATGATCCACTGCTGTATGATGATGCATAATGTGTACTGTTATTGTGAGGCTGAGAGCACAGGCAAATCATTACATTGATCGATTCAGCTCTGAATGGTCTCCCCTCCCACATAGGAACATGGTAGCTTCCCATCTCTCCAACTTTCAATGGATCAACTACATCACTCCTCACTGGAATGTAAGATGATCCTGCAGCTCCCAGCATCCGCGCCCCAACACACCTCCTGTTCTCTGCTGGTGCATGAAGCTCTCAATTCTCTGTGCCATGAATTACGGAGGAGATCAAAAGGAGCAGCTTTGATTTTATTGAATTATAAGAGATCTATAGATCCTAGAACTGCAGTGTACAGCTCTGCTTCATCATGTAGCAGGGCAGGGACTGTACTAAAAAGTTCTCTCCCCAGAGTTCCCTTTAAGAAGGTGGAACAATAAGGGGAAAAGAATAGGAAACACGTGCAGCACTTCAGCATGCTTTACCCACTTCAGATTTGACTTACAAATAGGGTAAAATCCTGCCCAAATACTCAATATGTGCACGTGGCCTCAGACTAAGTGCAGGGAACCTAGATTAGAAGCACTACTCCAGCAGAAGAGGGGGGGGGTGATATATATATATATCTACTATATAATTGCCTAATGGCCACTTCCGTCTGAGGCCGAAATTGCGTGCCGCAGACTGAAGTGGCCAGTATGCTAAAGAGCCATGCGGCACGGCTCTCTTCACAGACCCCCCACTTCTCCTGCCCGCACTCCCTGCGGCCCCCCGTCGTACAGCGGTCATGTGACTGGGCGTGCTGATGTGACGTCACACAGCCCGCCCTGTCACATAACCACTGTACAGAGCGACTCTGTAGCTGGAGAGACAGGTGAGAACAGAGAAGGGCGAGGGGATCCTGCCCCTCACCGCCGCTCCATCCTGCCCCCCCTGGCTCCATCCTGCCCCACCCTCTCCCTATACTTCCCCCCCCACCTTGGCTCCATCCTGCCCCCCTGGCTCAATCCTGTCACCATCCTGCACCCCCGGCTCCATCCTGCCCCCCCCGCCACCATCCTACCCCACTCGAAGTGGCGCGGATTGGTGGGAAATATGAATCCCTGGCCGCTGATTGGTCGTCGATCTCAACGCCCCTGCCAAGCCATGCTCCACTTCGCTTATGGTCCCGCCACCAATCAGCAAGGGGGTGTTTTAAAACACGCACCAAGTGCGCTGATTGGTCATCACGGCTGGCGGCGACCAATAAGCAGGCACGGGTTGGTATATTTTAACTGCCGCTCATAGTGCGACGCACTTCTCTGCTGTTTACAAGGCTGTCATGCATAGTGTGACACAGTTCCCTCCTGTTTACACCCACCTCCTATAAGCTTTTTGGCGCAGGTACAAATCTACACAACCTGATCATATACATAAAAAAATTGTAACAGCACACGGTCAGTGCCTATACATGCATACCAAAGGTTTTAAGTGATGTTAGTAGATGTAATTTCTTGAGAAAAAATAAAAACTAAAAAAAACTCAAATGGAATTTTTTTTTTAAATAAAAATACTTACGTTAAAATAAGGTTCTTAGCGCAAGTATTGGCCAATATATGCCTGCTCATGTCTAGCAGGGTTATTGAAAGTGCAGCTACAGGGAGAAAATGAAGTTACTTAATCATTCCCCAGGACATCAAAGTGGCACACTGGTTTGGTGCACAAATGAATGGAGATTGACAGATGATATATTTATAACATATCTGTGTGTACATGTGCTAGGGCATAATTACAGCCCCCTCACTCTGTCATGAGCAGTCACTAACAGTCCCATGCATCGCCCCAATAACTGGAAGCAAGTGACTAAATATAAAGCTTTGGTTTCTCCTTTTAGCCGCACTTCCAGTAAGCCTCACAGATATCATTTATATGGCTGAAGGCACACTGTCGTGCATCAAACACTGTATGCAGATAGTGTGCGGCATAGGTGTGTAGTGCGTGTGGTGTTGCTGCTGTATGATGGGGTGTGCTGAATGTGTCGTGTGCCATGAAGTGTACCAGCAGACAGCATTTGCGGTGAATTTAAACTCGCCAGCTTCAAAACCGGCGAGTTTGAATTTACGCTTTCCCAGTACAAGTAAGCAATAATGTTCCGGCGCTGTCACAGCAGTGCTGAAACATTATTGTTTAATAAACTCAGTTAGAAAACTAATTAATAAAATGTCTGTGTGTTATTAATCATTTTAACCCGCTCTGCAGGCATTGCGCTACATGTCGGCATAGAGCCTGCAGATGCGGCTAATAAAAGCTGGTGTCAGAAGGGTTAAAATGCAGTTAGTGTGCTGCCATCATGTGTACACAGAGTGTGTAGACTGTGTAGACATAGTGAGAACACACCATGGCAGTGCAGGGGTTAATGCCTTTATTTTACTGATCCCGGCAATTGTCGGGTCATTTTACATTACTGTGAAGGTGCTCTCCTTCTCCACTGAGCTGTCCGTGGTCCTAAAGCTTCAGCATGATATTACTGTAATATCAGGTTGGGGTTTCATCACCAGGGACAGGGGCTGTCATGGTACACCAATTGCGTAAGCAAAAAGCCTACCATGGCAGCTGCAGTCCCTGGTGCTGAAGCTCCAGCGTGATATTACAGTAATCTCACACTGGAGCTTCAGGACCACGGACAAGTCAGTGGAGGAGAGCGCCTTCACAGTAATGTAAAATGACCCGACAATTGCCGGGATCAGTAAAATAAAGGCATTAACCTCTTCACTGCCAGGGTGTGTTGTCACTATGTCTACACAGAGTCCCTCGCACAGAGTGCCTTCAGTCTATGCCATTTATCTGCATGTAAACAGTGTTTTTGGAGGTGACAAGTTCCCTTTAAATGGGCTGTAGTTAGCAAGATGTAAATGGATGAAGGATATTCAGTTGAGAATTATAGGTTAATGTTTCTAACGCATCATAGTCACCTTTGAAGAAAAGTGGAATATAAAGTTAATTTTCAGAATGTAAACTGTTCAAGTTGACATGGCGTCAACAGAACGGTGGCTTCTCTGCCATGTTGATGGGAGTCACAGCCAGCGTCATGTTTAATGACAGCCAACTCCCCCAGTTAGGTAGCAGGAAGCCGTCTGCCGTCTGTCAGTCAGCATGATGTTGCCTGTCCCATCCTGTGTACAGAGCAGAGAACAGAAGCTCCACTCTGACAAAGCCGTTGCATCGCCGGCAGGAGAGGTCTGTGACCACACTGTGCTGGCGGTGAGCAGTGCTCAGTCAACAGACAGGCAAGTAGGCGAGTAGTAACTACCTGCCAGTTATTGCTTGTGCACAATTGTTTTTTTTTTTAATCCCGGATATGCATTTTAATTTAATCCTTGGTCTGGGAACTTGCTATCAACCTATAGGTACCGTCACACAGGGACATATCGCCGGCGATATTGCCGGGGATCGCGGGAGCGCGCGCATCCCTGACAACATCGCCGGTGAGATGTCACACTGAGCAACTTACCGGCGATGTCGCCGGCTAGTTGCCGCGGCTATCGCTCGCTGGGTTGCCCAGCAACCCAGCAAGCGATCACTCGCAATGTTGGATATAGGCGGAATCGCCCGTAACATTGCAAGTGGCCGCGTTACACAGGGCGATCAGGCAGGATTGCCTGAGCAACATCGCCAGGTTTCCCAACATTGTTGGGAAACCTGGCGATGTGACTCAGGCGATTCATCGCCTGATTATCGCCCTGTCACACGAGGCAACTCGCCGGCGATGTCGCCGCAACCTGGCCACGCCCCTCAGTTGCCGGCAACATCGCCGGCGATATTTCCCTGTGTGACGGTACCTTTATGGAGACAGCGAAGTAGGTGAGGAGATTGTAAGCCACTTCCCTCCCCTAAGATATATGCAAATTTGCACTTCACTAAGGAAGTTGAGAAACTCCCATGCCACATTTAAGCAGCTTCCTCAAAGTCATAATCGCTTTCCTACAAGCTTTTAATATAACTAAGGGATTTGTGCCAGATCAGAACCCCAAACTACAGACGCTGCGTTTCGGGGTACCTGCCCCTCATCAGTGTAGTGTGTGGGATATTCTGATCTGGCATGAGTGAGTGGGCTAAGTCAAGGTCTGGGAACTTGCTATCAACCTTATGGAGACAGCGAAGTAGGTGAGGAGATTGTAAGTCACTTCCCTCCCCTAAGATATATGCAAATTTGCACTTCACTAAGGAAGTTGAGAAACTCCCATGCCACATTTAAGCAGCTTCCTCAAAGTCATAATCGCTTTCCTACAAGCTTTTAATATAACTAAGGGATTTGTGCCAGATCAGAACCCCAAACTACAGACGCTGCGTTTCGGGGTACCTGCCCCTCATCAGTGTAGTGTGTGGGATATTCTGATCTGGCATGAGTGAGTGGGCTAAGTCAAGGTCTGGGAACTTGCTATCAACCTTATGGAGACAGCGAAGTAGGTGAGGAGATTGTAAGCCACTTCCAAATTTGCAAATTCCACTTGCAAATTTGCATATATCTTAGGGGAGGGAAGTGGCTTACAATCTCCTCACCTACTTCGCTGTCTCCATAAGGTTGATAGCAAGTTCCCAGACCTTGACTTAGCCCACTCACTCATGCCAGATCAGAATATCCCACACACTACACTGATGAGGGGCAGGTACCCCGAAACGCAGCGTCTGTAGTTTGGGGTTCTGATCTGGCACAAATCCCTTAGTTATATTAAAAGCTTGTAGGAAAGCGATTATGACTTTGAGGAAGCTGCTTAAATGTGGCATGGGAGTTTCTCAACTTCCTTAGTGAAGTGCAAATTTGCAATTTAATCCTTTAAACATTTCTTTCTTAGCAACTTTATTCCTTTAAGCTGCATTTGCATCAGGTAAAAATAAGTTATTTTTTTCCTTGCCAGGCTTTACATTTGATGTGGAGAGGTAGCATCGGGTCATTCTCAGCATGCGTGATCCTCTGAAATACGGTATGAAGGAACCTACATCTTTTTTTGGCTAACATCATCAGGAGAAGTTGAAGAAATAGTCAATGTACTGCATGACAAATCGCACAGTACTTAATCAGAGCACCTGGGGCATACACCAAGCGACAAACCGGATGGCATCCGAACACAATAGGCGGAGCGGCACGGCCTGGCAAGGAGAACAATTGGCAGGTAGATCTATGTAGTAAGGTAAAACAAAGGAATAAAGTAAGAAAGCAAAAATATAGGCTACCAAAGGATTGTTTCTGAAAAGTTTAAAATATAAAAGTTACCTTTTAAAAACCATGCTGGAAAAGCAAACCTAGGTAGTATTAAGAAAGTTAAGATACATTTATCAACCATCAAGAAATTAGGCAATACATTTTTGACTGATGTCGGAAGGGGGTCCCAAAGTAAGAAACTAGCGCCTGTGTGACCATTGGAGAGACCATTAGCTGGACCTCCGTGCCACTGCTGCTTGACCGCTATTGTGGCTTCCTCTAAAACTAACAGGAGTTCTCAAGTCCATTTTATAGTTACCAAATGTGAATAGCAGAAGTTTGTGTGACAGTATTGGCAGTTACGTGCTATGAGCAGGAGCATGTGAACGACACACTTACCATCAGGGGCGTATTTAGAGGATATTCCTAACACAATAGCAAGAATAATAAAAAAAGTCAGACTGGAAATTGAAAAGCATATTAGGGTGTTTTTGTGCCTTCTCCTGCGAATAACATGTGCGTGATTGTTTTGTCCATCTCCTATAAACCCAAATGTTGAATGTCCTTCAGGTCCAGGGGAATTAAATTTGGCAGCGGCTTGACTCTGTGGAAGAGGCGGTGGACGTAAGGGAACAATCCTGCCAGGCACGTAGCCCGGTGATCGTATGCTGCTGCCATTCTGAGGTTGGAGGAAGAGGCGTGGTCCTCCCCGGTAGTCAGGAGACTGCATGATTAGGAGATGGCAAGCCTTCCCTGAAAAGACAAAAGAAGCCAGTCATTATGGGAGGAAGATCATTGTAAAGCAAACGCCATTGTGATCTTATTTTCTACAGGTATGTTTAACTCCTTTTACAGTTTTTTTTTGTTAAACATCTACATAGAAAATACAAAATTCAGCGGCATTACATTAGAAACCAACAGTAGTTAAAAACTAAAATTTTCGTAGCCACTTATACGTGTCTTTTGTTGGCAGATGCCAACAATTTGATCCGCGTACTTGATTAAGAAGGTCTAATGTACGTTTGGATAAAGAAATAAATAAAAATCAGCAGACATTTATTTAAAAGTGGGTCCTATGCCAATATGTAGTAGATGTAAGAATAAGGATGGCAAATCTCTACAATTAGAAATATAGTTAGTGCTCCTGATTAGCCATGTCACGTACCTCATGTGGAGGACATTACAGGAACTTAGGTATTCCATAATTATAACCAAATGCAACTAATGGGCCTTTCACACTAGTGTTTGTCCGGATCCGGCAGATCCGGACAGAAAACCGCATCTATTGCATTTGCCGCCTAACTGCTGCCCTTGCGGCACACTTGCAGCACGCCCCATGCCTTCTCTATGGGGCTTGCGGCAAGTGCAGTATTACCGCGATCCGGCACTTGCTGTGTGTCAAAGTGTCAAAAAAAACGCGTCCGCAACTGCCGGATCGTGCAATACCGCACTTGCCGCAAGCCCCATCGACAATGCATGGGGCTTTGCTGCAAGTGTGCCGCAAGGGCAGCAGTTAGGCGGCAAATACGGATTTCTGTCCACATCCAGACAGAAACGCTAGTGTGAAAGGGGCCTAACTGTCATTACATAAGTGGCGGTAACCATGGATACCTAAGCCCCTGTAATGTCCTGCACAGGAGGTAATGACATTGGAGAACTATACTACATTTCTAATTGGAGGGATTTGCCATCCTTTTTAAATATTACACCTACTAGATACTGGGATAGGATCTTGGAGATGGGAATAGCCAATAGCTTTAGATATCCAATATAGCACTAATGTCATAGAAACATTTAAATAGACAATTAGTACACACACGCACACATAGCTCCAGCTCCATACTTCTTGAATTGTTAACGCCATCTTGAATGTGACTGTTGCTGCCAATCACTGGTGAGGTAGACCTTGGAGAAGCCAAGGTTGGACGTTTAATGATTAAGAATGCTGCCAAAAATGCTTAAGACAACCGGGCATCTGTTGAGGCTTTCTAGCGATTTTAATTGTAAAAGTATAGGATATTTTTAGAGTGGAAATCACCTGAGGAATGGTGTGCTCCCCTCTTTTAAGCTTTAAAGGGATCCTATCACCCCCCCCCAGGGCATTTTATACTGTGCCCCACCAGATTACACATTACGTAAATTGGGTTCTAGTAACCCCTGTATGTGCCCAGACATGCCCTACGTACCTCAGAAAATAAGTCCATGCCTCCCCAGATGCAAAACCTGCCTGCATTTTCTTTAAATTCCCGCCCCTCCTGTGATCAGCGCTTGAGTGAGAGCCGCAATTGCTCCTGTGCAGTGGAGAGAGTGTCCGTGCATGGTGCTGATGTCTCGTGAGATTTGTGAAGTCTCGCGAGACATCGGCACTGTTCAATGGAGTGTGGACACCCGCTCCACTGCAGAGCTGGACACAATAAAAAAGTTATTTTCTCAGGTATGAGGGGTCAGTCTGGGCACAAAGAGGGGTTACAAGATCCCCATTTACATAATGTGTAAGATGATGGGCACTGTTTAAAATGCCCAGAGGGGGGTGACAGGTCCTCTTTAAAAACCTGAAACTGTTAAAAGATGCCAAAAAGGCTGAACATATGAACAGCAAGTGGTTTTTACACATTTTCCAGTGTGTTTCGGGTAAGACTCTGAGTTAAAGAGGAGTCGTGTGCACATGCACTTAGGCTGGAGCGGCAGTGCGCATGCTCAGCCATTGCTCTCTATTCATCCCTTATGAGTCTGACTAGCATTGTGATCAGCTTTTTTCCAGAAATCCCACAGAAGACTAATGGAGCAGTGCGCTGGTGTCTTGCATGTCATGCCAAAAATAAATAGTGTAAATGTAGTCCGTGGAGCCTCATTTAAGAGTCTCAAACATGGGACTAGCCAGATATCCCTCCAGGGAAAGACCTAGCCCTGGGGTGGACTCCTTGCGGAGACCACCATAACCACCATATTAAGTGGGCCTTTCAGTCACTATCCCGCTCAGTACGAGCTTAAGGATGTGACAAGGAATTACCAAAGCCAGGTATCCATCCACAGACAGCTGTTTCAGGGGTGTTGCCCCTCATCAGTGTGGAGTAGGATTTGGCTAAGTGGGAGCAATACCTGGTAGACCAACATCACAAAGCACTCACTGATCTCAGGGAGACCAGACAAGAAAACACTGCGGGCAGCCGGCTAAAGCGCTCAAACACCGTGAAATCCATGGTGCATTGCCCCCTGGGAATTTGAATATGCAAATGTAGTCCGTGGAGCCTCATTTAAGAGTCTGAAACACGGGACTAGCCAGATATCCCTCCAGGAAAAGACCTAGCCCTGGGATGTACCATGTATTTCACTGTGTTTAAGAGCTTTAGCCAGCTGCCCGCAGTGTTTTCCTGACTGGTCTCCCTGAGATCAGCGAGAGGTTTGTGATGCCAAACAGGGATGAAAGTGTCCCATTCTGCTGACCGGTGTGTGCTAAAGCAGATAGGCACCAACTGACAAGCAAGTTATAATCCCTTTAACCATCACTTCATTCTTGGAATCGCAGCTGTAAACGGTTAGTGGCTTATGTGACAAACTGCAAAGCAAGAAGGCCTAGTAAGTACAATTATGGACCACTGAAAGACTCTTTTCCGTTGCCGGCAATGGATAAGTGAAGCCAGCTGAAAGCAGGCTTGGCATACACATGGGAAGACACTTGTTAATCATGTGTACATGCAGTTACTCATTTTCTGCACAATTAAAAATGTGTTTCTGATTTCCATACATATAAAGCATACTCACAAAGCACTAACATACAGCAGGACATCAAACCTGGGAAAGCCAAGAAATTTCTATCTACACCAGATTCCCCTTTACCAATTAGAACACTGTTGGGAAAGGTTAGATTCAACATTTCCTGCCAAAAATGGATTACCAATTACACAATCTGGCGATAAACACACAAAATGACAACAGACATTGAACAGAAATTCTCCAAACATGAAAATAAAAAAAATAATAATAATCATCTATGGGGCTGATTCATAAAGCCATTTATTGCCAGAACTTTGTCAGAGAAGAGCTAATTTATTTACTTATAGTGGGCACAGTGAAAGAGGGGTTGAAGCCCAACAGATTCAATCAATTGCAACACAAGTGTCAAATATCTCCACCTCTGGTCCAAGAACATATAGCTCTGATGCTTTGTCAGCTGAAAGATGCATCAAGTCTATTAAAATAAAGTGTACCGTCTGCATTATGGTGGGAGTACAAGTAGCAAGTCTTTTAAAGGCTCAAGACATTTTTCCGACTACGTAGTCACAAAACTAGACTTCTAAGCATCAAGGTCTCCAGTAAGGGGTCAATCCACTGGTTACTAAACAGATTCAATGATTTGAATTGCTCAGTAAAAGCCGAAATGCGTCTACCCCATGATCAGCATATCTTGTCCACAGGGTTATATCGCCAAGTTGAAGGCAAAAAGATTACCGTATGCTATTCTGTCCCAAGGTCTTAAGAAATAACCCCCCCACCACTCATGTTCCTCATTTAGCTGTCATTTTCTTTGTTGTGGTAGATCAAAAGCTTCAATATTTCACAAGACACATGAGGAAGCTTCATATTCTAAAAAATATAATATTTTCGGAAATTACTGTAACCCAGGATGTTTCACATTTGGAAAGAAACTTGACACCATTAACTGGCTAACTAGGAGAAATTACACAAGACTAATTGCTAATAGAATATTAGACTATTTATAAGTTTGAAACTTTTCAGAAGAAATGCTCCTCCGGACCATGACTGCTCAAAATAGTGACACTTACTTGCTCTTACTGCACATGTAATATTCGCCTTATGCAACACTACACAAGCAAGTGGTCTTAAAAGGGAATCTATCAGCGGGATGTCACACTTCAAACTATTTACAGTATATGTGCATGTAGCTCATTCTTTTAGGGCCCTTTCACATCAGCGTATTTTCAAATCGCGGCAGATGCGGTGAAAAAAAACGCATCTGCCGCGATTACCGCATAACCGCGACACTTGCGGCACACTTGCAGCAAGCCCCATGCAATGTCTATGGGGCTTGCGGTAAGGGTGCGGCAGTGCAGTTTCGGCACTTGCGGCAGGTGCGGCCGCGAAAAAAAAAACGCTGCAAGCAGCGTTTTTTTTTCGCGGCCGCACCTGCCGCAAGTGCTGAAACCGCAAGCCCCATAGACATTGCATGGGGCTTGCCGCAAGGTGTCGCGGTTATGCGGTAATCGCGGCAGATGCGTTTTTTTCACCGCATCTGCCGCGATTTGAAAATACCGCTGATGTGAAAGGGCCCATTCCTCCCTTACTGAGAAATCAGCATTTGCAATGAATAAATGAGGCAGAAGGTCTCTGGTAGAGCTACGCCTCTGTCACTCAAGCTCTATCCCCCACCCAGAGCAGCCTCCTTCTGTCAAGTGGCACTGAGCAGTGAATAGGGCTGAAGTGGGCTTCAGATCTACAACCGTTCTGCAACCTCATTTACATATCAATGTATACATGGATTTCTCAGTAATGGAGGAATAGACTGGCCATGTTATGGTATCCCTTGACTTGTCTTTGGAAGAACTACATGCAAAGTTGGGGGGGATGAAAAGTTGACAAATTCCCTTCAGGATGGTTAATCTAGTTACAATGCCCCTATATTTATACACAAGTAGTGAGGAGTTGATCTGTGGAAGTTCAGGTTCAGCTGGACCGTGGATAAAGTTCTGTTCTGTACTCAAACCCCATTGGTAGTAACTGATTAGCCAGTTCGGAATGGGTTTGGGTTTTTCTTTTGTACACATTACATCTGATAATGCCAATTTTACCCCCAGTGCAAACCATTCAAAACCAATCAAAACACTACTGTTAAAGGGTGGTGTAATGGATAGGAAATCAGGAGGAGAGATGGTAAGATGGGCAAAGACGTTCAGGGGAGCTAGTCTGACCCTTAGACTGGTTTTCCTTAACTACTGTGTTCCCAGAGGTACCCAAAATGGCAGAGAGGTCTGGGTCGCCATCCTAGCCCTTCGCTCCTGATCTGCCCTAGCTAAAAGCCCCTACCTCACCCACGGACCAGGAAAACGACAACCACTCAATGGAAGGGACAGCAACTGCTCAGCAAACACGTCTGCACAGCATGGGTCCTAGATAGATTGAACTCTATCTGTGACACCTAGCAGAGGAAAGCGGAGTCATTTCAAGGCTGGGGAGTGGAGATCTGAATACTAAGACACACCCCTTAACCTCCACCCAAATACATTAACTCACCCCTCCACCAGCAGACCTGCACACAGCAGACGGAGGGGAAAAAAAAACAAACAAACCTCAGTTTAATCACCGCAGCAGCATTCATGGACTGCAAAGCATTCAACACGTGACATCTACAAGTAGCTCACACTGACTCCACAGCCCTGCTAGACCAGAGTTGTGCAGTCAGAGTCTGTAGAAAGTGGACCAACTCCGACCCCTAAAATATATAATAAATTGGGTATAGTGGTTATTATTATTATTATTATTTATTTATATAGCGCCATTGGGTTCCATGAGGATGACGGAGACAAGAACAAGTACACTAAATCTAGGCGATCAGGACGTACAGGTACAGGAGGGGCAGGACCCTGTCCACGAGGGCTCACAGTCTATGAGGGGTGGGTTAGGATACAGTAGGATGGGGAATGTCAGGTATGGGGCGTTCGCCTGGGTCTCATGGCAGGTTGTAGGCTTGACGGAACAAGTGAGTCTTCAGGTGACACTTGAAGCTACTCAGGGTAGGAGAGTGTCTGACGTGTTCGGTAGGGAGTTCCAGAGTAAGGCAGATAGTCAATGGAGAATGTGCTGAATATTATATTCTATCTAAAAATCTTGATTATTGTATCATAATAATGATTAAGCCTGATGTTCACATTGTACTACAATAAAATATATAGAAAATGGCACTTGACAGGTGAGATTGTACTACCAATGGTGCATCTGTCATACAAATAGATCCACATTGGTCTTTTGTATCAATATAAACCAGACTGATTCACTGCTGATGTTTTAGGGATTTGATCTTTGATCTGATAACATGTGGACCAGATTGTTGGTTTCCAGTAGTCAGGTCACTAATTTAGGTATAGGATTAGCAGTAGCGTTTTTTAATTGCATTAGTAGAAGTTCTGTTTTCACTACCTCTCACACTGTATGGTGCACAATATATTCCCCACTAAAGGTGTCCAGTTAAAAATGTAATGACAGTGTAGGGTTACACAAACAGAGCAAGGTTAGCCACGATGGAGTAATGGACCATACAGTGTAGATGGAGACCGCCCAGTATTTGTACATTCCTCATATTCGCTCACTCATTCTGCCAAGCCCTCTCCCTGATTAGCCATAAAACAACCCATGCACTAAGCCAGTCATTACACGTCTGACTGCCATGCCCTACAGATGCCTTGCTCAGTCTGGTCACTGCTGTTCCTGCTATGATGCACACTTTTTTTGATTTCTGTGTTCACATATATTCCATCATACGGGCAGGTCCCACTGCAAAGAAAGATCAAGCATAATCCTGCTATGGGAAATTATCTGGATTATGTCATATCAGAGGGATGAACATACTGTGCCCTTCTCTCACCAATACCACGTACCATCATGGTGCAGAATTCAATTACATCTGTATTTTGCATTACCTTTCTCTTTCCTGATTAAAAAAATAATATTTCTTGTGGAGAACAGATGTGGGTATAGAATGGATACAAACTGATCCAGTAGGGCCTCAGTCTACAAATGGGGAAAGGGTGGAGAGTAGGGAATGCTGCACGCTATACTTCACTCCACAGAGTTGTAAACGCCGCTCAAGAGTATTGGCAGTATAAATTGAAGCAAAGTGAGGGGGAACTGAAATTGGTTCTGAAGGATTCACAAAACTGCTCCTCTTTAAAGTGAGCCAACCATCAGGATTTAGGGCTGTTAAGTGAAGCCAGGCTCTGGGATACTGAATACAATCATACCTTTACTTCAAGGATTCCACATTTGAATGCAGAGAAGAGGGTCATAAAACTCCTGGAAAACCGGGCAGAAGAGGACTCATGTGAGCAGCAATGTGCCACTATTTTGGGTTGTTTCTTCTTCCCCTTCCCTGTGGGCATGCCTTTAGGCTGTAAGCCAAACCATCCCACCCTTCAATCTTTACTCAGTTTTGGTAGAAACCCTGTGGCTGGAGTTGTGGCGACAGTGCACAGGAGCCAGAAATTGATTGTAGAGATGAGGTGGGGGAAGGGTTGTCTTACAGCAGAAAGGCATGCCCACAGGGGAGGGGGGGGGCGACCCAAATAGTGACGCAGTGCCTACATACATCAAACATCTGCAGGCCTGTTTTCCAGTTTTATGACACTTTTTCTGCAATCAAACATGAATCATTCAAGTGAGGGTGAGGGTATGATTACATTTAGTAACCCGATGCCTGTAAGGGTCTGGCTTTACTTTATTGCCCTAAATCCTGCTGGTTGGTTCCCTTCAACAAGCAAAGTGGTTTCAAGGGGGAATCTAAGCTGTCAGAGTGCTAATGCCATCAGCAACAGATACAGTCCTACCAGTTCTGCAATGTTTATTTGAGGTGTCCAACAGATGTCTGGCTTTATTATTTAGGATATAGTTACTGTATCTTGTGAAAGTATTCAACCCCATTGGCTTTTTATTTTGTTACAAATATATTTAAAAACACAGGTTGTAACGTAATCTGATTTGCGTGTAATGCATCAGCACTTAAGGCCCCGTCACATCATGTTTAGGCATGGATCCGATTTACCCCCCCCATGTATTCCTATGGGCATGGATTGGTCCTATATGACCATCCGATTGTATCCAAATTGTCACGGATCCAATTGTGTCCATTTTTTTGCTGTACCCAGAATCGGAGACAGCTCTGTTATTTGGCACAGCGGACCAAATTAGATTCGGCGCGGACCGCGGTAAATGACATGGGTCTATGGAGCGCGGATTCAGGAAAAAAACAGGATCATTTCCCGGATCCGATTTTACTGTACCGAGCATGCTCAGTACACTAAAACTGTGTAATGTCACTTTTGCAGTGTATCTACATACACTGCTAAAGTGAAATTGTAAGTCAATGTGTTAAAACTATAAAAAAAAATTAAAAAAATGCTCGTCTTCCGATGGCTGCAGGGCTTTAATCATCTGACCAGGCTGGGTGGCAATCCGATCAGCTGATGTGTCACATGATAGTATCAGCTGAGAGGTTTAAATCACCCGCCAATCTGTTAAACCATTCAGCTGATGCAGTCATGTAGCACATCAGCTGATCTGTTGCCGCCGGTTAGCTGATTAAGATACGGCAGCCATCGGACTTTGACGCCTCACGTGACACTCGGTGGAGAGGTGAGAATTTCTCTTTTCTTATTTTTAACCATTGCTTTCACTTTCACAAAGTATGTAAATACACTGCGAAAGTGAAAGTAACAGCCCCCACACCACTTGCCTGCACTTTGCAGGCTCGGGCTTCTCCCAGCTCTTTCTGTATCCGAATCCGTGAACATCACAGATCCGGACACAGAAATGGCATTCGGAGTAACAAATCCGGGCCTAACAAAACGTGATGTGAAGGGGGCCTAAGAAGATGAAAAAGTGTGAAGTGAGAAAAATATAGGCAAAAATTAAATTTATGGGGAAAATTAAAAAAAAAATTTCCATGTGCATAGGTATTCATTTGTTTTGCTATGAAGCCCCTAAACATTTCTGGTGCAATAAATTTCCTTCTAAGGCTGGTTCCACATTGTGTTTTTTGGCCATCCGTGGCTGTCCGTTGTAAAACAGACATCCATGGATCAGATTTGGCCATCATGTATCCCTACGAGCACGGATTGGTGCTCTATTGCCATTGTCACGGATCCGATTCTGTGCAATTTTTTTGCTGTACCCAGAATCAGAGACAGCTCTGTTATTTGGCACAGCGGACCACATCGGACAGAATCGAATCCGACCTAGTCTGCAGCAAATAACATGGGGGGAAGTGGTCTATGGAGCGCGGTCAAGAAAACATTGGATCGTTTCCGACACTTTTAGTGTACTGAGCATGCTCAGTACACTAAAACTGCTCTGTTACTGTATACTTTCACTTCCGCAATGTATATACCTACATTGCGGAAGTGAAAATTAACTAAAGTGTTAAAAATAAAAAAAATATCCTCACCATTCCGGTATGTCCCACGATGCGTGGCATCAAGCTCCAAGGGCTTAAGGACCTGGCGGACGGGGCTACCTGATCAGTCACATGACCGCAGTGACCGGTCAGCTTATTGGGCAGCTTATCGGGTAGCCCCGCCCGGTCCTTAAGCCTTCGGAACTGGATGCCGCACATCGTGGGACACGCCGGAATAGGGAGTATATTTATTTTTAACACTTGCTTTAGTTCATTTCACTTCCGCAATGTATGTATATACAATGCGGAAGTGAAAGGGCCCAGCTTGCCTCCTCCCAGCTCTTTCTGTGTCCGGATATGTGAAAATCACGGACCCGGACACAGAAATGGCATTCGCATGCCACATCTGATCCTGTTCGTGGGGGTCCTGCAAAATATAGGATCCCCACAGACAGGAAAATATCGCAATGTGAAAGCAGCCCGTCACATACTTAGTGAAAGATTGCACACAGGTGGACTCCCTAAGTGTCACATACAGTGTTGGCCAAAAGTATTGACACCCCTGCAATTCTGTCAGATAATACTCAGTTTCTTCCTGAAAATGATTGCAATCACAAATTCTTTGGTATTATTATCTTCATATAATTTGTCTTCAATGAACAAACACAAAAGAGAATGAAGCAAAAAGCAAAACATTGATCATTTCACACAAAACTCCAAAAATGGGCCAGACAAAAGTATTGGCACCCTCAGCCTAATACTTGGTTGCACAACCTTTAGCCAAAATAACTGCGATCAACCGCTTCCAGTAACCATCAATGAGTTTCTTACAATGCTCTGCTGGAATTTTAGACCATTCTTTGGCAAACTGCTCCAGGTCCCTGATATTTGAAGGGTGCCTTCTCCAAACTGTTATTTTTAGATCTCTCCACAGGTGTTTCTATGGGATTCAGGTCTGGACTCATTGCTGGCCACCTTAGAAGTCTCCAGTGCTTTCTCTTAAACCATTTTCTAGTGCTTTTTGAAGTATTTTGGGTTGAAGTGTTTTGGGTCATTGTCCTGCTGGAAGACCCATGACCTCTGAGGTGACCCAGCTTTCTTACACTGGGCCCTATATTATGCTGCAACAATTTGTTGGTAGTCTTCAGACTTCATAAGCCATGCACACGTTCAAGCAGTCCAGTGCCAGAGGCAGCAAAGCAACCCCAAAACATCAGGGAACCTCCGCCATGTTTGACTGTAGGGACAGTGTTCTTTTCTTTGAATGCCTCTTTTTTTCTCCTGTAAACTCTATGTTGATGCCTTTGCCCAAAAAGAGAGAACATTCTTCCAAAACGTTTTAGGCTTTCTCAGGTACGTTTTGGCAAACTCCAGCCTGGCTTTTTTATGTCTCGGGGTAAGAAGTGGGGTCTTCCTGAGTCTCCTACCATACAGTCCCTTTTCATTCAGACGCCGACGGATAGTACGGGTTGACACTGTTGAACCCTCGGACTGCAGGGCAGCTTGAACTTGTTTGGATGTTAGTCAAGGTTCTTTATCCACCATCCGCACAATCTTGCGTTGAAATCTCGTCAATTTTTTTTTTCCTTCCACATCTAGGGAGGTTAGCCACAGTGCCATGGGCTTTAAACTTCTTGATGACACTGCGCACGGTAGACACAGGAACATTCAGGTCTTTAGAGATGGACTTGTAGCCATGAGATTGCTCATGCTTCCTCACAATTTGGTTTCTCAAGTCCTCAGACAGTTCTTTGGTCTTCTTTCTTTTCTCCATGCTCAATGTGGTACACACAAGGACACAGGTTGAGTCAACTTTAATCCATGTCAACTGGCTGCAAGTGTGATTTAGTTATTGCCAACACCTGTTAGATGCCACAGGTAAGTTACAGGTGCTGTTAATTACACAAATTAGAGAAGCATCACATGATTTTTCTAACAGTGCCAATACTTTTGTCCACCCCTTTTTTATGTTTGGTGTGGAATTATATCCAATTTGGCTTTAGGACAATTCTTTTTGTGTTTTTTTCATTGAAGACAAATTAAATGAAGATAATAATACCAAAGAATTTGTGATTGCAATCATTTTCAGGAAGAAACTGAGTATTATCTGACAGAATTGCAGGGGTGTCAATACTTTTGGCCAACACTGTAGTCTATCCATATATGCGCACACCTTTCTGAATGGCCACAGAGGCTGCAACACCATTAAGCAAAAGACATCACTAACCAAATAATACCATGAAGGCCCAAGACATCTCCAAACAAGTCAGAGACAAAGTTATTGAGAAGTAAAAGTCAGTGTTGGGTTCTACAAAGCAAGGCTGTGGAGTTGGACGCTGTCCCCATTTTGGTGGAGTCGGAGTCTGATTTGGTAGAAAATGGACCGACTCCCACTCCCAAAATATATACAGTAATAAATTGGGTACAGTAGTAGGGCCCAATATTATTATGAATTATTTTCATGTTCTATCTAAATATCTTGGATTATTGTATCATAATAATGATTAAAAGTCTGATGGTCACATTTTACTGCAATAAATTTATCACTTAAACATGAGCCAAGTATCAAGTATCCGGAGTCAGGAGTCAGTCAGGGAAATTCAGGAGTCTGAGTCGGTGGTTTGGCTTACCGACTCAACAGCCCTGCTAAAAAGAATACATTTCTTTAATATACACCATATCATATCATAGGAGATTGACATAGAGATTATAATAAATATATATATAATACATTGATCCACCAGAGCACCATCACCATCAAATGGAAAGAACATGGTACCACAGCAAACCTGCCAAGAGAGGGCCACCCACCAAAACGCTCAGCCCGGGCAAAGAGAGCATTAATGAGAGGCAGCACAGAGACCAAAGGTGATCCTGCAGGAGCTGCACACTTCCCAAGCAGAGAGTGGAGTACCTGTCCATATGACCACAATAAGCCATACACTCCATAGAGCTGGCCTTTGTGGAAGAGTGGCCACTGGAAGGCTTGTTTTGGACTTTGCCAAAACACATGTGGAAGACTCCCCAAATATATGGAGGAAGGTGCTGCGATCAAATGAGACTAAAATTTAACTTTTTGGCCACCTAGTTAAATGCAATGTCGGGCACCAAACCAACACAGCTCATTACCGAGAACATCATCCCTACAGTGAAACAGGGTGGTGGCAGCATCATGCCATGTGGATGTTTTTCAACAGCAGGAAAATGGTCTGAGTCAAGAGAGAGATGGACAGTGCAAAATACAGATTCTTGAGCAAAACCTGTTTCAGTCTGTGGGTGATTTGAGACTGGGACAGAGGTTCACCTTCCAACAAGACAATGACCCAAAGCATACTGCTAAAGCAAAACTTAAGTGGCTTAAGGGGAAATGTGTAAATGTATAGGAGTGGCTTCGTCAAAGCCCAGACCTTCATTGAGAATCTGTGGTCAGACTTGAAGACTGCAGGGCTATAACTTGAAGGAGTTTTGCCTTGAGGAATAAGCAAAGATCCAAATGACAAAATGTGAAAAGCTCATAGATAATTATCCAAACCGACCTGCAGCTGTAATTGCCACAAAAGCAGGCCCTGCAAAGTACTGACTTTAGGGGGTGAATAGTTATGCACACTGAAGTTTTAAGTTATTTTGTGCTATTTGTTTGCTTCACAATAAGAAGAAACCCGAATGTTCACAGGTGTAGACATGTTCTTACATGAACGGATGCAAAACCACTAAAGCACTCAAACAAACAAAAAAAAAATGAAATCCCAGGTAATGGAGAAACAAGAATTTGCATTTTTGCATGACTAATCTCCTGGGAAATGAGCAGGGAAAGGGCTCCAGGCACTGGCTTTCCTTCACTCTATGGAATAATCATGAGTGCATCTCCTGACCAGTTCATGCAGATTTATGGGATAGTCAATGGCTGACTAGGAAATAAATTGTTTTCGAATGAGCCATTTAAAAGGAGACACAAACTTTAAAAAAAAAAAATAACATAACCATTACATCACGAACAGACATTCAAAAGAATTAATCAGCTCATATAGGATTGTCAAGAGCAGTGTACAAAGATCTGGCCAGCGGGACCCGTCTCCAGGGTGCTGGTAGACCGGGTCCCGACTGGCCGCAGGCATGCCCGTTCCCTGCACTCCTTTTCCAGTCCGCGCGCCCGCGATGTCCCCCTCAGGCAGCGGCATCCCCCCGATGTGTCTCCCATGCTTCCTCTCTTCCGGGTTGAAGAGGAGCGAGCATAAGGCGCGAGCGCACCGCTGTCATTTGAGTTAAAGGGTCAGTGCACCCTTTTCCTATAGTTACCTCTCAGCCAATCACTGAGAGGCCTGTGTATACACAAAACACTTCCTTAGGGTACCTTTACACGCCTCTACTGGCGGGTGGATACAACCAGCTACAGGCTACAAATGTAGCTTGTAGCGGCAAAATACCTCGTAGTAGCGGCGTGTGAAGACGGTAGGAGGCACCCGGCAGTAGATGCATCTGTTTCCGAGCACTGCCCTGAAACAGGTGGCTACACAGGCGATTGTAGCGAGCTGTATCGGCGCGTAAAGAAGCAACAGAAGGGATGTGTCGACACCAGGCAATGTACCTGGTATGTAGCTGGGGCGTGACACAGGCTCCGGGATACCGCCCCCCTTCAGCGATCATTGGTGGAAGCTCCTGCGTTACGATTGGTAGTCGCTGCATAGGGCGGCATATTTAAGGAGCTGACCAGTCACATTACACAATTGCTCGAGCGTCATGTATTAAACAGCCTCCTGCGATGCCGGGCCAATCATGGGTTTCTTGCTTTGTCCTATCAGCGTACGGACGTCTCGTAATCCACAATTGTGGCACGCCTATGTGCTGTCCCTGCTGCACCAGGTCCGCCCATATTAGCTGGTTGTAGCGTGTGTAAATGAGGTAAGATGAGCTACAGAAGGTGACTTGAGGCACCCGGCGGTGTATCCAGAGATAGATGTAACGTAGCGTAGCGATGGTGCGTTTACCGTTTGTAACCGTTTGTGCGTGCTCGTGCACGTGAAGTAGCTGGTTGTATCCACCCGCGAGTAGCGGCGTGTAAAGGTACTTAAGGGTACCTTTACACACGGCTACATTTGTAGCTTGTCACCAGGTAACTTACTGGTTGCAGTGAAATCATGGATACATGGTTCCATTTGTACACAGCAACAAGATAGAACTTATCTCCATGATTTCACTGCAACCAGTAAGTTACCTGGTGACAAGCTACAAATGTAGCCGTGTGTAAAGGTACCCTTAAGGTACCTTTACACGCCGCGACGGCAGGCTGGATACATCCCGCTACTTCACGTGCACGAGCACGCTCAAACGGTTACAAACGGTCAACGCACCCTCTTTACACGCCGCCACAAGGTTCGCTACGCCACGCTACATCTATAGCTAGCTACATTGCCGGGTGTCTCAAGTAGCCAGCTGTAGCTCATTTACACACCGCTATAACCAGCTACTATGGGCGTACCTGGTGCAGCAGGGACAGCACATAGGCGTGCCACAATTGTGGATTACGAGCCGTCGTACGCTGATAGGACGAAGCAATAACATCCTGATTGGGCACGCAACGCAGGAGGCTGAGTAATACAGCACGCTCGAGCGATTGTGTAGTGTGACTCGTCAGCTCCTTTAAATATGCTCCCTATGCAGCGACTACCAATCGTCATGCAGCAGCTTCCACCAATGATCGCACATGGGGCGCGGTAACACGGAGCCAGGGTCACGCCTTAGCTACATTGCAGCTACATCGCAGGCTGTCCCGAGTTCCCTTCCGTTGCCTCTTTACACGCCGATACAGCTCGCTACCATCGGCGTCGTAGCCATCAGTTTTCGAGCAGAGCTAGGAAACAGATGTATCTGTTGCCGGCTGTAGCGTCACGTCTTCAGACGCCGCTACGACGGGCTACATTGGCGCTACATTTGTAGCCTGTAGCGGGATGTATCCAGCCTGCCGTCGCGGCGTGTAAAGGTACCTTTAGGGAGGTGCCTAGGCAACTTTGTGCATTGTTTCAAGTTTCCGTGCTCATATCCCAGACCAACGCATGCTTGTTCAGCCTCATCTTGCCATGAACTTATACCTAGTGTTCTCTAGGTGATGGTGGGTGCAGCAGAGTGTGGTGCAGCTCCCTACAGGTGGAGATATTACCTCAGGCAGCAGTGATAGAAATAGTGGATGATGACGGGGATGAGGGGAGTAGTAGTAGTAGATGTTGGTACTGCAGTTCTTACCCCTCTGGCTGAGCTGCTGCTGATATTGTAGTGCCCGGAGGGCTCAGCAAGGACGACAGAGTCCAATTCAACTTTACTCCACTTTAATGAGTACCGGCAGATGGTGATGGTATACAGTACAGTCCGGTTTACCGGGGGTCGGTCACCAGTTCCAGGTTCTCTGTTATGGAGTCTCTAGATGTCCTTCCTTCTATGGCTTTCTGGGATAAACTTGTCCTTCTTACTCTCCACCCTCGCAGAGCTCTCCCGCCAGTCCCCTGATGTCCCACGGTGGGGCACAGTTATCCTTTCCCGGATTTAAGAGGAGTCGATACTCTCCCCGATGTCGGCATTCGGGTCGTTACCCCTGCGGTCCTGGATCTATTGTGGTCCTGAGGGGAAAGGTACCTTGTGGTGCGTACGCCAACCCGGTTATTTTGGGCCAGCCAGCAACTCGTCGGTCTGCAGTCAGAGATAAACGTCTGGCTACTTCGGCTACCCGCACTGCCGATGCGTCCCCAACGCGACCAGCTGGCTCCAACCAGCCCTGGCCCGTTGCCTTCTATCCTGCGCCCCCACTTGGAGATGGGGCTCCCTCCTGTCAGCTGGGCTGTCAGGCCTGACCTTCCTGCCTGCCTTCCCCGCACAGTCTGTCACTCTCCCTCCCACTACTCTCCTAGGCTCCACCCCCACCCCTTCTGGGACCTACTAAATTACCTGCCCCCCTATTCTAGTGGTGTGGTCCTAGGTGGGTGTAAAAACAGACTCCATAAAGTGAACCTTGAACTGATGACTAATATAAAAATGTGTTTTTCCCTGTAAAGTGTAAACCTACCCTGTGGCGCCTAGTCACAGGGGCGCCACTCTATCACTGTTCCTCTTGGGTCTGACCCTCTGGTTTCGAAGCTTTTGCACTTTAGCCTCCTTAGGTGTGCCAGGTCAATCCCTGCTAAGGGGTTCGCACGCTGGTGCTCCCTCGGGGGAATTAGTTGTTTCAGCCCAGGGGGTCCTTCTTTGTGGGTTCTCCTGTCCAAGTTCCTAACTAAAGACTTACAATTTATCGGACGTCCTTGTCCGGCTGGTTCCTAGGGTTCAGCTTCCACAATGTCCTCTGTGGTCAAGTGTGTTCACTAACCCGACTAACTCGGCGTAAGAAGCAACACATCACCCCAGTGTTGGATGTGCTGCCAACACAATACAGTATGGGGACAGAAGGATTAAAGTAGTAATTCAGTATTCTTTTATCTCTTTAAAAAGGCCAATAAATATCGCTGTTTAATGCTCATTAATAGTGCAAAAATCGGCCAGTCCTTATGATTGTACAGATATTCTCTGGTTGTTAATGGTATGAGTAAAGCAGGAGTTCACAGCATGCAGCCTATAATGCCATTCTGTGTGGTTCTTAACCACCTGGTGGTTGCCCACTTGTATCAGGGAGGGGAGTGGCAACATCCAGAACTAGGCAGGGATAAGCAAGTATTCATGGTGCGCTGCAATTTTGCGCAACATGGACAGGAAGGGGGGGGGGGCGTGTCCCAACTCAAAGCTGGCATAGAAGGCAGTAGAGGAGTTGAAGTGACCTGTCATGAATGTGTCATGCCCTGCTGGGATATCTGGGGTCAGAAGGTCATGGTGTTTACCTGATCGCAGGTCCTATTTAGAGCCTGCTTGGCTATTATATGAATAGAGCGGAATTATTTACGGTCAGTGCTGAAGGCGTTTTTAGCTCCTTTCTGATCCTGATGAAGATCCTTTTAAAACTTTAAATCTCAGCTGCTTCCCCTTATGATCACTCCCTTCTTCTATATACTCACTTCTAGCTCTCTGCCATACAATATGGAGGCAGCCATCATTTGCTGCTATCCTTGGAACCTTTTTTTTTTTTTCTCCAGCCGACTTAGGGTAAGTTCACACTTACCCGGCGTGTTTGTCGGCGGCAGCTGGCGGGTCCCGCCAGGAAGCTCCGGCGCCGTCCACCGGCTTCCTGGCGGGTATGTGCGGGCGGTATCCGGCGGCTGCCCAGCGGGTTCTCGGCGGCGATTCTGCAGCGGCTGGAAGCAGCACATGATTCTGCTTGCAGCCGCTGCAGAACCGCCGGTTTTTAGAACATGGTCATTCTTTGCTAACCCGCTGGGAAACCTGCGGGTTAGCAACGGATGACGCTGGGTAACCGCCGGTGTGTGCACAGCCTTGGGCTGTTTACATTAGTTTTAATGTTAATCCAAACGCCGGTTTGGATTAACATAAATTAACATAAAACTAATGTAAACAAAACGGCGGTTTACACTGGTAAACCGCCGAAAACCCGCCCAGTGTGCACTTACCCTTACAAATCCCAGATGAACCCCTGATTGCAGTAGGGGAAAACCGTGTCAGGCTGGGCACAAGAGGAGGCCAAGTACCCCAACATTTCTTGGTCATCTATGCTTAGCAATATTTTTCTCATGTATACCAAGAATTATTGTCCTTTGTTGAGTACCATTGAGATGCTTTTGTGTCCCTGGGTATATTTATATGAAATATTGTTTTCTTATTCAGGGGCATGTGTTTCAATGGTTATAATGTGCGATGGCTTAGAAGGCATGTATCCTGCCAGATCACTTAGATGCTATTAGGGGATATTTCCAGTTGATATCTCTTTTCATCTTTGACATAGTTGTTTGTTGGCTGTAGTATAGTATAAGCTCTGGCATGGCGGACTGTGGCTGACTCGCACTGGGCACTTTAAATTAAAAAAAACAAAACAAAACACTGATGGTGCTGGTGGTAGCATTTAACTTGAGTTCAGTAACTGCTTGCCAAGGACTAGCCAATGAGGAACGGGCGCACCAACGATTTAGGGTGAAAAATCCTCCATCAGGTAGGAATCATTCATAGAGATAGCCAATTCCTCTTCCCTGACTACCTCCAGTTGATAGTGGCACAGATAGTGTCTGCGTGGCAAGACTATACAAGCCCTTTATTGTATTAACTCCCCCTAGCCTACAGTGTTTCTGATGGGGATGGGGGGGGGGGGCACAGATATGTGTTTGTTTGTTATCTATTATATAAAGCCCGAAGCCACTTCCGGCCAAACCCGAAGCCACTTCCCTAGTGTTGTGGTCGGATATTCGGCCAGCTCCACCCGCACAGGGTGGACCAAGATGGCCGCCCTATGCGGGAGGATCGCGGCGAGCCAGCCGATCGTCTCCCGGGTGGCGAGTCGTTGCAGCCGCGGTAACTCCGGCACGTAGGTCCATTGCGAGTCTCCCGCCCCAGCAACGACCAACGAGAGCCGAGCGCCGTGGCCGAAAATAGAACCAAGGGCCCAGCCATGCACAGCTCTAAAGACCGCTGTGTATCTCAATGGGAAGTGAGGCGCTATTCTCATTGGTCGCTGTGTCCTGGCGCCGACCAATGAGAATAGCGCCTCACTTACAGCGGTAAATTTGAAACTCAAAGTCCTCCATGTATCTCAATGGGAAGTGAGGCGCTATGCTCATTGTACTCATGACAGTAGCAACATTAACCCCTTACATTCCGTTTTATCTGTACTTTCTAGAACAGTGTGTAGTTGTACTGCCACTGCGAAGTTAACCCCTTATATACCATTTCTGCCTTAACTCCATACTTTGTAGTCTCTATTACTACTGCCAGTAGGAACATTAACCCCTTATATTCCATTATTGTTATTTCTATTACACAGTGTATAGTTGTAATGACACTGCGAAATTAACCCATTATATACCAGTTAAGCCTTAACTGCATATTTGGTAGTGTTTATAACTCCTGCCACTGCTACATTAACCCCTTCAACACCATTTTGGATATAATTTACAGCGCTGTGTCTGTTGTGGGACATTAAGAGTAGGAACTTATAATGATATCAAAAATGTTATTGAAGGAGTTATAGTCCTGTTAGTCGGACATTAACTCTTTCTACACCTCCACTATATTGCTACCCTCACAGTTCTGCCTACATCGCCTACTTAGTCATATATCTGGTGTTTAAGTCTATTATTTAAAACTCTTAATAAAATTATATACAGATTCTAGACTCCCGATTCTTTAGAATCGGGCTCACAGCTAGTTAATATAATAATAAAAAGTATGTTTTTAGTGTTTGTTTTATTGTCTTGTTCACAGAAACAAACACAGTATAACGACGTTTAAAAATACTGTGCTATGAAAAATAAAAGTAAAAAGCAAGGGCTAGTGAGAACAGTGTTAATAACAGGGTACTTAATTAATATGTTTTTGGCAACAACTGTATACAGACCCGGTCAATCGCAGTCATGGTGACCCATATCAGAAAGTTCCCTAACTTACCTTATTTAAAACCTGATCCTGTATATAAAAATCTCAATGGATTCAGGGTGCAGAAGGACCAAAGTCCCAGGTCTTACAGGCCTGTTCGCTTTGTGCTTTGGCTCAGCTGTATGTATCTATTTAGTCTCTTGTTAAGCAAGATAAGGAGTGCCCCACCCCTTCCTTACTGACCCAAGCACATGAAGTGTGGTATGCTGTGCTGTGCTAATCATGGGACTTTGGCCCTTCTGAACCCTGAAGCCATTGAGTTTTTTACATACAGGATCATGTTTTAAAGAAGGTACGTTAGGGACTATTCTGATATAGGTCACCTTGACGGCGGTTAGAACGGCTTTGAATACATTATTTTGCAAAAAACGTATTAACTAAGTATCCTGTTATTAACACTGTCCTCACTAGCACTTGCTTTATATTTAAAAATTTTTTATAGCAGAGTATTTTTAGACATTGTTCTACTGTCATTTAGTCTTTTGGTGGTGTGAACACGGTCTTACAGACCTGTTCACTTTGTGCCTTGGCCCAGCTGTATGTATGTATTAAGACTAGCGTCTGGCTGTCCTACTCACTAGCTAGGGCTAGTCCGAGGCCAGCTAAGCCCTAGGCACGTGAGTGCACTGGGGTGTGGGATTGTAGGGGGTTGGACCAGTCTAGAGACGATAGATAGCTTAGGGTTCAGACTAAGGTTAGAAAGTTAAGGGGTGACCCCCTCTTCCCTATCCCTATTGCCAGGGCCTCACTTATGTTTTGCCTGGTGCATCGCACGTCGAGCATGGCGTGAGTGCAGCATGATATGGCCATGAAGTACTGTTGCTTTATTAATTGCAATTTAGGAGGGAAAATACAAAACTGTTTAACATCAACTATAGTACTTCTGGCGTAGGACTCAAAAGAGGTTAACATCTCCTGAGAGAGGATTTCTTCATGGAATTTAGTTTTAATCGCAAATTAGGTCAAGTAGAATCTAAGGAAACTGGTAAGGCTGGCTTCACACTGCAGTTTTTCACTGATCAGTGTCCATCAGTGTTTGTGTGCCAAAACCAGGAGAGGAACCAGGAAAGGAACTTGCAGAGAAAAACTATAATTAAAAGATTGACACCTGTTCTGAGTTTTGGAGACACTCCTGGTTTTGGCACACAAACACTGATGGACACTGATCAGTGAAAAACTGCAGTGTGAAGCCAGCCTAAGTTTAAAAGAGAAAAAGGGGATTTGTTTGTGCATTTATGTCAAGATTTTTATTGAACAGACAAACTTTCTCTACAGTTTTGGTTAATTCTCTATGAACTTACCTACAAGAATCTTAGTGGATTTGCTGGTTAAAGCAAGTAAAACCTCTCCCTACGTATGATCACATGCACATAATATTTTCAGCAATATTGGGTCAAATTCTACAGTGGGACGAACAGCTCAGATTGATGGGTATATGGCAAGAGGCAGCCTTCAGCACATATAATACCAACATCACAAGATCCTTTATATGAACACCAGATCAACACTGTTGTTTTCAGATTAAAGTAGATTTATGGTTTCACAGCCACGTTTTCCACCGACAGCTGCCAATATCCGCATTGACAGGTATCTTTATGGAAAATGTGGAACATCTTCCTCTAAAATATTTCATGTAGGGAAATAATGAAGATTTATGGTTAAATTATGAGTGATAGTCCATGTGTGTTTCCTCTGTTATCATTAGTAGCAGGATTTTTTATTTTAAATATTACATACACTGCTCAACATTGAAATACAACACCACGAAGGAAAATTATGGAAACAAGAGGAAATAGACATGTTAAAGATATGCAAATGAAAACAAAATGTTCGACAGGTCTCAATGTAAATGTATTTAATATAACATAGGAGCTCCACACACAGAAGTGCCCGCACTTATCTTGGCATGTTATCAACGGGGTTATTAATGGTTGTTGGAGGAATGGTCTGCTATGCTGAATGCACTTGGGCCAATCATCAAGATCTGCTGTTGGCAGCTCCCTGTACAAACCGCAGACCAATGACTTTCCAGATGTGCTTGATTAGAGACAAGGCCAAAGACGCAAGTCATGGTAGAAAGTATAGGTCACACAGGCTGCTCGTAATAGCACCAGCAACAGTCAGCCTGGCTTTGTGTTTGGAAATGGGCAGAACAGCCATTTATTTTGTGTAGAGGCAAGGGTAACTGTACCACATGTAATAACCTGTGTAACATGTTATCTTTGTTGTGATGTTTAATGTGGTTTGCACCATCCGGCAGCATTATCTGCATAACTCAGCGTTTTCTCCTTTAAGATCTTAGTCCATTGTGGGTGAGCCCTAAGCATTGCAGGTAGCAGTAACAATTTTGTGAGAGGCTTCATCTAGAGCATGTGATGTCTTCTCTTCCTGCATTGCTCTTAAGACTCCATGATCCTTGTCAAAGTATATCTGGTAAGAGAAAGACCTCTATTCTGTGATTTCTTAATGCTCAGGTTGGTTGCTAGTTTACATAGCAATCAGATTTACAGAGTTGGGGCAGTTAGAAGCTCATGTACAAGTCTCCATCTTGCGTGTGCTTTTTCTGTACTGTATATTGTCATAGCGGTGTTATATCATATACCCAGAACCCATTTGTATTATTTTAGTTTTACCATTTCAATTACCTGTTGACAAATAAACAAAGTTAGACTATACTTAAGAGCCCGCTTATGTGGAAGACAGAGAAGGTTTATGCTGTATACCGGATCACACACCACATAGAAGTGTAAGAAGACAGAACAGCTGTTATAACGACTTATATAAAATATAACTTCATGTAACTTCAAATATTAAAAAGTAAAGCTGATATTTCTTGTAGGTGAGAGAACATATGTTCATTTTCCATTCAGGAAAGAGGCAATTAAAGCGAACCTGTCACCCCCTCCAGGCATCTAAAGATAACATAGCCACCTTCTGCAGCACTAAGGCTGCATTCTGACAAGGTGTCTATAGCATTTATGCTCCCTTGATTCACTGAAATAAAGACTTATATAAAATCTGTTTCAAACCTGATCCAAGACCGGGAGGCGGGTTTCCAAGTGTCTGTCTCCCTCCTCTGTGGTGTCAGTCATCCCTCTCTGCTCTCTGTGTGCCGCCTCCAGGGCCATCTCCCTGCATTACAGAGCTTTGTCAGCTCTGCTACAACATAGAGCTGCTGTTATAGGAGACCCCACAGTAGTAAATCTAGCAGGAGGATCCTTAGCAGACAAAGCAGTGCCTGCTACGTAGCAGCTCTTGAGCTGAGCAGGTTTCACTTTCAGTTTCTTGTACCCAGCAGCATTGCTCCTCAGCCCCTGATCTAAAGTACAAACTCAACTCTGCTGCACTGCTGACAGCTCAAGGGCTGCTACGTAGCAGGCAGTGCTTTGCCTGCTCAGGATCCTCCTGCTACCGGTAGATTTACTACTGTGGGGTCTCCTATAACAGCAGCTCTATGTTGTAGCAGAGCTGACAAAGCTCTGTAATGCAGGGAGGTGGCCCTGGAGGAGGTGCACAGAGAGCAGAGAGGGATGACTGACACCAGAGGAGGGAGACAGACACTTGAAAACCCGCCTCCCGGTCTTGGAACAGGTTTGAAACAGATTTTATATAAGTCTTTATTTCAGTGAATCAAGGGAGCATAAATGCTATAGACACCTTGTCAGAATGCAGCCTTAGTGCTGCAGAAGGTGGCTATGTTATCTTTAGATGCCTGGAGGGGGTGACAGGTTCGCTTTAAGAGAATCCTTAAAATAAGCAGTTTGGCTCTTCCCAGTGACAACCACTATTTGGAAAAGTATTCAGATGTGTTTCAGAGTTGTCATCTTCGTTTAGTACCGTATGTGACTTACTGTGCTTCCTCAGCAGAACTTCCCTTGGGGAGAGACTAACCATCAGCATTTGTAGATCTTTGCCCATAAATTTAAATTCTTATTGTATTTTGCCAACAGCAAACATTTCGGGACTAGTCACTGTGGTGATCCGCAATACTAATTCTATACACAGCAAAATGTTTTTTGGCCGAGTAAGCAATTTTTCCAGACAACCCAGACCGATGCCCATTTTGCTTTCACGAGCATAAATATGTTCTGCAGGAGGAGAGTAGAGCAAGCAAGTATAAAAAAAAACCTTGATGAGGGAGGGGTGGGGGGGAAAGAACCTCATTTCCCAACAGAGCTAAAGGATTGGATATTAAATACCTGATCACTTACTCCTTTGACTTCATCTATGGGGCAAAGTCATGAGGACATAACATGCTTCCTTTGCAAACAGTACCTACAGACCTTGGGACACAGCAGATCATCCCTCCTCGTTATACCCCACTAGTCTCCAGCATACCAATTTTGGACAATGATGACGTCCTTTCTTTTCTTGCAGGCTATTAGTTAGCTCAATACAAGAAGTGCAACTTTTTCGGCTTGTCACAAGGGCTGTGGAGTCTGTGTTCATTTTGGTGGTCAGAAAAAAAAAAAAAAAAAAAAAAAAAAATGAACCAACTCATACTCCTAAAATATATAAAATTGGGTACAGTAGTTCAATGCAGAATGTGCGGATTATTATGATCTAAATAAATGTATTATTGTATCATAATGATTAGAAGCTCAATGTTCACATTGTACTACATAAATTAGATCAGTTAAGCATGAGCCCTGTATGACGGAGTTGTGGAGTTTGATAAACTGAGAAGTCGATGTTGGAGGTGTGGCTTACCAACTCCTCAGCTCTGATTGTCACCAGCCTATGTGGATAGTTGTGGAGCCCACTGGGACAGGGTACTCTGTACCGGATCGGGGTACTGCTGGGGATATCATGGCGGTCTTGGTCCGGACCGTGTCCCGAGTTCCGCAATAAGTGGGGGGATATTTACAGGGGAGTTTGTCGTGACACCACCCACGGGTTGTGGTCAGTGAGGGGACCACCACTGCTGCAGAACCACCGGGGATGATGTTTGGCAGCTGGAGATGTAATGGCTCTCTGCGGGTAGAGCTTGATTCCCCGGGGCAGTGGTAGTAATAGTCTATAGATAATGCTATGGATGTTGCAGGATAGGGGTAGTAGTAGAGATGATGACAGTTGGTGAGGGAGAGTAGGACTTGAGTGCAAGGATCACACAGACTCACGGTTTTGTAGTTTTCTAAGGCTTTACTGCAGATGATATTTGGCAGAGTACTGTCAACGGCGTCTGTACCGGGGCCGGGTTGCTCCCACCCTGTTCGGGTCCTCAGCTTCCTACTCCTGCGCCTTGTCTGTGTCCCTGCTGCTGCTTTAGCTGAGCTGCTGGCCCTGTTTCTCCTCACAGATACCCCCCTTTGCTAGGCAACTTGAGCCTTTCCGCGTGCTTCTGGCCCCGCCGTGTTGCTTTGCTGAGGTACAGTGTAGATATACAACCTCCACTATCCCAGTGTTTACTGTGCTGCGTGTGTCAGTCACAGTTTCGGATCCGGTATCCGGTCTGTGCACTGCTCCGGGGCGAGTTATGAGGTAACTCAATCTCCCAGATCTGTTCTCCTGTTTCTCTTACTCCTTCCCTCAGACCCTGGCTAGGCCTGGAAGTGGGTAGCAGGCTGTGGAGAGGCCTAATGCAGCTCCTTTACACCACCAGTCTTTCTTCCTCAGTCCTCCCAGGAACTGAACTAGCTCCAACTGACTGTCACTGCCACTCTGAGGTAAACATTAGCTCCTCGCCCTCTTGCAGGTGACACTTAAGCTCCACCCACCACTCTGCTCTTCCCCTTTTCCTCTCCTCAGACCAGAATATATATAGGAGCCGATTTAGCACCTCTAGGCCAGAAGGGGGAGCTCATGCAGTGCCCAGTGTTGTGTGGGGAGTTAACCCTTGTGATGTTACTGCAGCACATTAAACCCTGGGGTGCCACATGGAGAAAGCACACAACCACCAGGCTGCTGCTTCCACTAGTCAAACATGCCCACTCCTGTGCCTACTAGTTGTGTTGTTGTCGGGATCATGCATACTTGTGGTCCATTCCCGGATTTAAAAAAAACGATGGATCCTCGCAGCGCACAGTGCATACACGGCAGGATTGATAAGTCTGCAGTCACTCTATAGATAGTTACACGGCACGATGTTCAAACGATATCACTAACGATCTTGGGGGGCGCGCGGTCGTTAGGACATTGTTTTGACATCGTTGGTGAGCTGTCGCACATCTAGATGTCGTGCACGTCTCACCAACGATCCAGTAAGCAGCTATCATTCGCACAACCCAGCGAACGATACTTGTTCCTTGATGTGAATGGGCGAAGTCGTAGCGTTAATGATGCTGCAGGTTGGCTTGATCATGGATCGTCTGATTTGAGAACGTTCCCAAATCTGCGATCAACGATCCAACAATTTATGTAAACAAATCTCGGTGCTACACGCAACGACATCCTAACGATTTAATTTGAACGACTCCAAACCCGTGATGTTTGAGAGATATCGTTAAGGATATGTGCCGTGTAATGGGGCCTTATTCTAGACCGGACAACCCCAAAGCAAATGAAGGCAAGCATTAACTCCACTTTATTTCATGTTGAGCAGTGACAACGCAGAAAAGATAATATGGGATGAATTTGGACTCCTAGACAAGCCTTTTCGGTTATCTGTGCAACTTCAAGTACTGAGGTCCTAGGTTTAAATCCAACCAAGAACAACGTGTGTAAGGAGTTTGTATGTTCGACCTATTTGTTAGGGCTTCCTCCGTGTAATTTGGTCTCCAACCAACAGGAACAGTGATGAAGATGTCTAAAGCACTGTGGAGTTAGTGGTGCCATTTAAAAGGGGGAAAAAAAAAAAAAAAAAAACAGAAGCACACACGACATCATTCTCATTCTACTGAATGTTAGTTCAGTCATCGGAATATGGAAACGATGCACCAAGACTGGAGCGTGAGGTAGAGGGAACGCTCATTAGTGTAGCCCACTCAATGACTGATTGATGCCAACACCTGGAGCACTTGTCAGAGTTTAGGAAAACAATTCAAGTGAGCGTAGACAATAAATCCTCAGCATTAATGTGTATTCTTTACAGTCGGTGGAGATCCTAATGGGTCTGGTCTTGTAGAAAATCCAAACCCTCACATTCCTTCCACAGTGCAGTTATGGAGGCCTTTATGTATTTATATGGTGCCCGAGCACAATGCACGGATCCCAGCCGAGCGAGTCTTCTGACTCAATGCCGCTTCGCGCAATGCTTCGAGCTGCTAGGCATCGCCATGCCGCTGCGCAGGCATAGCGAAGTCGTACAATGCTCGCAATGCCTTCGCGGCCAATGCTCGCGAGTGCTAGGCACTCGCCATGCGTGCGGGAAATAGCGAGTCGCCTTACCAATGGTGCATTGGGCTGCGCGCCAATGCATTTTTTTATCACATGACATCTGAGTCGCTTGCGACTTGGTGCGCGAATCATTCGTGTATATATAGATATGACCGCTCCCCTGTCTGATGAAATTATACTGATCTGACGAGGTGCTTCTTAAAACAACCCTCCCAGTGGAGGCTAATCTATAATAATGTGTTCAAGGGTGTGGCGTATTTCTGTTTCAGTATATCTGCTTCTCTCATTAGTAGGGACACTTGTTTTCCCAGGACATGCATAGTAACTCATTACTTATTTAAGGTTATTTTTTCCCAAAATCAATATAAAAATCATAGATCAGCAGTTATTTCTTGAAATTAACAGGAACTTGGCCGCACCTTGCCCTGTTCCTTTGTATCTTTCCATAAAGAGATACACTGCAAAGCAAAAAGGTCAATGGTGAGCATGTATAGCAGATAAGAGCAATTTCAGGTGATGCCCCACAGAGAGGTCACCCAGATCCCAGGACCCTTTATTTAATTTATACAGCAGGATAGCGAGGGACAGGAGGACCCACTTCTGCTCATTCACACACACACAACAGTACATGGGCAAGTCGGGAATGTGCAGTCTGTGATTATGTTTATATACCTTATCTTTTGATTTCAAATTGGGGTGGGGGGGGGGGGGGATCCCTTGCCACCCCCTGCTTCTCCTCACTGACCAGGTGCAGCAGTAGCTGGATGGAAACTGTGAATGGAACTGAGATTAGGACAGCATCATACACAGGGCTGTGGTATCGGAATTCACTTTGGTAGAGTCTGTATAAAATAACACACTCCAAAAATATATAATAAATTGGGTACTGTAGCACAATGCAGCATGTGCTGAACATACAATAGAACATTATTATGAATTATCATAATAATGATGATACAAAGCCTGAGGGTTTACATTATACTACAATAAATTTATCACGTAAACATGACCCATGTAGAGGGAGTCACAGTCGTGGAGTCGGACAAATTGAGGAGCCGGAGGTTTGTCTTAAGGCCCTGTTACATAGCACGACATCGTCAGAGTCGCTGATACTCACAGGTTTGGAGGCGTACCAGCGATGTCGTTGCGAACTTGGTTGCGTGTGACTCTGGCAAGTTGCAATGATAAATCGTTGGATCGGAGTTGACAGGTTTACCAACATGTTTAAAAACCTGACGGTCTCAACTCCAGCAACCTGCTGCATCGTTCTGTGTGACACCGCGATAACAATGTTGTGGACGACTTCACCCATTCACAGCAATGAGCGGGCACTGTTCACGGGGTTGGCAACATTGTTGTCCATGATATCTAGACGTGTGACATCTCACCAACAATGTTGAAATTATGTCAAAAACGACTGTGCGCCCCCGAGATCATTGTCGACATCGTTTCAACGTCGTGCCGTGTAACGGTACCTCTAAGGGCCAGTTTCACGCTACGATATCCTTAAAACATCATGGGTTTTCAGTCATTCAAATGACGTCGTAACGACGTCGTTGCATGTGATACGTACATATGATCAACGATAAGTCGGCTGATCAGTCATCGGAGGTTTATGATCAGGACCGTCCAACCTGCAGTGTCGGTGTGTGCGACACCTTGATAACAATGTCGTTTACAACATCGCCTATTCAGAACTGAAGGACGTGGGCGACCTAACAACCACAAGTATCATTCACTTGTCGCGGAATCGTTGCTGCGTTGTTAAAGATATCTGTAAGTGTGACACCTCATTAGCGATCATTGAACGACGTTCAAGCGATCTAGGTCAAGTTGGATCGCCGACACATTGAAGCGTGAAACTGGTCCTTCACCGACTCCACAGACCTGGTCGTACAAACACTGCAGTAAAAGTCGAAAGCCCACTTCACACGCTAGGATATAGGTGAATAAGATCATTAGCTATGTCACGTGACCGCGATCCTTCCGACATATCCTTGCGTGTGACAACGCACTAACCATCGTTAACGATCTTAAATTTGGAAACGCGCCAGCTAATTTGAGAAGAACGATGAAAAACAGCGGCAGGAATAGGAGAATTATGAATGACATCGTTCAAAAAGGAGTCACACTGAACGATGTTACTGCTTCCCAGAACGTTAATTGGACGATGAATGATAGATTTGAGATCCTGACCTCAAATCTTTTGATTAACGATCCAACGATTTTACCTTCCAACATCGTTCGTTTACACGCAACAACACACAAACGATATCATTTGAACAATCACAAATCCATGACGTTTCAACGATATCGTTAACGAGATCCTAGCGTGTGAAGTGGCCTTTAAGGCCGGTTTACACACACAGATAATTGTGCAAAGATTGTTCTCAGATCTCTGGTTGCAGTGAAATCATGGACACATTGTTCCATTTGTACACAGCCACAAAATGTAACAATGTGTCCATGATTTCACTGCAACCAGAGATCTGAGAACAATCTTTGCACAATTATCTGTGTGTACACAGGCCTTTAGGCTTGCTTCACACCATGGTTTTGTGCTGTCAGGTTAGATCCTGTTTTTTTGCAGGATCCACCAGACAGAACAGGAGGAGCAGAAAGTGTGGCCAAATATGCCCTCCGATCCTATTTTTTTTGCAGGATTAGTTTTTCTGCTGCTGTCCACAGTGCTGATCTGTCAGCCTGTGCGTGTAGTGCTGCTCTCCATGGTGCTGAACTCTCAGCCGTGTGTGCAGTGCTGCTTTCTGTAGTACTGTACATTCAGCAGCATCTCTGAAATGCTGCTGTCCATGGTGCTAAGTGAGCACGGCAGCACTTCAGAGCCTACGCTGTGGTGTACATCGGATCCGGGAAAACATACGATTTTTTTTTTTTTTTTTCCACGGATCCGGCGCCCATAGAGTCCCCTGTTATGGGCGCCAGATCGCCCCGGATCCAGGACTGTCTGATTTTTGCACTGGAGCCAAAAAAATTATGCAGGCTCTAATTTTGTGCCCAGTGAAAAAAAACGGGACAAAAACAAACAAAAAAAAAAATTAATAATCGGATCAGGGACAAAAAGCACAAACCTGGATGGGCAAATGGGACCAATCCAGCACCACATGAATACATTAAAGGCAAAACCCGATGCAGAAAAACATGATGTGAAGCCGGCCTTAGGCTGCGTTCACACACTGCGTATCTTGCGCGTATGTGTACACTCCTGAATTTTGTGCAAAAAAGCGTATGCCGCGCTTTTCTCAAGGCCATTTTATAATATGGCCTATGCGAAAAAAGCACCGAAAAAAGCGCAAAGAATTGCCATGTCAATTATTTTTGCGTGCACGCTTTCAGTGAAAGCATGCACGCAAAAATATTCTGCGTCAGCACGCCTTTCAGCAAAAGCCATAGCTTTTGCTGGAAGGCGTATCCAGCCTTGTTTGGCACTGCATTTACACAAGCGCCGCGTAAACGCAGGCAATAACGCTGGTGTAAACGCAGCCTTAGGCAAAGCAGCGTATCTAATGAAGCAAATGTGAACTCTGCTGCCATTTCAGAGGCCAGCACACACACTATACGGAATGTACTCCTTGCAATATATGCAGCTGGAGTTAGATATAGACATCCAATCGTAGGGGTGCTGAGGGGCAGCAAAAACTTGCTGACAGATTCCCTTAAATATTCATCTGTAATCTGAGGACAGCAGGAGATTTATTTATTATTATTATATTGTGTTGACATGTTAAAAGGGTCATACATAGAAAAGTACAATAGTTATGAACAATACAAGGCACAGACAGGTGTATGAGAGAACCCTGCCCCGTGGGCTCACAGTCTACAGGTAGAGGTTGAGTCACTGATTTCCATTGCCCGCCATGTGTGATTTGTACGCATGCGGAGGCTTGCGTACAAATCATGGTGCAGAAGAGAATGTGTGAACACAACATGGCCATGTATACCAGAGTGTCCAAAGATGGCGCAATGTGAGCTAGCGCGTATGTGTATGTGTCTAACAAATCATACATGTGTAATATTATATATTTACCGTAGTTATTTGTGGAGGGGGGGGGGGGGGGGGGGGGGGGGGGAGTGGAAGGTGTTAGGCAGCGGGAGTGTGGCGATCGCCAAACTGGAAGACCCATCATTTGGGTGCTCCAATGGCGTCCGGCGTACTTCCGACCAGCACAGTGGATTGTGAGATTTAGAGACATCCCAACGGAAGAAGTCAGTGACAGACAACATAAAGAGATATTTAGATATCTGCTGAATATTCTGAATTATGATCTACTACATTGAACTACTGTACCCAACATATATTGTCGCAGTCGATTCATTTTACACTGACTCCACAGCCCTGGTTACTTGATTTAGTGTCACCAGGTGCAACACAAACACACTAAGGCTGCGCTCACACATTGTGTACTTTTGCGTGCTTTTTTGCGCGCGCTTTTCAAGCTACGCAATGTGCTTTTTGTCCACCGGCAAAGTGAATGTGAAATTCACTTTGCCATGCAGACAGTGCGTAAAACTATGCTGCGCTTTTATAAGAAAAAAAGTCTGCGTAACACCTCATCCTGTGATAACCATCTCACTGTGACATCATGTACATAGAGAGCTGTGGTGTGGGTGATTTTAGCTTCCCAAGCTCTTTACATCTGTCAGTTTCCTGGGTGCAGCAGTTGACAAAGTGATACATTGTTTATTCAGGGTCCTTTTTCCTACATTATGCTGCTCTCCTGGTGACATTCCCTTTAACCATACTAAACACAGAATTTATTAAAGCCTCAACTAATTTTTCAGCCACACTATATACTGAAAGTTGGTGTATTTGGCTGCAATTTCATTAATCTACCTCTATATATAGATAATTCCCTTCACCAATTAAGATATAGCATTTATGAGAGCTTAGTATGTCTATACCCTCTTTATTTCCCTTAAATGCTCTTCTCGTTGACCACACTGATGTACATTGCAGGAATGGAGCATTAGCACAGACTTGTGGGAAGAGTTAGCATGAGGATAAGGGGAGTCACAAGTCGGGAATGCGATCTGTGGTTGGAATGAACGCTGGCATTGGCCTTCCATGCAGCTACTCCTTTTCGGCATTTTTCATTAGCTTGCATTTCCAGCAGGGTATCATTCTGGACCTGGGTCAGGGCAGCAGGAGCAGCCTTCATTTCTTACGTGTCTTATAATAACCTTCTGAGGGCCTTCAAAGTCTGAGTGAGGAACAATAATGCTTCCTCCACAGCACAGGTTTCCTGGACCGAACTCTATCCAAAGTGATGGTTAGAACACATCTCAAACCATAAATGCCGAGCCTCAGGGGACACCACATTTATATGGTCACTAGAGAACATCTGCCTGACCGTGTGTCCAACCAGCTGTTTGGATGAATAGCTGCAGACAATTACATGTAGCAGGTCTAATTCCTTACATGTCAGGCTCTCAGCAGAGCACTGTATGTAATAAGCCTAACTTATGTTCCAGGAAAACCATATGGTCTTCATTTCACAAGAGGAACATGGTATGGCAGTACTACACTAACAGCATGTGGTGAACATCTACAGTATACCATGAATCCCACCAGCCTCACTCAGTTATGCGCTTGCGTTAAGTGATTTACACTAGTATATGGCAAATAAAAAACAAAGTGATAAATGGCACAGTTAATGCCACTCTATTCATACACTGGAGTTTAGTTATCATTGGCTTATCAGTAAATATAGGTAGTCAGAACCTCTTCTATTATGCATCCAGTGTGAAATGGCCTGGTACTGTAGTCACCATTTGTGCTTGTCTAAAGGTAATTTAGGAGTATGGAGAGTGAGGGGAGAAGTATAAACAACCATCTAATGTATATGGGTCCTCCTGAAGTAACAATGGCCATTCAGCAACCTGTTAAAGGCCCTGCAATTTAAAAAAAAAAAAAAAAAAAAAATCATGGCCATTGACCAAAAATGTCTTCTTACGTAAAGCATCTCCTATCTTGAAGATTTTCACTTAAAATAACTTCTATGCATAATTTTCTAATGTAGAGGAGACCTGGCAGTGATACAGATTGAATTGATACCCTTTGGTGAAGAAATCTGCATGGTTATTCTTCAACGACTATTTAATGTATTCTGCTAATTAGATTTCGGTGCACAAGGGCCAGATTGTACACTGGGTCTTTAATCTTGAAATAAGGAAGACGACACTCACCGGTCTGTTGCTGTGTTTTTATTCAGGGTGCAATATTCACATGGTGCACAATGTGAATATTGCACCCTGAATAAAAACACAGCAACAGACCGGTGAGTGCCGTCTTCCTTATTTCAAGATTATATTGTATGTTGCCTAGTGACGGGCACCACCTGGCCGAACACTGGTCGCTCCAGAGCGTTCTCTCTGATAAGCCGGCAGCATTGGTGCCCCTGTTCCTTCTGTGTTTTGGTACACTGGGTCTTTTCCTCCCGGTCTGACTCCCTGGCCCTCTGCTGTGAAGTTTGAGGTCTTCAAACAGCAGAGGTTGGTCATTCCCAGACTGGAGGCAGGCAGAGGAGCAGGGAATCACAGACAGGGAGGAGAAGCCCAAGTGTACAGTCCGGTCCCTGTGCACTGAAATCTAATTAGCAGAAAACACCAAATAGTCATTAAAGAACAGCCATGTCTGTACATTATCACACTCAGCCAATACTTGCCGTATGCATTGTAACTCTACCGGTTGTATGCTGGACTTCCAGCAGAATATCACATGTCCCGAGTATGATTTCCCCCCTCTCTGCCAAAACACACTAGCTACTAAAAAGTATGTTTTACAGCTATCACTTTACACTGCACTTCCCTCATTTCCACAGGAAATTGCTCATAGCAGTTCTGCAAGCTTGAAAGTAAAATGCATACCCTGAACACAGCGATTAATGAGAAAAATGGACATTTCTAAAATGCAGTAACACCAGTCTACAGTAGTAGTTGGCCATACATGCTAGAGCAGGGGTGGAGATCCTTTTTCTGCCAGGGGCCATTTGGACACTTCTACCATCTTTGGTGGCCGCACAAGATTATGAACTTGAAAACGACCCGCTATATTTGGTTGAACCATGAACTTGCCCTACTGTGGTGGCTGGAGCTGCTTCTCTTTGGCGTGGGTGTGATGTTAGGTGATATTGATCATGGGAAATCAAATGAAAAGCCCAGGTTTGCTAGAGCCATAGACATCACATGATAGACTGGGAGCATATATGTCACTAGGAAGGCTGAGGCTGGGGCATAGACATCACTGAGGAGCTGGATTTAAAGGTTTAAAGGACAGAAAGTTGGCAAAACGCATCTGCCAACCAAAGCATGGTGGTCCCCAGGAATCTGCCCAGGGGCCACATAAAAGATGATCGAGAGCCACATGCAGCCCTGTGGCCGGAGATTCCCCACCCCTGTGATAGAGACATCATTAATTGCTTCTTGTGAAGAAAACCCCAGACCACATGTCATGGCCCCCCCACATTGAGCCAGAACAGACAGACATTCTACCTCTGATACTCACCCTGTCCTTGTATTACATTGAGGACTATTCACTGGACTGGCTGCCTAGTTCTTGGACATGACTGGCTGCAACTGGCAAGACCAGCTGGTGTAAGAGGAACCAGGAGAAGTAACCACAATTTAATGAGAGCAGCATAATGTAAGAACGGAGACCCTGTTTCGAGTGATCCATCACTTGGCTGCTTGCGGACACTTGAGATGCAGGGAGGGGGGGGGGGGGGGGGGGAGGAAACCATTTTAACTGCAGCAGATCTAGCAGTAATGTGAATTTGGAGCTCAATATAAACACACAAACACACCGGCAGCATTCTGTTCTGTCCATGCACAGTGTACACAGAGCTGCCAATCAGTGATGATGGCGGAAGGGGGATGTTAATGACTTGAAATGCATGCTAGGCCCCTTTCACACTAGCGTTCCGGCAGATCCAGACGAAAAGCGCATCTGCCGCCTGACGGCGGCAATTGCAGCACACTTGAGGCAAGCCCCATGCATGGTCTATGGGATGTGCAACAGGTATGGTATTGCCGCGATCCAGCACTTGAGGCCGCGGAAGACGACTGCAGCTGCCCTCGTTTTTTTCCGCGACCGCAAGTGCCGGATTGTGGCAATACTGCACGTCCCATAGACAATGCATGGTGCTTGCGGCTAGTCTACCCCAAGTGCAGCAGTTAGGCTGCAAATGTGGTTTTCTGTCCGGATATGGCAGATCCAGAGAGAAACGCTAGTGTAAAGGGCCCCTTAGCTGTATCAGCATCCTGAGCCGTGTACAGAGAGTAGTGGCCACTGATGGGAACGGAGTTATCTACAGCAGGGCTGGGCAAAGTGAAGCCCACAGGCCACATCTAGCCCTGCGACTGTTCTAATCAGGCCCACAGACCATGACAGCTGAAGAGCTGAAAATGGAGGACTATGGGCCACACCATGCTCTAAGGCACCAAGTGTCACCACATCCTCATGCACTGGTGGAGGAGGATCCTTAGATAGAAGAATACTGTACATCAATGCATCTGCTTTGCAGAGCTACAGTGAAGCAGACCATGGGTTTCTTAAGTTACGTTCACACATTGCGCATTTTTTTGCGCTTTTTTTTTTTTTACAAACTTACACAGCAAAAAAGCGCAACAGCATTCCCATAGTGCACTTTTCCAGAGCCCATTTTAACATGTTGGCAATGGAAAGAGCGCAAAAAGAATAGACATTGCAGAGCTGCGTTTCCATAATTGCATTTCACTGCATTTACGCATGTGCATAAAAATACCGCTTAAATGCAGGAAAAAGCTGCAAATATGCACCGTGTGAACGTAGCCTTATTTTAATTATTATTTTCTCCCCCAGTTACGGTCTCTCATGTGGCCCATAAGTAAAATGAGTTGCCACCGCTAATTTACAGTATCTAGGAGTTGGAACTGGTAACAGCTAATCTTTGGAGGCGGGAGAGGGGAGGGGGGGGGGGGGGGTGAAATCCCATCACAGATCACTTCTGAACATAGCCTAGTGATCTTTACAGAAGCACTCCCAACATGTTTACGAAGCCTGTATAATATTAATGCACATGCACTATATGGCATACTCACAGCTTTCCATTTTCCCACACTGCTCTGGTCCTCGAGGTCCCACAGGAGCTCCTCCTCTTTGCCAGTTCACAGAGGGACCGTTATGTGGGGGCAGTGCCAGTCTATAGAGCCTCAGTAAGATACTCCCCATCTGCACAAACCCCTGTGTGATCTGGCAAGTCTGATCTGAAGCCACTTGACCTAGAAGAGGACAGGAGAAACGCTGGACACCAAGGAAGATGGCGGTAGTATATTATTTTACTTTAACCATCTATATAACATAGTGCGATACATAGTTGGGAGGGTGTCATGAGGGTCTGCTGAGTAAGGGATGTTTTGACGTATGACGCTTTGTACAGAACGTGCTTCAATAACCCATAAACAAACGCTTCATTTCCTGAGGTTGGAAATTGAATTATTAAAAGGAAATGGCAATGGCTTCCTCTTGGGAGATTGTGAAATGCATCCTTGTACCTTACAACATTGCTTTATGTTTACCATGCTATCTGTGTAAGAATGAGCTCTATTTGTCCCCAAGGATTTGGGACAAGAACATGAGTAATCAGCAGAAATGGAAATTAGATTTACTCTATTCTAGTTACTTAAGGGACTGCAAAGGGTAAACGGTGCTTAGAAGGGAAGTCATCAAAAAGATGTTCCAGCAGCAGCAAAATTATCGTATTTTTCACTTTTAAGACACACTTTCATTTTCCCCAAATTGGGGGTGGGGATGAGTTTTACAAAGGAGTTGTGGAGAAGAAAAAAAAAAAATAATATAGGGTGAAAAGTTAAAAACACACTCTTACCTAGCGGCGGCTGCGGATGAGACTGGTAGCAGGCAAGGTAGTCGGTGGGGCAATGCAGTAGCGGTGATCGGAGGTATGCGGGCGGCATTGCGGAAGTAAGGTGCCACTGCAAAACCCAGGCGCCGGACTAGGAGTTTCGGATTTGCAGGGGGAAACTCATATTGCGTGCCTGTGTCTGCCACACAGGACTCCAAGAAAATGTCCACCGAACCAGCGCATGTGCAGATAGAGCTTGCAGTCACTGAGCTCTCGATCTGCACAGAGCGTCACAGATCCCCCCCCCATAAGGACAGATCCCCAATCCCCCCATAACAGAGCGTCACCACAACCCCCCATAACATCGTCACCACAAATCCCCCATACAGAGTCCACCTATGTCTCAAAATATTTTTTTTTTCTTATTTTCCTCCTCAAAAACCTAGGTGTGTGTCTTATAATACGAAAAATATGGTACCTACAAATACAAGCTAGAAGGAGCATCATGACAGTAAACGGACCACAGCGGGCCTGTTAAGGGAGCGGACATGTCTTCTAGCAAATATTAAAGTCACAATTATGGAGCACATTCTCTCTGTTGGGCTGTTCCTCAAGGCTATCAATCATTAAATTAGAAGACTCCGTCTTGGGGATGTGACACCATACAGCCTGCCATTGTCCATTTAGTGCAAGCTCTGTAATATCGCAAAACTTTGACCCAGGGTTGACTCTGAACTACTCATACATTTCTAGGAGGAATAACAGTTCTGTACTGTACAATATCATATTGGGACTAACAATAGAATTGATTAGTTACTACCTTTTCAGATAGTCATCTACTGATTAAGAACCAAAACATAAAATCCCATTAGTCACCAGGCAAAAAAAAAAAAAAAGCCTGAAAGCTGGTGAACTCCCAGGTCAGTCCTGTTTGGGGCCAGATTAGAGAGAAGTTCTGTGAATGCCTCTTTTAATGAAAGTACGCATAAAGCGACGAGACCACGAGTCACGAGTGGTAATGGTTTCCTTGAGGTCTGGCAGTGAGCCAAGAACCAAGAGTTTTTAATCTACTGTATATCCTCATCTACACCCTGAGGGGGAACGTCAGAAATGCCCCAACCCTTGTCTACACAGGGGGATGTGCAGCTGACAGTAATGCACTGCTGCTTCAGGTTTAGGATTATACATCCCCATATATCTTGTACAGTCTTCATGCCATCCCTATTATTATACCCTTATTATGGTGTTGGTTACACACACACACAACACAACACAAGTGAACATTCAGCACAAAGTTTCTCCTGATCATCACACACACCAGATTGGTTGGAGGCGTTCTGCCATTTTTCATCTAATATAAAAGATCTTACAGACTCTCCTTGGAATCGTAGAGGTCTACGACAATAAGGCTACGTTCACACGGTGTGCTATTGCACCAGTCGGGTCCACTTTGTACAGATCCACTATTGCAGTGAAACGCATTGACGTTGCTGTCCCAGCCAAGTCAATGCATTTCACTATTTTGCACTTTACAGACCTGCTTTTGGGCTGAAGAGCAGGTCCATAAAAGAAGTCACATGTTAATTTCCTAGCAATTTTTTTTTACTGCGCCATTTACCCACCTCACCATGCCCGATCCGATCTCCACAGTCGTGCGTCAGGATGAGGGAGAACATTGGACAGCACCATGTGACTGAGCAACGTCACCCAATTACATGGGAGGCTGCAAGGTCCTAGAGGCTTGCTGCAGCCTCCAGGATGAGAAGAGATCACTACCGGCAATCTACCGGTGGGAACGCAGCGAGGTGAGTAAGCGCAGAAAGAAAAGCGCACTGGCATTCAACACAGAACGCGAGTTCTGTGAGATCCGTTCTTGGTACAGTTTCTGCACCAAAAACTGATCCTCACAAAAACGCAGCAATACGCTTGTGTGAACGTAGCCTAAGATTTGCTACAAAAGCATTCAAAGGCAATCTTAGTAGCCTAGTGTAAACCATTGCACACTATATGCAGGTTATCACTGAAGAGTCATCTTGGCAGTGTCCAGATCAGCAAGAGGCAGATCTCTCTCTTGGCTTGTGGGTGAACCAGAATCAGTTTTAGGCATGTACTGTTGACACAGCGAGGTGCACTTTACCAGTCCAACGGTCCCAACCTTTTGCTCAGGACGCAAAGCATGATATTTTCTGAGCCCGCAGGGTGTTTGGGCAGCTTGACAAAAGGTGGCCATGAGAAGGGTGGTTAGTATCCGTTCCCAAGATTTACATCTTATTTTGGGAATCATCTTATTCTCTATCCCTTGCACCAGCTCTTTAGCCCCAGCCTCCTTCGAGCCCTTTTCAGACCCATGCTCACTGCTTTCCAGCCCACCCAACTGCTTCATCCCGCTCTCTTCAGCCTCATTCTTTATCCCACCTCTCCTCTTAACCCAGCTTAGTTCAGCCTGCCTCAGGCAGCACAATCACACACACACACAACACCACACAACACACCACACCATCATTCGTTCACGCCTCCCCCCCGCACCTGCTGCATTCGCCTTTTCTCAGAGATCACCCATCACAGGCAAAGCATACAATAGGCCGCTGCTGCACTGATTGCGATGTTTCCTTAGTTCTTTTCCTCACTAGGATAAGAGAGAGGACGTATGAATGATGCAGGGAGCGGTGCTCCTCAGAGCCGCAGAGCACACAATGTGTAGTGCGGGCTGCGTGCCGACGGCACCGACCCGCTGTTGGACCTGCTCTAAACTGGCAGTACACATTTTTACTAATTATATAATATTCACAGAAGGTGTGAATGTGCCTGTCCAGGAGTGTGGCCTGTAGACAATAGGGACTATTCAAGGGGTTCTGTGGGCTTTTTGTATAATTTATATATGTATCTAGGCTGCAAAATCGTGCCAGTTTGTAATTTACACCCTGTCAGCATTATGCATTGTTACCTACATATCACCTTTCAGCGTCTGGAGGAGCAACCTCAGCCACTGACCAGAATTGTGTTTGTGTTGGAGCCTGGGGGGCACGTCACAGCTGGTCATTTACACCCACTCTCCTACAAGCACAGCCCCCCAGCCTCCAATATGAACACCCACCCCCAATTCATCTAACTGAACCGCTTGGCACACAGCGGTCATCTCCTCCTCTGCCACAGTGTGAAGAATCTGCCACTCAGTGAAGGAGATAAGCGCACATACACCACAGCACAGCACACTCAGCGGTCATCTCCTTCACACAGCTGCAGACTTGGCAGTGGAGAAGATCACTGTTGTGTGCAATGCGGTTCAGGTTATATAAGTGAAAGGGCGTGGGCGAGCTTGTAGGAGTCTGGGGCAGCTGGGCATATAGGAGAATGGATGTGAACGACCGAGTTGTGATATTTACACCCAGGTTCTAAAACATACGTCTGTCAGAGGCTGCTCCTCCACACAGAGGCGATATCTAAGTAACAATCTAAAATGCTAACAGGGTGTAAATTACAAACTGTCAGAATTTTGCAGCCTTGATATATAATATACCGTATATACTCGCGTATAAGCCGAGTTTTTCAGCCCAAAAGTTGGGCTGAAAAGACCCCCCCTCGGCTTATACGCGAGTCACTGTATACTGTATTCATTATACAGGCCCGCCCCCATCAGTATACAGGCCCCCTGCCTTGTGCACAATCCTGTAAAGGAAGAGATAAGTATACTAATCACTGTCCCGCTGCCGCTGTCCGCCGCCGTCATCGCGCACTCCGTCTTCTTCAGTCGGCGCAGGCAATGACGTCATTGTCTGCGCGACCGAGGAGGGAAACCGGAAGACGGAGGAGCGCGATGACGGCGGCGGGACAGCGGCAGCGGGACAGTGATAAGTATACTAATCTCTTCCTTTACAGGATTGTGCACAAGGTGGGGGGGGCCTGTATACACCTCTGGGGTGCTGTATATACTACCACTGGGGCTGTATATACTACCACTGGGGCTGCTGTATACTGATGGGGGGACTGTATATACCACTGGGGTTGCTGCTGTATACTAACCACTGGGGCTGCTGCTGTATACTAACCACTGGGGCTGCTGCTGTATACTAACCACTGGGGCTGCTGCTGTATACTAACTACTGGGGCTGCTGCTGTATACTAACTACTGGGGCTGCTGCTGTATACTAACTACTGGGGCTGCTGCTGTATATACCACACTGCTGGGGGCTGTATACCTGTGCTGGGGTCCACCCTCTGCTTATACACGAGTCAATAGGTATTCCCAGGTTTTGGGGGCAAAAGTAGGGGGGAGGGGGGGGGGGGTCTGCTTATACACGAGTATATACGGTAACATATACAAAAGGACCAGAAAACACCTTTAAGGTGGTTGTTCATCCAAGGACGCACATTCAACTAAAAATGTATTGCGGTGAAGAGACCCACCGGCTGCTCAGTGCACCACAATATACCACACCAGCTAATCAGAGGCCAACAGCAGACAGACATCAGCCTGCTCACTACAGATGGTGTATGAGTGACAACAAGAGCTGTGGCGAGCAAGCTGAAGTCAGATCCTGGCTCCTGTATATGCTGTAGAGGTGGACGCCGAACATCATGGGAGTGGGCAAAGACAAAAATAGTTTGTTTGTTTTTTCTCCCCTTATGTGTGTGAGGGTGCCGTTACACATCGCAACATTGCATGCAATTTCACTGGCAATTTACGGTTGCAGTGAAATCATGGACACATTGCCGTGCACAAATGTAACAATGTGTCCATGATTTCACTGTAACCACAAATTGCCAGTGAAATTGCATGCAATATTACGTCGTGTAACGGTACCCTTAGAGAAGAACAGAGAACATTACTACTTCAAAGGGCACGGTATGAGAAGCATTATACCAGGAAGAGGCCCAGGATGAGCGACATTATACCAGGAAGAGGGCAAGCAGTCTTCATAGGGTCTAGAACACTAAGGGCTCATACATTTGACCAACATGCAGATAGGGGCCCAGGTCTAAAAATTCTTCACCGGGGCCCATCAGACTCTAGTTACACCACCACTAGGATATGCCATTTTATATGACAGAACTTTGGAACCAGCAGTCTTGGAAAATAAAATAAGTAGGTTTTATTGGACATTCCTCTGACTTTAAAAAAATAAAATTCAAATATGCGCCAAGCAGTTACTCTGTCAGATTAAGAAAAAAATAAATAAATGTACTGATCACAGCAAATTATAGCATCTTTCTGCTCCAGCAACCGTGACGTTCACTTCAGGTTTGGCCAACATTTTATCAATTGTGAACACATCTGCAAGTCATTTTGGGTTAAGCATTGTGCACAGTGCCATCTGAGTAATACTTGTGGTGAAGAACAAGACGCTGGGCTGCCAAGACCCAACACAACCGGATATATCCTAACTGTGCGAGATATACTAATGTACAAAGGATTACATACATGTCTAGAGTAATCACTAGACACTCGCTTTCCTTTACCCCATACTTGTCCTCCATCATCTGAGGATAGAAGTCTGATAAGAGCAGCAGTTGAGCATGTGCCATCTCCGTTTTCATTTAATGTCCATGGCACTGATGAAACAACCAAACACTGAACTCAGCCATCTTTGATGACATCGGCGTACAAACTAGCTGTGCCCTCTCTAACATCTGACATTTAGCAGATATGGAGGGATAGTTCATAAAGGCTTCAGGCCAGAATGCCCCTTTATGTTCTACAATTGCAGTACAGACAGCTGTACCGAATAGAAGAACTAAGAGGGGCATTTTAGAACTGAACACAGCAGTCCTCAAAATCAGTAGTTGCCCATGAGCTGAATAATAGAGAATCCAGGAATTTCCAGTCATTTCAGAGAGCGGGTTCATGCTCACAAACCAAAATTTACAAGAGGTGGCTCGAAATATAAAGTCACACAGGAAGGTCTGTCACCTTGGCAGCCACACCACCCTCAGAGCTGATTCATCCAGATTAGAGCAGGAGGTGCAGCTCTATGACCATGACAGGTTAGCCATCTTTCTAAAGGGTAAAAGTGTCACTTTGTCATAAAAGACACAGACCTCACTTGGTGACTTCTTATCACATGTCTACTGATTATTGTTGTGCTGGTCATTCCATGGTACCATACATTTTAAAAGAGGTATACATAATAAACAAGTACAAATAAAAAAAAAAAAAAAAAAAAAAAAATCAAGCCACCAACTGGTACAGTAGACTGAGGATCACTTCAGGTTGTAGGCTTGTCTGTAGTGTTGGGTCTTTAAGTTCCTTTTGAAGGTTTCCACGGTAGACAAGAGTCTGAAGTGTTGGGGGTAGAGCGTTCCAGAGTATGGGGGAAGCACTGGAGAAATCTTGTATGCGGTTGTGAGAAGAGAGAACAGGAGAGAAGGAGATATTGTGAGGATCGGAGATTATGTGCAGGAAAGTATCGGGAGACCGGTTGTGGATGGCTTTGTACATCATGGTCAGGGTTTTGAACTGGAGTGTTTGGGCAATGGGAAGCCAGAGAAGAGATTGACAAAGAGGGAAGGCCAGGGCAGCACGAGTGCTAAAAGGGAGGCCAGAGAGCAGGAGAATGCAGTAGTCAAGTCAGGAGATGATGAGGGCATGTATGGAAACATTCGGGTTGGAGTCAGCAGCAATTGGAAAGAGCTTGGCTACGTGGATTAAGGAGTAGAGTCAAGGTTTACCTGAGGCACCAAGCATGCATGACTGGGGAGAGAGTGAGCAGCCATTGACTTTGTTGAATAGGTATGTTGGGAGGGTGACAGATGGAGGTCAAGATGATGAATTCTGTTTTGTCCACGTTCATTTTTAGACATAGAGCAGAGAAGAAGGATGAAATGGCAGACATCTCAAGATTCTGGTCAGTAAGGTGATGAGATCAGGTCCAGAGGTAGATCTGTGTGCCATCATAGAGATGATACTGAAAGACATGAGACTATAAAAAGGTACAGTCACACGCTGCAATTTTGCTAGCAATTTCACTGGCAATTTCCTGGTTGCAGTGAAATCATGGACACATTGTTCTATTTTGTTGCCGTGTACAAATCACAACCCCAAGTTATGGGTAATCCGATATGGCGGCCGGGATTCAAATCCCCGCCAAGCGAGCGGGACAACGACCAACAACCTCAATACTACGCCCTAGAGTGACAGGGTGCCAACGACTGCAATATCGTTGCTGCATCGCTGGTGAGATCTGACGTTTGATATCTCACCAGCGATCACATAGTGACCTCCAGCGATCCTAGCCAGGTCATATCGTTGTCGGGATCGCTGGAAAGTCGCTAAGTGTGAAAGTACCTTAACTGATCGCTCATTAATTAATTTATTTATATAGCGCCATTGGTTCCATGGCGCTTTACATGCGTAAGGGCAGAACAAGGACGAGAACATAAATAACTGACGAACAAATCATACAGGTACATTAGGGCAGAGATCCTGTCCACCAGGGCTCACAGTCTATGGGGGATGGGTCGGAGACAGTAGGAGGGGGAGAGATGAGATGGTGCAGCGGATTAGGTCTCAGTGTGGGTTATAGGCTTGAAGGAAGAGGTGGGTCTTCAGTTTGATATCTTTATATATTTATGAAGATTTAAGAATAATGCAAACTAAATACATATTCTAGAATATCCGATGAGTTAGAATCGGGCCACCATCTAGTATGTGTATAAGGACAATCATTTTGGTTTCCAGTAAGAACTACCATTACAGGGGTATTCCCATCTCCAAGATACTATCCAGATACGTAGAAGGAATAATAATATTAATGCAATTTAAAAGAAAAAAGCCGGGCAACTAACCTCTTCAGGGGGTAATTAATGCCCGTGTGGTTGTTAGGCAAGCAAGTCCAGACGAGTGGTGCAGGCTTGAATCACAATGTATAGCAACAAAAGGTAGAAAAACCCGCACTCACCAGTCATCGATGCATGTCAGGAAGTTTTATTCCAAAGTACGGATCGATCGACAGGACCAGCCAAAGCGCCTAAACCGCGAAACGGTGTGCGTCGTCCTTCACTGCACCCCTTCACTCCCTGGATTATGTACCCGTAATTTGGAATAAAACTCCTGACACACATCAATGACTGGCGAGTGCGTTTTTTTTCTACATTATTATTAATTTATTATTATTATTATTATTAATTATTATTTTTTAATTATTATTAACACCTCCAATTAAGCTAATCATGAGACTAGACTATCACTTACCTCATCTTCAGGGCATTACAGCTTAGGTATCCATGGTTACGATCACTCAATGGGCATGTTGTGGTAGTAACCATGGATACCTAAGCTGTAATGCCCTGAAGATGAGGTAAGTGATAAAGCTAAGCAGGAGGACTAGACTAATTGGAGGTGGTATTTATTAATTATTATTATTCCTTCTGGATAGTATCTTGGAGATGGGAATACCCCTTTAAAGCAGAAGGGTTAAACATCCTCCTCTTGCAGGCACAGGGTGCAGTCCAGATTTCCCCATTCTAGTAAGCTTGGTGACAGCACCCTGACAAGGCTTGTACCTGGGAACAGGACAGGGTGAGGCAGCACTACCTGACAGCCCCTTGGGGCATTAGCAGCCTGTGGGTCCTATAGGGCAGTATACACTCTGCTGGGCTGTCACCTGGTGCCCCAGTGATAGGGTCAGTCCTAGCACTGTAATCCTGCTCTCGCACTCCAGAATGGATTCTGCCCTATACTGTACCCCAGGGGGCACTGACAGGAGCCCCGGCCCCCACCATCAGCTCTCACACAAAGCCAGCAGCGGCCGCACACACATCACATGACAGGCAGCCAATCACAGCCCACGAGCACACTGGGCCAATCAAATCACAACTTCTAGAGTCAAACTTCACAACATCAATAAAAGCTGAGAGCTGATTGGCCGCTCGGCTCTTCACTACCGTATATACACGAGTCCGGTGGCAGCCACATTACCGAGCGGAGCCTCACATGTGCAGAGCGCCGGCTCCTGCCCTCCCGGCCATGGCACAGGCCACCTCCGATCACGGCACCGGGGGCTGAGTAGGTGGAAGAAGTTTTCCCGGCAGTGATGACGTCCCCACAACTCTCCGCCCCGACCTGCCGGAGTCTCCGCACAACAAAGGAGCAGCGGGGGCTTGTTCCCGGGAGGAGGTAATGGTGTACTGTGCAAGAATCCCTGCTGTGAGGAAGAGGAGGACGGAGAATCACATCCCCTCTCTGCCCGAGAGTGCGGCTCCTCCAGCCCCGATACCATATATACGTCTGCGGGCGGGCGGGGGGCGGAGTCTGCGCTCACCGGGCACTGCGCCCCCTGCTGGAGCCACACACAGTACAGACACATAGGACAGGCAGACACAGACAGTACAGACACATAGGACATAGCCATTAACTGCGTGTTTGTAGTGGGAGAGTCCGTGCCCGGCACCACATGGTATAATAATAATATTTATTCATTTATATAGCGCTATTAATTCCATAGCACTTTACATACATCAGTAATGCTGTCCCCATTGGGGCTCACAATCTAAACATTCTATCAGTATGTCTTTGGAGAGTGGGAAGAAGCCATAGAACCTGGAGGAAACTCACACAAACATGGGGAGAACATACAAACTCCTTACAGGTGATGTGCTTGGTGGGAATTGAACCCAGGACCCCAGTGCTGCAAGGCTGCAGTGTTAACCACTGAGACAACACTGATTGGCAGCTCTCTGCCTACATAGAGTGGACACAGAGAGCAGTCATTCACTCCTGTGGGTGAAGTTATACAGGGCTCAGTATTGCGAGAACTGCTAGATCTACAGCAGAGATAACAGTGAAACTGCAGTGTGCAGCCGAGTGTGATATATCGCTGGAGTCATGGTCTCTGCCCCTACATCATATTAAATTCATATGAAGCAAAAAAAAAAAAAAACAGTGACAGATTCCGTTTCAATTAATTCTGGTTTTCATGGGTAGAATACAAGGTGCTTGTTAAACCAAGTGGGACTACGAGAAAAAGTTGAGCATTGTACTCTGCTTTCCGGCAGTCCCACAGAAAATTAATAGCGCAAAGATTGGGTATGTGCACCTCCACTCCAATCATTGTGGCGCTCTGCAGACCCCAAGATCGTGGAGGGTCTGAGCAAGTATTTTATGTGATAAATTATGATCTTGGTAATAACCCCTCAAGTTTATTATTTTTCCCAATCTAACATAAAACTTGGAACCATTCACACTACATTTAATATGGTCACATCCGTATGGTACCCTTCAAATGGTAGTCTCCATGTGGTACCCTCTGAATGGTAGTCTCTGTATGGTACCCTCGGTATGGTCGCCTCCATATGGTACCCTCCACATAGCAGCCTTCATATGGTACCCTCCGCATGGTAGCTTTCATATTGTATACTCTGCATGGTAGCCTCTATATAGTACCCTCCATATGGTACCCTCCTCATGGTACACTCCACATGGTAGCTGCTGTATGGTACCCTTTGCACGGTAGCCTCCATATGGTAGCCTTCATATTTTACACTCCACATGGTAGCCTTTGCATGGTACTCTCCACATAGTAGCCTCAGTATGGTAGACTCCGTATGGTACCCTCAGCATGGTAGCCTTTGAATTCTAGCCTCTGTAGGCACCCTCTGTATGGTATCCTCTGTATATGGTAGCCTCCACATGGTAGCCTCTGCTTGGTAACCTCCACATGGTAGCCTTATTATTGTATGCACCGCATGGTAACCTCTGTAAGGTAACCTCCTCATGGTAGCCTTCATATGGTAGCCTCAGCATGGTAGGCTCTGTATGGTCTCCCGATACCTACCCTCGCGCAACCTGCGATCCTCCCAAGAGCTCCTCCTCTACTCCCCCCTCATCTCCTCTTCGCACAACCGCATACAGGATTTCTCCCGTGCTTCACCTATACTCTGGAACTCTCTGCCCCAACACATCAGACATTCTCCTACCCTGGGAACCTTCAAAAGAAGCCTGAAGACCCACCTGTTCCGCCAAGCCTACCACCTGCAATAAGACCCAGTCCTCCACATCGCCTCACGACTGGTATTTCCCCCTCCCACTGTATCCCACCCGCCCCTCGTAGACTGTGAGCCCTCGCGGACAGGATTTCTCCCCTCTTGTATCTGTACGACTGAATTGTCCACATTTATTGTTACTTGTATTGTTACTATGTTACTTGTCCTAGTCTGCCTCTTTTAGCATGTAAAGCGCCATGGAAAATAATGGCGCTATATAAATTAATAATAATGATAATAATAATGTGACCCTCCACATGGTAATCTCCGTATGGTATCCTCTGCATGGTAGCTCTCATATGGTACCCTCTTAATGGTACCCTCTGTTTAGTAGCCTCCGCATGGTTAGATAATCTGGCAGCAGGCCAAGTAGTCCTCTAATGATAATCTCCAGCTGATAAAACAGTGATTACATCAAAACTACACTAAGCAGCCCAGTAAGTGAAAAAATGCTGGAATCATTGTTTCTGTCTCTACATCATTATCAGATGAGGTAGCAAAAATCTGGTGACAGATTTTAAGCAGAAAAGTGGACACGATTGTATCCAGTCCTCAGACATTGTTCTGTAAACTAAACACCAGGGCACCAGCACAAATCTCTCTGTTTGCTACAATGTATCAGTCTGGAGCCAGAAAAGCATTGCTTGCGCTTCACTCTATCCATTTCTTAGGCCCCCTTCACACCACGATTTTTGTGCATCCGTGGCTATACGTTGTAAAACTGATAGCTACGGATCTGATTTGGCCCCCATATATCCTTATGGGCACAGATTGGTCCTTAATAGCCATACGTATGTGCAGGGATCCAGTTGTGTCCGCTGTTTTCACATCCCCAAATTCGGAGACTGCTCCGATTTTGGGCACAGCGGACAGAATCGGACAAAATCGGATCTGGCATTGTCCGATTCAAATAACGGGGGCCTATGGAGCTCAGATCCGCAAAAAAACAGGATGGTTTCCCAGATCCGGTGTTAGTGTACTGAGCATGCTCAGTACACTAAAACTGTTTTGCTCAGTGTAATTTCACTTTAGCATTGTATCTATATACACTATCTACATACACAGAGAGAAAAAAACTGCAACACTCATACTACCGTGTTTCCCCGAAAGTAAGACACCGTCTTATATTTTTTTGGGGTCCAAAAAGACCGCCATGTCTTACTTTCGGGGGGTGTCTTATATTAGCCAAAAAAAAAAATCCCATTGCAGCAGCCTCCCAGTACGGTACCGGATCCCATTGCAGCAGCCTCCCAGTACGGTACCGGATCCCATTGCAGCAGCCTCCCAGTATGGTACAGGATCCCATTGCAGCAGCCTTCCAGTATGGTACCGGATCCCATTGCAGCAGCCTCCCAGTATGGTACCGGATCCCATTGCAGCAGCCTCCCAGTATGGTACCGTATCCCATTGCAGCAGCCTCCCAGTACGGTACCCACTACAGCCTGCCACATCTCACACACACACACATCACACACACACATACACACACATCTCACATACACACACACACATCATACACACACATCTCACTAAGGGCCACGTCACACACACAGATATCTGTGCAGATATTGTTCACAGATCTCAGGTTGCAGTGAAATCATGGACACATTGCTCCATTTTGTGGCTGTGTACAAATGGATTAATGTGTCCATGGTTTCACTGCAACCAGAGATCTGTGAACAATATCTGCACAGATATCTGTGTGTGTGACGTAGCCCATACACACACATCACACACACACATCCACACACATCTCACATACACACACATCTCACACACACACATCTCACACACACACACACACACACACTTTCACTTTCTTACCTTCTTTCTTTTCTTTCGTCTGCGGTGCTGCTTTGGTGGTGCACACGGGTCAGCTGACATCAGTCCTGGGCTGTGATTGGCTCCTGCCCTGGGCCAATCACAGCGCTGGAGCCCAGGGCCAATCACAGCGCCGGAGCCCAGAGCCAATCACAGCGCAGGAGCCCTGGGCCAATCACAGCCCAGGACTGACGTCAGCTGGCCCATGCTTCCTGTGCTGTGATTGGCGCAGGGCTTGTGGGCGGGGTGGAGAGCAGGAAAGAGCGCCGGAGCGGTCCAAGGCACGGAGAATACTGCAAACTGGCGGGGACTGACAGTGGGGACAGCGGGGGAGCAGTGCCGCAGATCCGGTGATGTGATCCGCAAAAGGTACGCCTTACATTCGGGGGGGGTGTCTTATATTAGCAAGTAGGGCGCCCCCGAAAGCATGCCTTACTTTCGGGGGCGCCCTACTTTCGGGGAAACACGGTATCAGTGTGCACAGGTGCGAAGCCAAACAACAATTGTAGCACTAAAAAAGAGGAGCTGCACTCTGCTCTGACCATAAAAATATACAAAATTATTTGAGTTAAGCAAGAATACAAAAATTGAGACACTTAACTTTAAAAATATGGCCATATCATTAAACCGTCCAGTCGCCACGTCGAGGCGTGTCTCTTGGATTGGGTCCCTAACCTTCAATTTCTGTCTCTACTTGGTTTAAAACCTCCTTTTGTATAGGCAAGTTAGAAAAAGTGACAACAGAGAACAATCGCATCACAAGCCAACAGGGCGGGGGAAGGGTGTGCAGAAATGGGTGTGAACCCACATTATATACTAGAGAGAAAAAAAATTCAAATAACATGGAGGCCTATGGAGCTCAGATCCAGGAAAAAACAGGATGGTTTCCTGGATTCGGTGTTAGTGTACTGAGCATGCTCGGTACACTAAAACTGCTCTACTCAGTGTATGTAGATACACTGCTAAAGTGAAATTACACTATCTACATACACTGCTAAAGGGAAATGAAATAAAGCAATGTATTAAAACTAAAAAATATATATACTTACCTCTCATCTGTCCGGGACCCGAGAAGAAATCTGAATGCTGCCAGGATCATAGTTAAAATGTGATTGGCCAATAGCGATCAGGTGATATGTCACATCACATATCACATGATCGCTACCAGCCAATCACAGATCTTTAAGCTCCTGGCAGCATTCGGACGTCTTCTCGGGTCCCGAACAGACAGCAGAGAGGTAAGTATATATATTTTTATTTTTAATACTTGTTGTTTCTTTTATTTTGCTTTCCCAGTGTATGTAGATAGTGTATGTAGATACACTGGGGAAGCAAAACTTCAGCCCCAACATGACACACAGGGGGAAGAATACAGGATTCTTCCTTCCTCCGTGTGACATAACAGCGCTGACACCACTTGCCTGCGCTTTGCAGGCTCGGGCTCCTCCCAGCTCCTTCTGTGTCTGAATCCCTCAAAATCACTGATCCGGACATAGAAATGGCGTCCGGAGTTCACATCCGGGCCTGTCCGTGGGGTCCTGCAAAAAATCGTGATGTGAAGGGGGCCTAAGTTTACAGGAAGATTTTTTTTTTTTTTTTTTTTTTTTTTTTTTAATAAATCAATGCTATAATAAATAATATGCAGCAGTATAACTATACATACAATGTATACATCCGCAGTATACTGATGTATACAAGGCATAAAAGCCCCTTAGGTTATTATAATGCAGTGGATATCTGGAGTTCATCCATCATGGAATGTAATACTGTCCTCACTGCCGTAAATGACAAGCAGCCAATCGATGCAGTGATGTATGCTCGGCTTTTATATATTACAGTGTATTGATATGGAGGCAGGAGAGGTGCGCCAATGCTGGATTTTCATTTTCAGGTGTGCTTTCTTTTCTCACTATTTGTAGGTTAAGTCTTACTTTTATGATGAGTATATTTATATTTACAGAAATGGGAAATAAATATATTCATGTATTACAGAAATTTGCCATAAACTCCTATCTTCTTCTATCCTCAGGGTACCGTTACACGTCGCAACATTGCATGCAATTTCACTTGTAATTTGCTGGTTGCAGTGAAATCATGGACACATTGTTCTATTTTGTTGCTGTGTACAAATGTAACAATGTGTCCATGATTTTGTCGGGGAAAATTTTCTGTTCCACTCCCTCGCCAGTCATCCCAGATTTGACTATGAACACGTGGTACCAGATAAGAGTAAATCAGACTGAGAGAGCCCGGTTCACGCTCATAGCGTGTCCAGGTTTAATAATGACAACATACACGGCAACAACTACTGAACTCAATATCCGGGTACAGGGCATTTTATAGTCTAAAAGATAAGCATGTAAATGTCCATGGCAGGGTGGGAGTTAGGTGGGATTAAGCTAATGTCTATGTTTTTTAATAATAATAGTTCTTTGTATTCTGAGAGTCCGTTCTTCATCACGTCATGGTATCATCCCTTGGCTGCTGGGATACCGGTTATCTTGGAATTCTCATAGCACGGCCTGGTGCAGGCACAGCGAGGACCAATCAGCTTGTCCATTCTCAAGGCAACTTCTGCACAGCTATATCTTCTTTTCCAGCATACGCATCTAAGAAGACACTTTGTTTACAAAACAGCTCCTTGTTCACAGACTCATAGTGGGAAAGAAGGAAAGAAAGAAATAGATGGAGGGGGAAGAGAGACAAAGAGAGAAGAGAAAAAGAAGAGAAAGAGAGAGATGTTGGATACGTACCTGAATACAGAAAAAACTTATTGTTTCACTTAATGCTATATGAGTATAAAAACTAAGATTAATAGATAATATATAATTCATCCTCCACAATTTCACTGCAACCAGCAAATTGCAAATGCAATGTTGCGACGTGTAAAGGCTACGTTACACACACAGATATCTGTGACCAACTTCTGAACAGATCTCTGGTTGCAGTGAAATCATGGACACATTGTTCTATTTGTACACAGCCACAAAATGGAGCAATGTGTCCATGATTTCACTGCAACCAGAGATCTGTTCAGAAGTTGGTCACAGATATCTCTGTGTGTAACGTGGCCTTAACAGTACCTTTACATACAATTGTAATGCAGCACTTGTTAATTTTAAAGTGAACCTATCAGAAGTTTTTCCCCTATAAGCTGCAGCCTCCATTAGTAAGGCCTTTATGTACAGCATTCTAGAATACTGTATACAATTCCCAGGCCAATCTGTGTATTGTGTAAAATACCTTTTCTTATACTCACCTGAGGGGCGGTTCGGTCTGATAGGTGTCGCTGATCTTAATCCAGTGCCACCTCTTTTGATCACAGTTCTCCTTCCCATGGGTGACGCGTCCTGCATAACACAGTGTCCTCCATCGCACTCATGCGCACACGCATTTCTCACTGCCTTGCTGAGAGCAGAGCAAAGTACTGTAATGTAGAGGCTCAGGAAAAGGTCATAGAATGCTTGTATAGCACACGTGCGCAGGTGTTCTTTGACCTTACCTCAATCCTGCGCACTACAGTACTTTGCTCTGCTCTCAGCAAGGCAGAGAGACGTCCATGTGCACATGAGTGCAATGGAGGAGACTGTGTTTGACGTAGGACACGTCAGCCACTAGCAGCAGAGAAGGTGGAAGGTGATCAAAAGAAAAGGAGGCACTGGATCAATACCTGCAACACCCCGTTTTATTGTTCCGTACATAAAACACACATCAAACAAACAGATGGGAGCTTAGGCTACATTTCCCATTACTAACATAAGGTGCTGTTCCCTGGGCACAATGAGCACCATGAACCTATCGTGTCACCCTCACATTCCATTTACAGTTCTTATATCATTATTTGCTCCTTCATATTCATTAATCATCATTTTAGATGTCCGTTTGTCCCATGTCATAAAGCTCAATTGAATATGTTGGAGATATATAAATATTATTGTTAATTTGCTATTTAGAGCAATAGAACCTCTATAGCGTGCAATTACATTATTGTCAAGGATGATAACTTCTGAAGTTAAAATATTATAGTTTGCAAACAGAAGCTGGTAGAAAATCTTCAGTTATGACAATGAAGTCCGTCCTCCTTATAAAGCGTCACTTGATTTTTAGGTGAGACTCCCCCTTTAGCCTTCATTCAGACACCTTGTTTCATAAAGAGAACACTTATATTAAAGTCTACAGTGTACTTCACATGCCCGCGTTTTTGGGTCCATGAAATGTACAGACAGCGCACAGATAACATGCTTGTACAATCCATGTGCTGTCCGTTTTAACATTGTAATGAGTAGGTGAGTGAGGCTTTGCAATCTATTTTTTCTTGCGCAAATGAGAAAATAGCCAGTTATAAAAATAGACCCAAACACTGCTAAGTTCTGATCCAGTACACTTATAAGAATTGGCCCACTGGTTTCACATTCACTGTGTACAGAGTTATTAGGGAATTTGTATTTTTGATGATTCATTTTAGGTTTGAACAACTAGAACTTTTTGGACCGCACCAACCACAGCCCCCAGTGTTCGGAGAGATTATTGTTTCCCTTGACTGTAAACCTTCAGTTTAGGAAATGTCCACAAGTTCTCAATAGAGTTTAGGTGAGGAAGGTTCCATGTCATTATTCTTTCATTATTAAGGCCTTTACTGGCAGCCAAGAAGTGGGGAACTTTGATGAATGTGATGGTGCGTTGTCCTGCATAAAAATCACGGTTTTCTTGAAAGGTATACACATTTCCTTGTACAACTGCTTGAGGAAAGTGTCTTCTAAAAAACCGGCAGTAGGTTTTTAGAGGATTATGAGTCCATCTTCAACTCTATTATCTCATCCACAATAATATTACCGTATATGCCAATAGCAGTACACCACCTCCACCTTTCTGGAGTCTGAGTCGAAGTGAAAGTCATTGCTACTCCATCTGATCCATCAAGGGTCACTCATCTCATCAGTCCATAAAATCTTTGAAAAATCTGTCTTCAGATATTTCTTATATGTAAAGAAAGGAAAGACAGGATGCGCATGTGAAGTACTGTTATACCGGTATGTGTGTAGACTAAAGGGGCCTATGGCCACTCACCTAATGGAGTGGTGCACCTCTGCATAACCCCAGTTAATGCGTTGGTAGGGGGAGCAGAACCCATTGTAGCTCTGTGTTGTGATGTCATCTCACCGCAGCCGGTTTCGACGCTTCTCTGGACGCGGTCACTTGACCGGGAAACTCCACTGCAGGTCCTTAAGCAGGCTTACGGTTACTAGGCAACGCAAGGTCCTTTCGCTCTGTTTAGATTATATTATCCAGCTTCTCCTGCCGTTTGTCCCTCACGAGAGATATGGGATGAATTGTAAAGGCGGTCTATGGATCGCTAAGGTAGTAATGGGATATTACAAAGGTTTATATAATAAAACAGACCTTTATTGATCGTCAATACGCCACAACGCGTTTCAACAGATAACCTGTCTTCATCAGGTGGTATTTATTATATAAACCTTTGTTAATATCCCATTCCTACCTTAGCACTCCATAGACTGCCTTTACAATTCATCCCATTCAGATATTTCTTGGCGCAGTGTGGATGCTTCACCTTTTGTGTCTTGCTCAGTGGTGGTTAAGCTTCCCCACCTTGGCTATGTCTCTGAACACCTTGTGCTACGTCACCCACACACAGTCCCCATCATTGTGCTCCTGCACACGCACACTTCTCTCTGCCTTGCTGTTATGCGCTGTCTAGCATTGATTATCTGCAGTCTATTCTTGATGCTCCTGTAACTTAAACTGTGTGAAAATCCCTCTTGTACTGCATGAGTTAATGCCAGTTCAATTACCGTGTCCTGGTGGATGTGAAGTTAATGCGTGAGTCTCCACACCCCTAGCCTTTAAGTAGCATCTCCTTCCACCAGGTGGTGCTGCTGAGTTTCACTTTATACCTGAAACTCGTGCTGTGCAGACCTGATTGTTTGTGCTGCTGAGAACTTTCTCTTTGGATTTGCTGTACCCTGGTTCAGTGGAGGGAGTTGAGGGGAAATAGCACAGGGCTGGTGGAGGAGTTAGGGAGAGGCTGGAGACCTGAACCTTCTCACCATCAGAGATACCTTTGGGGTCAGGGCTTTTCAAGATTCCCAGTCTAGGGACAGACTAGTTTTCCCTGTTCACCCTGCTCGTAACTGCCATTCCGTCACTAGCATTTCTGCTACACTGTGACACCTGCTGAGGGCAGAGCAAAGTTCTGTAATACGGAGGAGCGTGATAGGTCAAAGAACGCCCGTGCATGTTAATACACATCAAAAATGACAATGTAGTACCACATAGAAGGGATTTATTCTAATGCAGAAGTCTATAGTAACACTTAGGGTACCGTCACACACACAGATAATTGTGCAGATATTGTTCACAGGTTGCAGTGAAATCATGGACACATTGCTCCAATTTGTGGCCGTGTACAAATGTAACAATGTGTCCATGATTTCACTGCAACCAGAGATCTGCGAACAATCTCTGCACAATTATCTGTGTGTGTAACGGTACCCATACAATGGGGTTTCAGCTTCCCACACTCATATCTATAGCTATAACTACCTAAAACACATATGACTAGACTTCCTTCATTCCGAATTATTAGATCCCATACAAGCTGCTATGCCAGCTACAGCTACTTACACTTATAATAGTAGTCATGGTTGGGGTGGCATGTATATATAGAACCAAAAGGAGCATACATCACGTTTAACCCAATTATATTAAATGACTCAATCATTAAGCAAAGTTAGATCCTCCGAAGAATAGATGTGATGGTACCTTTACACGCCGCTACAGAAGGTTAGAAACAACCCGGTGTCGGAGACAAATGCATTTTGCACCATCAAAACCCGAGGTAGCGGCGTGTAAACTCGGTTGTTGCCACCCGTCACTGTCGACACCTGTTTCAGAGCAGAGCTCTAAAACAGGTTGGTTTCAACCCGATGGTAGCGGCGTCTAAATGAGGTACAGGAAGGTTTATCCGACACCTAGTTAACTCCCTGGGGCGTGACACAGCCTCCGGGAAACCACCCCCTTCAGCGATCATTGGTGGAAGCTCCTGCGTTACGATTGGTTGTCGCTGCATAGGGCGGCATATTTAAGGAGCTGACCAGTTACACTACACAATTGCAATAGCATCATGTATTAACCAGCCTTCCTGCGCTGGCTGGCCAATCATGATGATATTGCATTGTCCAATCATCGTACGAGCGTCTTGTAAACCACAATTCTGGCACACCTATGTGTTGTCCGTGCTGCCCCAGGTCCTCCCATATTACCTTCTGTAGCTGCGTGTATATGAGGGAAGGTGCTCTACAGAAGGTAAATTGTGGCACCCGGCGGTGCCTCCAGGGATAGATTAAACCTTCTGTAGAGCACTTTGTAGCGGCGTGTAAAGGCGGTATCGGGTACCGTTTGCAACCATTGGAACGTGCTCGTGCACGTGATACACCCGATTGTTTCCAACCTTCTGTAGCGGCGTGTAAAGGTACCTTGACTGGTAGATGCTGTGTGTGCTGTGTAGTACAGAGCAATCCCAAGTAGAGATGGGCAATTTTTTTAATAGTTGAATTGAATTCTACTTGTACTGGAGAATATAAATTTTTTGTAATTCATTCGTCACAAATTCAGCAAAAAGGCTGCCTGCTGTAGCTGCCATTTCTGACCAGCAGAAGGTTGGAAAAAGGATTAAAAGAAACAATATAAAATATATATTCACCTCTTTATTAAACTCTCAGGCCATTGTTCACTGTGCATGTTCCAGGGGCCCACTGGCACCTGTAAGCCCCAACCTAGAGTGATCACAGGGCCAGAAAGATCAGAGCAAACTCTACTTATCTTTGCATTTCTGTTCTTATATTTCACTATGCATTTAACATGATTTCATTGCACTGCCTCCATATGTTATATCATCAGGAGATAGCCTTCATTTTATGGCTTTATTTTGAGTCTTTTTTTAGGTTCTTATTAGTGATAAGCGAATTGTAAAATATTGGGGATTGGATTTTTCTAACCAGGTATTTTTCTCAAATACTAAACCTAATGCAAGTCAATGGGAAACACAATTTTTTTTCTGAAAGATTCCCCATTGACTTGCATTAGGTTCAGTATTCGAGACAAATACCCAAATAGTAAAAACAATTGAGCAAGACGTTTTCCAGCAAACACGTCTTCAGAGATATATTAAAATTCCATTTCTTTTGGTAAACTCTTAAAACGAAGGCATATTAAAAACAGAAAACTCACATCACGGCATTAGGAGAAACCGAATAGTAAAAAGTATTTGGTATGTCATTATTCGCTCATCACTAGTTCTTATGTATGGCAGCAATTACTTACTATTTTGCCATATCTGCTCGTGGTAACTATTTTTGAAAGCCTGACTTTTTGTCAACAGGATTTATTTTCCAACGTACATTATTTTATAGGATCCTTTATTAATTGAATAATTTCATAGTTTAGGGTATATATGTTTGAGATCTCATTTAGGATATTCTTTGTGCTGAAATACTCATTGTGATATCATTTACATCTATGTGCTGCAGGCATGAAAAGCACAGTTTAAGAGGTGCTCCTGTGTGGCTTTGCCTTATCTGAATTGTCCATTTTTTTTTAACGTTTTTTAATATTGTATGTACTGTATAATAAAAGAAATGTAATTTTAATATTTCAGCTCTACCCCTATGTTTATTTTTGGGTTCTTTGATTCTTATAGGAGAGCCTTCTCTATATACTAGAAGGCTCTCCTTGGTCTATGAAGGCTCTCTTATGAAGAGGGTCCAGAGCATAATAAAAGTTACTAACTTCTCTATTAATCAAATTTCATGTGAACAAGCAAATCTGAATTCTGTTGGATCTACTTGCCTCATCACGAGCCTTCTTTCACATACATGTGCCCTCAAAGAACATATCAAAAATGATCATCTAAAGTTGAAAACCCCTTTGAAGTCAGGGATGAAATAGACAATTACCCCTAATTATCCTCAGCATAGTGACATGATAATAAGGCTGCATACTCACGATCAGTATACGCAGCGCTGCGTCTGCGTAGTACAGTATAAGCATAGTGGATGGGATTTGTAGAAATCCCATCCTCACTATGCTTAACCCGACGCAGTGATGTGACAGTTGCGGTGCGGGTTGCCGGCATTCCGCTCCTCCTCCGCATGTTCATTTCATGCTGCGGAATCGGCAGCGGCTCCCATCGGGTGACTGCAGGGAGGAGCCGCCCACACCCGCCGCACATGGTGAGCACAGGGCAGCTGCGGCCACCCACGGGTTCCCTCGGGTCCGGAGGAGCTGCGTCCAATACACAGCTCCTCCGGATCATGAGCACATAGCCCAACATTTCTTTGTTTCCAGGGGATTATATTTCCACTAGATTACAAGAAATTATGTAAAACTAGTGCCAGGAGTCTATACCTTCCATAAGTCAGTGCCCCAATGTTCCTGGTCAAAATCCCATACATAATATGTAAACTTTTCGGAACATTTGTGTCATTTAGGTTTTCACTGTGTGGAGAATACTATGCACAGTATGTCACTTCTTAGTCAGCTGCTATGGAAGCCTACATGTGCATTCAGGTTTTGAAGTAATTCGGAAAACTTCCACTAGATGGTGATGTAACGCCTATAATTTTCATTTACTTATAAAGAAAATGTCCTACAATTATGTTGACCTAGATCAGGGGCAGGCAATTAATTTTCCCAAGGGCCACATGAGACTGTAGCTGCTGTGACAGGCCAAATCTACCAGCTGACTGTAACCCTGCTCATTATTATAAATTTATATTCCTTTTTATTGCTTAATATTTATCAAAATTGAGTGTGTTAACTCACTGCTACTGGTAATATATGTTAAGACAGGGCTTATTATAATGTATTCTTACCTGCAGCTGCCAATCAAAACCATATACAGTCATTTACTGTTTTTATAAAGTTTATAAAACATACTGTTTAGTCCTTGTACCTTGATTAACAGCTCCTAGCACAATATAAAGTCCCCCACACAGCCCCTCAAAAAGTATGATGTTCCCCTCACACAGTATATCGCCACAGAGCACCCCAGTCAATATGATGTCACCAAATAGGCCTCTTATACAGATAGTGTCCCCATAAAGCCCCCTTACCCAGTATGATGTCATCACGAAGCCCCTCACACAGTATGTCAATATATGGCCCCACACATATGATGATGTCCACACACATCCCCCTTGCACAGTATGATGTCCTCACATAGCTCCCCTACATAGTATAATGTCCACATACAGCCCAATACATTATGATGTTCCCAAACAGCCCACTTTATATAGTATTCTCCAGTGCTGCTGAGCAAGGATGGAAGCGATCCCATTCCACAGAGCACTTCATTGCATATGTGAGCCCACTGGGACGAGGGTACTCGGTACCGGACCGTGTCTGCTGCGGGGAAAGTCACGGGTGGTCCTGGTCCGGTCCGTTTCCCGGGCCCTGGCAAATAAAAGGGGATTATTTACAGGGGATTGTCAGTCTTGACGCCACCCACCATATGCGGCCAGTGATGGGGCTGCCGCTGCTGCAGAACCTCCGGGGATGATGGAATGGCAGTTAGGTGTGATAGTTCCAGTGGGTAGAACTGTATTCCCCGGGGCAGTGATGGCATAGTCTATAATGGATATGAATGGTGAAGACGGGGTTAAAGGACACACACTCACGTTTGGTAGTCAAAGTGCAATTCTCCTCTTCTCCTGATGCTGCAGCTTCTTCTATCCGTGTGCAGAGCTGACGCTTGTATCTCTGCAGGTGGGATCTCTCTGCTGCTGGATGTAGGGCAAAGGTTGCAATCAATACACAAATCAGTTTTGCTCTTTTCCAAAGCTTTACTGCAGATGTTGTTGCAGGTTATAGTCCACGGAGTCTGTAATGGGGCTAAGCTCTCTTCCCACCCTGTCCGGGTCATTAGCTTCCTCGTGCTGCGCTGTGTGTGTGTCCTGAGCTGCTGCTTTCTAGCTAAGCTGCTGGGACTTCTACTCTTTCTCCGTGTTCTGCTGGTACCACTTGGCTAGGCAACTTGAGTCCTCTGTGCTGTGCTGCTGACCCCTCCGTGTTGCTTTGCACTGGTACTAGGGGCATCTAGAGATCCCACTGTTCCTGGATTCACTGTGCTGTGGGTGCCAGACACCATATCGGATCCGGTGTCCGTTCTGTGCGCTCTTCTGGGGCAAGTGAAAGTATCACTCCAGCTCCCAGACGTGTTCCTCTGTCTGTAGTTCTCCTGTTCCTCTGACCCTTGCTGGGCCTGCACTGACTTAACTCTGCTCTAAGTGTCCTCTTCACAGCCCTGCTCCGAGCTGAACTGAGCTCTCCCTCATGAGCTGGAGTATTTAAGGGAGCAGGTGGTGCTCCCCCTCCTGGCTCAGAGGTGCTAGTGTTTGTCAGTGTGTAGTGGGGAGAGAACCCATGTGATCTTATTGTGGCACATTAACCCATGGGGTGCCACACATACAAGCAGTCCCTCGCCAACTTCAAGTCCACGATCACTGCCGCAAAACAAGCTTACTTCTCATCTCTCATATACTCCCTGTCTAACAATCTTAAACAGCTATTCAACCCTCTCAATTCTCTGCTTCGTCACCCAGCACATCCTCCCTCTTCTCTGCTGAAGACTTTGCCTCTTTCTTCAAGCAGAAGATTGATAACATCAGATAAAGCTTTGGCATGCAGTCCCAAGAGCCCCTCCTCATTACTGCTCAGCCCTCTTCTTCCAAAACCAGCTTCTCCACCATGACAGAAAATAAGCTTTCCTCTCTTCTGTCAAGATCACATCTCAACATCTGCACGCTTGATCTGTTCCCATCCCATCTCATTTCCAACCTCACCACAGTCTCCATCTCAACTCTAACACATCTCTACAACCTTTCACCAACAACCAGTGTCTTCCCCTCATCTTTTGAACATGAACCGATCACACTCAAAAAGCCCTCTCTCGACCCATCCTCTATGTCTAGCTATCACCCCATATTACTTATCTCTTATGCTTCAAAACTGCTTCAACAGGATGTTCATCATGAACTGTCCTCCCACATCTCCTGCTCTCTCTTTGACCGGTAACAACCTGGCTTCCGACCACATCACTCAACAAAACTGCCCTTACTAAAGTCCACTACTCTATCCTATTCCTGGACCTGTCTTCCGCCTTTCACACCGTGGACCATTCCCTCTTGCGACAGATTCTCTCATCTCTCCGTATCTTAAACTTGGGCTTCTTCACATCATGAGTTTGAGGATCTGTGGCTATCCGTTGTAAAATGGATATCCACGAATCCAATTTGGCCCCCATGTATCCCTATGACTGGTCCTGTATGGCGATCCGATTGTGTCCAAATTGTAACGGATCCGATTGTGTCCGATTTTTTTTGCTGTACCCAGAATCGAAGACTGCTCCGCTTTTGAGCACACCGGACCAAATCAGACACAATCGAATTCGGCTGCGGTCTGCGGCAAATAACATGAGGGTCTATGGAGCAATTCTGTTTTTTCCCGTACACCCGATTTTAGTATACTGAGCATGCTCAGTACACTAAATCTGCTCTTTACCGTGTAATTTCACTTTCGCAATGTATATGCATAAATTGTGGAAGTGAAATAAAACAAAGCAATTGTTAAAAACGAAAAAATATATACATTGCAAAAGTGAAAGTGCCCCGCTTGCTTGTGCTTTGCAGGCTCGGGCTCCTCCCGGTGGCACACATCTGAGCCTGTCCTTTCCTGTCCGTGGGGTCCTGCAAAAATCAGGATCCCCACAGACAGGAAAAAATCGTGATGTGAAAGTAGCTTTGGCCCTATCCTCGATCTCATCGTATCTAACAGACCGGACATTCAGCGTCTCTATCTCCCATACCACTTCCTCATCTCGCCCCCATCTGTCAGTGTTCCACAAGGTTCAGTTCAAGAACCCTTATTTTTCTACATCTGCACCTTCGGCTTGGGCTAGCTTATACGGTCTCACGGCTTTCAGTATCATCTCTATGCTGATGTCACTCATATCTACCTCTCAGGACCTGACACCACCTCCTTACTAACCAAAATCCCACAATGTCTGGCAGGTTTGTTGTGGTACCATGTTCTTTCTATTTGATGATGATAGATTTGATGGTGCTTTGGGGGATCATCAGAGATTGGAGTATTTTTTTTTAGAATCCAGCCCTGACTTGTACTTCTCCACAAACTTGTCTTTGACTTGTTTGGAGATCTCCTTGGCCTTCATGGTGTTGTTTAGTTAGTAGTGTGAGTGACTCTCTTGGACACAAACTGCCAGGACAGAATGTGTCCTAAGGTGTTAATTATTTATTTAGTTCAAAGCCGGCAATTTCAGCACTTCTGTGTGGAGCTGAAATCACTAGCGGCTGGAGTTCAGGACTCAGGAGCTCTCCATGGTCTTGAACATTAAATCTGGGTGCTGACCATGGTGCTGAAGCTGTTCAGATCGCTTGCTGTGGAGCTTCAGCACTACGGTCAGCACCCAGCTTTAACGTTCAGGACCATGAAGAAGCTCCTGAGTCCTGAACACCAGCCGCTAGTGATTTCAGCTCCTCACAGAAGTGCTGAAATTGCCAGCTTTTAACTAAATAAATAATTAACACCTTCAGACACATTCTGTTCTGTCAGTTTGTGTCCAGGGAGTCTGGACAAAACCGGACACAACCTGGCAGGACAGAAACATGGGGTTAAGCTGACATAACTGGTTTATTAACTGCATCTGCCGGCTCCCGGCTGACATGCAGCACAGAAGGTGCAGATGGGGTTAATATGCCGGTTATCCCCGGGAAATTCAAAAAACTCTGCTGTCAAAGCAGCAGAAAGCCCAACATTGCTATTATACATACAGATCTTTATCTGTAGATATATATAGCTATTGGGCTTTCCTGTGTTGGGTGTTTCACCCGCGTGAGAAAGCCCATGTTACACTCGCATCACACTCACACTACCACACGGAATGCACTTGCATCACTGTCGTGCATCAAAAACACTCCGTTTTTGATGTATGACAGTGTGCCTCCACCCTTAGGGTACCTTTACACACGGCTACATTTCTAGGGTGGCTACAGGTAACTTACTGGTTGTAGTGAAATCATGGAGACAAGGTTCTATCTTGTTGCTGTGTACAAATGGAATAATCTCTCCATGATTTCACTGCAACCAGTAAGTTACCTGTAGCCACCCTAGAAATGTAGCCGCGTGTTAAGGTACCCTTAATGGTATTGCTTTTAGAAAAGTTGTGTATCTACTGATAGACTATGTAACACTTTACACGTCACAACATTGCTTGCAATTTTACTTGCAACTTACTGGTTGCAGTGAAATCATGGACACATTGTTCCATTTGTACACTGCAACAAAATAGAACAATGTGTCCATGATTTCACTGCAACCAATAGGTTGCAAGTGAAATTGCATGCAGTGTTGCGACGTGTAAAGGTACCCTTAGAATTGCACACTGATGGACATTTTTTCACTAAGAATGTGACTTATGAAGTTTATTGCTTGCACCTGAAATGTTTTGGGGCTCCACAGCAAAAGGAATGAATATACAGGGGATGGACAAAATAATGGAAACACCTAACGTTTTGGCATCATAATCTTCGAACATGTTATAAACATGCAAACCGTGATATATGTTAATGTTTTGTAGTTGATTATTTGTGTTAAGTGATATGTGTATGTAAATTAACTGTTTGTTTTGCCAAATTGTAAGTACATTGATGAGAACCTGATACCAATGGCAGACCTTTCGGATTTTCAAAAAGGCCAAATATTTGGTGCTCATATGGCAGGCGCTAGTGTATCAGAAAGTGCCCGAATGCTTGGCATGTCAAGAGCTACTGTCTCCAAAGTAATGACTGCGTTTGAAAGAGAAGGAAAAATGTCCGCAGCAAAGCACAGGTCCGGCCGAAAGTCGAAGTTGACTGAGAGAGACCGTCGGACTCTAAAGCGAATTGTGAGAGAGGATCGCAAGACCTCGGCTCCGAAAATCACTGCTGAGCTCAATGAACACCAACAGAACCCAGTTTCCACGAAAACTGTTCGTCGGGAGCTGCACAAATCTGGATTCCACGGAAGAGCTGCAATTAGAAAAACGCTGCTCTCAATGACAAATGTTTCCAAGAATTTACAGTGGTGTAGAAACCTCCAGAATTGGTCCCTCGAGCAGTGGAAACATGTGATATTCTCAGACGAATCATCGTTTACCCCATCTTCCGACCTCCGGCCAAGTGTACGTTTGGAAACAGCAGAAAGAAGCATTCCATCCAGACTGCCTTCTCCCAACTGTAAAACATGGTGAAGGTTCTGTGATGATCTGGGGTGCTATTTCATGGAGATCCACCGGGCCAATGATATAACCTTGTATGAATCCATACCTTGGAGAATTGAGGCTGTAATCGCCGCAAAAGGTGGACCTACACCATATTAAACTAACTTTTGTTGATTTTTCCAGGTGTTTCCATTATTTTGTCCAACCCCTGTATATGCACTTGGCAATTTATATTTATTTTGTCCCATATGCTAATTTTTGCCTATATTTTTCTCACTTCACCTCCACAATTTAGATAATTTAGGGTTAATGCATCATATACATGCATTATATAGACAGATTGTAATGTAACAAAATAGGTAAAAAGCTAAGGGGGTTGAATACTTTTGCAAGGCACTGTATGCTCCCTAAGGGCACCTTTGCACAATTATATGTCCCCACACATCCCCCTTGCACATTATTATGCGGCGCCCCTGCGGATCCCGTCACCACAGATGTACTGCACCCCTGTTAAGGTGTAGTGTCATACTCACTGGTAAGAGGGGTACAGACCGGTACCAGGACACCCAGATCACACTAGGAACGATTGTAGTGGGGTTGGGTGGTGAAGGAAGTAGTAAGAGGGGGCACTTAGGGAGGAGTGAGGTCAGGAAGAACACACGTAGATGATGTGGGACATGTAACAAGGGGTATAAAAAGAGCGAGAAACATCTAGAATGCAGGATAAGAGACAGTTGAACAGAAGAAGAGTGACCAGCTGAGGAGAGGTGGAAGAACAGCTGAGGAAAGGCCATTGAACACCGAGGTCGAGTTGGAGGGAAGTTAGAGAACATAAGCCTGCAAAGTGTCCAGAGGACTGGAGCAAGTGGGAGCTCGTCCTGAGGCTGAATCCTAGAGCAGAGAATCACTCCAGTGGATCCAGGAGGAAGAGGCGGTCCCATAGACACGGGAAGTGAGCAATCCACCCGTGAGTCTCGTATCCATTGTCAAGCGCAGGCAAGTGGAGGGACTAGGCCTCAAGGGGCACCAAGAACCCAAAAGACTAGTGGAGAAGGCCAGGCCCAGCTAGCAACCCGAAGACTGTGTGACACTTCCAAGGTGACATGGTAGACAACCGCGCACATCTGCTGAAAATGTGGCAACCATAGGGCTAAGGGGAGACACTGCAGGGGAACCCCTAGGAAAAGCCCACAGTCAGTGGCTCAGAGCTCTGTGTGGTGAGGCACAAGGCAGGACGGACAAGGCAAGCGCTGTCTGAGACGACCTGGAAAGGACAGAGAAGGGTGCCGGTTACATACCATCCTACTACCAGGGAGTAGCTGGATCCCTGCCTCTGAGAACCCAGTACTCAGCGAGCTGCTGCACAAACACTGTGTGTAAAAGAACTAAAGCCTGAAGCCCACTGTGTCTGTGAACTTTCCTAACGCATCTAAAGCACCAGAAACATAGCTACAAACTCACTCAGGTATCTTTGGCCACTTTAGGGGTCAGCCCTACCCATAGAGGGCTTAAGAACATTGCCGCTTCCAACCATCAGCCCCTAGGATGACTGTCGTGCAGCGGCGGCCATCTATAGCCAAAACATGCGGGTGGCATCACGTAAAATTAATAGTATCCCCAGGTCCAGTCATCCCTACCCAGAATGAACCCTCCACGCCAGATCCCTATCCCTAAGGGAGAGCCACCCACACCAAACTTCTGTTATGTTCTGTTATGATGCCAAACGCATCATTTCCGGAGCCGCGGGCCATAGCAACCAGCTATTTACCTTAGCAGCGGGTCCACACAAAGCTCCAGGACGTCCGCTGTGAAGGTAAACAGGAAGGCTGCATAACAGGAAGGCTGCATAGCAGAGCCGACTGAATTGGTTGTGGGAGCGCGCATTTTGATTACAATAGCACGCCCAGCAGGAAGCGGCAACACGGACACAGAGAGGACGCCAAGGGGGCCTAGTAACGGTAGCCCCCCGGTTCATTAATATACGCCCATGTAAGTTAGAAATACATTTTCGTACACAGTCACAGTGCCGATTTAGTAGACAGAGGGATAGTTAGAGTAGTAATAGCAAGGTGCAGGGACAGGTAGTGATAGTCTGGAGGGCTTAATCTAGGTGAGAGGTTCCCTTTAAGACATACAGATAGGAAATTTAGATTGTGAGCCCCAATAGGGACAGTGATGATGTCTATAAAGTGCTGTGTAGTTAAAGAGCTTAATTGAACTCTTTTCTTTCTAGTTTTAGAAATCCTGACCCTTTCATGACAGGTCTTCTGGATGTTATAAACCATATTTAAGGCCATGGAGGCAGTTAACCTTGCTTCTTTCCTTCCACAATGCATCCTGAGAAAATAATTCTGCAGTTGCTGTATCTTTTGAAACATCGTAGATAAGGAATATGAGAGGTGCTCAGTGTGCTGTGTGTTATTCTAAGAGAAAGAAGGCGGAAGAGTGTCAGGAAAAACAATTCAGGAAAAGAGAGAAATCTTTAAGTGTAGGAAGCAAGATTGTTATCTCAGGGATATTATAACATTGCAAGTTGTTTGACTTAATCACATTTGGTATACAAAATACAGTTTTCCTAAAGCATATAGCAATTCTAAAAGTGTGTATGGACCCTAGTATAATTTCAATGAGATTATGTACATGGAATTATTTATCTCAAATACATACTTAATCAAAATAGTGGTACGGGTCAATGGGAAAGCTCCTGCTTTGGACATAGAAGTGGCCCTCTTACCTTTTGGTATCCTCTGTGGCTGCACAGGTTGCACCAATGATATTTCTGACCCTAAGACCAAGGTTGTGATTTGCAGAATTTTATCACGTAGCAGCCAGGCAGATGGGCAGGAAGGGTAGCAAATGGTAGACATGAAAAAAAAGCCGGGCTAATTAAAAGAATATTAAATGTAAGAACACACTATCAACTAATAGGTCTGAAATCTTAACACCCAGGCACTGACCGTTGGTGCTTTGGCTTCTCACACATCAGTCTACACTTGTAGGCCACATAGAGTGGAGGTAAGCAGAATATTGGCCACAGAAGAGTGAAGGGAGTCAGGAAATGACATAGGTTTTTAACAGTCCTGGTCTGAGTTAAATCAAGTCTGTCCAGCAAGCCTTTTATACAACTTATCAATAAAATAGCCAAACAATGACAACTAGAGATGAGCAAACCTTTCCAGGGACGGTGTTGGACAAACCTGTTCAGGTACTTTAATTTGCAAAAGTACTAAAGCGAGATCGCTGTGCTTGGTCCAGTGCGAGCTGCTGCAGTGTTTGATTGATCCCCAACGGCTAAAAAGTACAGATTTTGAGTGTAGTGTGTCCAAAATTAATTTAAAAAGATCTAGAATTGTTTTACTAAGGTTGGATGTTTGTGACGGAGGGCTGAATTGCCAATAAGTGACTCCTTTGAGGCTTGACTCTTGTTCAGGGTTGTGAACAGTGTGCCAAAATGTTTGGCTTCACACCTGAACGCGAACTGATGCTACACATCTAGGTGTTGCCTTTGTAGAAATGGTCAAACTAAAAATAGCAGTATGTCAGTAACTAAAACACCACATAAAGGTCACATTTTGCTATTGCTTTAGCATGTAGTAGAAATTTCTTTGATAATAAACGTGATATGTGTTTATCAGACAGTTAATATCTGTGTCTCTCTATGGCTATGACTTAAAGTACATGGCTAGACGTTTGTATCCAACGAACTGAATGAAAAATGAAGCAAGTTTGCAATACATTGAAGTTGTAAATCTATGGTTTTACTTGGAGCTCCTTACAGAACTATGTGTCTCCATGGTAACAAACACAAACAATCTATGTTATCTGAGATTCTGTCATGCTACTATAGTCTGAAGTCTATGTCAACTGACCTTGGTAGGTTAGCAATAAGTAGAAGTATGAAAAAATAGGACTGCAGGGTCAAACTGCATATCAATTGTTTAACTAAAACATAACAAAGATACCTTACAATTCATTTAAAGGGAATGGGTCATCAGAAAATGACCTATTGTTTAAATCAAGTTTTGCTGTTTATTATATTCTTTAAAAAAATTGACAGATTGACAATGTTTTGTTTTTTTGTTTTTTCATATTTTCATATAACAATCTATATATAAAAAAACACAAATGTGACTCATTAATGTTACCAAGTCTCAGGTGTGAATATGGGGCAGGTGTGTTTAATTTAGTGTTATGGCTCACACACCCTCTCATCTGGTCATTGGAAGCTCAACAACTAATGGCAAAGAATTCTCTGAGAATCTGAAAAAAAGAATTGTTGCTCTACATGAAGATTACTAGGCTATAAGAAGATTGCCAAGACCCAGAATGTGAGTTGCAGCACATGGCCAAGGCCATTCAGTGATTTAACAAGATGGGTTCCACTCAGAACAGGCCTTGCCATGGTTGACCAAAGAAGTTGAGTGCATGTGCTCAGTGGCAAATACAGAAATTGTCTTTACAAATTAGACGTAAGGTGATACCAGTATTGCTGCAGAGGTTAAAGGGGTGGGGGATCAGCCTGGCAGTGCTCAGACCATATGCTGCACACTGCATCAATTTGGTCTGCATGGATGTCATCCCAGAAGGAAACGTTTTCTAAAGATGATGCACAAAGAGACCTTGGTTGCATAGGACATGGATTACTTGAACCGTATCCTGGGTCTTGAAAACTTATTTGGTTCAGATAGTGTCAAGCTTGTGTGGTGGCAACCAGTTGTGGAGTATAAATGTGGAGCCCACTCGGACGGGGTACTCGTACCGGACCGGGGTAGTGCTGCGGATATCACGGCGGTCTTGGACCGGACCGTGTCCCGGATTCTCACAAGTAAAAGGGGTATTTACAGGGATAGTTTGTCGTGACGCCACCCACAGGTTGTGGTCAGTAAGGGGACCACCGCTGCAGTGTGCTTCTGTCAGGAGGATGGATGAATGCTGCAGCAAGGTGGATGAGCCCGCCGCGGGTCGGGGCAGCTCCTGACAGGGTGTAAAGGTAAAATACAGTTCTGTATACCTGGAATCAGACACAGGAAACTGAAGCAGGGTGCACTGGGTTTACTTGCAAGTTCTTCTAAGGCAAACAGTTCACAGTACAGTTCTCAACACAGTTCAGTTAACTCCGGTAACTCTTAACCCTCTGCAGCCAGGCTGTCGCTCTGAGACCCTCATTTTCTGCAACCTTTCGGGCTTGTTCTCTCTCTGTTTTTCCTAGCGGATTGTATGGCGGCAGCTCGGTCCCTTGTGTGTGGCTTCCCCCTAGGTGTATGGGTAGCGAGCCGGGTCCTCCTGGATGCTGCTCAGCCTCCAACCCTGTAGTGGGAACATGGATCTGGAATCTGTATTTCCCGCCGGTTTGTCTGGGAGCCGGTGTGTAACTTCAGTCCCCCTCAGAGCCGACACCCTGCTGTTAGCCTAACCTTATGTAACTCTGTCTTTCAAGGTATTACCAGGCTCCTTCTAACCCGTGTGACTTCCAGATGCAATCAGGGAATCTATCCCCCGGTAGTTGGTCGGTGCTACCGTACTCCTCGGACCCGGTGATCCCGGTCCGGTCTCTGTCCTCACACTCCCTTGGGATGCCGGCTATGGACGAGCTTTGTCTCCATGGAACGGTGTCTCTGTGGATTCTGCATCTCCAGGGACCCTATCCCACCGGGATGTGTCACTGTCTGTGTGGTCTTGGCTGCTCGGCTCACTCTGGCCTACTCTTGGTCTTTTCCTCTCAGCCTACTCCGGCCTACTAACTCCTTCCTCCTCTTTTCCTCTATTTGTACTATCTGTCACCTGACCTACCTTTCTTCCTGCCCACTTTCCTCTAAACCCCACCACCCCTTTCCCGCCTAGAGTCTCGGGCTCCGGGTTGGGTGCTGTGCTCCTGTGGGTGTGTGTACTGTGAGGGTGTTTGGTGCACAAACTGCCTACCTTCTGCCTGGCTGCAGTTCCCTATGTGGCCACCCTGGTTGCAGGGACGCCACATAAAGACAAGTGTGGCTTGCCTACATTCAAGCATGGTGGTGGAAGTGTCACAGTTTGGGGCTGCATGAGTGCTGCCTGCTGTGGGGATCTACAGTTCATTGAGGGAACCATGAATGCCAACATGTACTGTGACATGCTGAAGCAGACCATGATCCCCACCAATTAAGGGTGGTATTTCAGCATGATAATGACCAAAAACACACCTCCAAGATTACCACTGCCTTGCTAAAGAAACTGAGAGTAAAGGTGCTGAACTGGCCAAACATGTCTCCAGACCTAGATCCTATTAAAAATCTGTGGGGCATTCTCAAACAGAAGATGCAGGAAAGCAAGGTCAATAACATCCACCAGCTCTGTCATGGAAGAGGGAAGGGGATTTGAGTTGCAAACTTCAAGCTTTAGTGAATTTCATGCCCAAGAGAGATAAGACAGAGCTCGAAAATAATGGTGGTCTCACAAAATATTGACACTCTGGCCACAATGAGGCCATTTTCACATAAGGGTGTACTCATATTTGCTGTCAGCAGTTTAGACAGTAATGGATGTGTGTTGCATTATTTACAGGGCACCAAATTTACATTGTTATACAAGATGTAAATTGACTACTTTACATTGTATCAGTGTGTCATATCTTCAGTGCTGTCTCCATGGGCGTGCTCAGCGTGGGGCGGGGGGGAGCTGCCCCCCCTAGAAGGGGACCTATCACCCCCAGGGGCATAACAACCGGGGCAACAGGAGTTGCAGCTGCGACCAGGCCGGGCCACCGACATCTTTTGACCCAAGCGCTGATTCACATTCATATAAACAATAATTAAAGAAATGACTGCCATCACTTTAGTGTGAGGTGCTAGCTAGAAAATACATGTAAATTATAAAATATATCTTCTGCAACACTACACACTATAAAATATATGAAATAGCATACTGGCTATCATCCATGTCACTGCCAGTACACAGGCAGCTGATGACGGCCGCAGGAGGACTGGCAGACACTGTAACTTTAAACTCCCGTGACCACTGTGTGCAGCACCGTGATGAGGTCATCACACTGCAACCTCATCACAGTCAGGAGGATGCAGCTGCCGGCGGGAGCAGTAAGTGTGCACTTCATTCAAGAACCGAAGAGCTTTTGAGAGTTTCTGGAGTGTGTTTGTGTGTGGGGTGTACAGGGGGCAGTATGTGTGTGTGTGTGTGGGGGGTGTACAGGGGGCAGTATATGTATGTGTGGGTGGTGTACAGGGGGCAGTACGTGTGTGTGGGGGAGTACAGGGGGCAGTAGTATCTGTGTGTGGGGGGGTGTACAGGGAGCAATATGTGTGTGTGGAGGGTGTACAGGGGGCAGTATGTGTGTGGTGGGGGGTGTACATGGGGCAGTATATGTGTGTGGGGGGTATACAGGGGGCAGTATGTGTGTGTGAGTGGGTTTACAGGGGGCAGTGTGTGTGGGGGGGTGTACAGGGGGCAGTATGAGTGTGTGTGTGTGTGTGGTGGGTGTGTACAGGGGCAGTTTGTGTGGGTGTACAGGGGGCAGTATGTGTGGGGGGTTGTATAGGGGGCAGTATGTGTGTGGAGGGTGTACAGGGGGCAATATGTGTGTGGGGGGTGTACAGGGGCAGTGATGGCTGTGAAGCTGCCTTGTACTATATGGAGGGCTGTGACACTGCATTATACTTTATGGAGGGCTATGAGGTGGCATTATACTATATGGAGGGCTATGAGGTGGCTTTATACTATATAAGGCTGTGATGCTGCATTATACTTATGGAGGGCTGTGATGCTGCATTATACTATATGGAGGGCTGTGACACTGCATAATATATAGAGTGCTGTGAGGCTGCATTATATTATATGGATGGCTGTGAGGCTGCATTATACTATATGGAGGGCTGTGACACTGCATTATACTGTATGGAGGGCTGTGGTGCTGCATTATACTATATCGAGGGCTGTGATGCTGCATGATATGATATGAAGGGCTATGAGGTTGCATTATAGTATATGGAGGGCTGAGACACTGCATAATACTTTTTTGAGGGCTGTGATGCTGAATTATACTATATGGAGGGCTGTGGCACTGCATAATAATATATAGAGTGCTGTGAGGCTGCATTATATTATATGGATGGCTGTGAGGCTGCATTATACTATATGGAGGGCTGTGAGGCTGAATTATACTATATTGAGGGCTATGAGGCTGCATTACATTATATGGAGGGCTGTGAGGCTGCATTATACCCTGTTTCCCTGAAAATAGGGCACCCCCCGAAAGTAAGGCATGCTTGGGGGGCACCCTACCTTCTAATATAAGGCACCCCCCAATTATAAGGCGTACCTCCTCATGCCACCGATCACAAGGCCGGGGCATGCATTTGTGTCTCGCTCCCAGCTGTCCGGTGCCCGCCACTCTGTACCGCTCTTCTGCCGCTGCAGTGCTCACAGCCCAGGAGCGCAGCCGTGAATCACAGCTCCAGAGCTCTGTGCCGGTCTCCGCCCATGAGCTCTGTGCCAATCACAGTGCAGGAATCATGGGCCAGCTGACGTCAGTAGCCTCTGATTGTTCCTAGGCTGTGATTGGCCCAGGGCTCCTGCACTGTGATTGGCCCAGGGCTCCTGCGCTCTGATTGGCCCAGGGGTCCTGTGCTCTGATTGGCCCAGGGCTCCTGCACTGTGCAGCACCGCAAAGGAAAGAAAATTAAAAGAAAGACGTACGGTATGAAAGTGAAAGTGTGTGTGTGTGTGTACACACATGAGAAAAAAGGGGGGAGGACAAAAGGCGCAATAGTGCCCCTATCACTAGACACTAAACCCAAAGGTGAGAATGAAGTTACCACTCACCTATGCCAGTTGTGATACCCACAACTGGTTAGTAGACCTGATAGGATCAATTCCCAGATGGCTGCTGCTGGACTTCCACCGGTCTCCACTTGTGGAAACGAAATCAGAGGCTTGGGGGAAGGAAGGTGTGTAACAGTCCGCGCTGCCAGAATTTCCGCGTGTAAATGATGCAAGAAGCCGATGTCCAAATCAAACCTTTCTTTTATTCATCCAACGCGTTTCAACGCCTTTCCTGGCGTCTTCCTCAGGGATCCCTGAGGAAGACGCCAGGAAAGGCGTTGAAACGCGTTGGATGAATAAAAGAAAGGTTTGATTTGGACATCGGCTTCTTGCATCATTTACACGCGGAAATTCTGGCAGCGCGGACTGTTACACACCTTCCTTCCCCCAAGCCTCTGTGTACACACATGGGAGGCTGCAGTGGGATACGGTACTGGGATGGGAGGCTGCTTTTCTGTCAATTTTGTTTTGGCTAATATAAGACACCCCCCGAAAATAAGACATGGGGCACCTTTCGGAGCAAAAATTAATATAAGACAGTGTCTTATTTTCGGGGAAACACGGGTATTATGTGGAGGGCTGTGAGGCTGCATTATACTATATGGAGGGCTGTGAGGCTGCATTATACTATATGGAGGGATATGAGGCTGTATTATACTATATGGAGGGATATATAAGGCTGCTTTATTCTATGTGGATAGATATCAGGCTGCATTATACTATAATGGAGCAGCATATATACCACAATAAGGGCATATTCCCCGAAGAGCCTAGCCGAACACTTGATCAGCCTCCACAATGCACCGGGCCGAATATGACGTTCCAAACGACCATGCCTTGCCCGTCCCAGTTTTGATCCTGGGTATTCCCATGGTTGTCTCATGACAAGATATAGATAAAGATATAATATATTTACGAAAATGTGAGTGGTGATATACTGTAACTATATTTAGCATATAGTTTGGTAAACAGCTAAAATGACAAATGTGCCACTGCAAAATATGACTGGACCTGTCTGCTGGTATAAATGCAATTTGTAGGTACATAATCACACTGTGGCCATTTCACAGATAGAAACCAAGATAAAAATAAAGTGAGCAAATCCCAAGTGAATAAAGAAATAGTAATGGTATGTAAATAATAGGGTGCTTAGCTGACACTACTCACATCAAAAGAGTTTAAAAGCCACCTCACCGCAACACTTTATACCCAATTGAAATACACTGCACTATGTGTCAGCAGACTTCAATATACAGGTGCATCTCAATGAATTAGAATATCATCAATAATTTTACATTTTTTTCAGTAGTTCAATACAAAAAGTGAAAAACATATATTGCGTCATTACAAGTAGAGTGATCTATTTCAAATTTTATTTCTGTAAATGTTGATGATTAAGGTTTACAGCCAATGAAAACCCAAACGTCATTATCTCAGAAAATTAAAGTAGGGAGGATGAAAGGTTAAAAACCACGTTGCTGTATTCCACGAGACATCAAAGGGTGAATATAATATTGATTTATTAGTCAACACATTCAGGACTCCCTGAAACACCCTGAAACATGGCAATATGATATTGATTGTCCTGAGGAAGGGGCCAGGGAGCCCTGAAATGTGTTCACTGATGAATCAATATTATCTTTACATCTTCACCCTTTGATGTCTTGTAGAATACAGCAGTGCAGTGTTTAACCCTTCATCCTCCCTACTCTATATGCACCACACTGGGGACTGCAGCAGCCGTGATACAGTTGTGGCCAAAAGTATTGACACCCCTGCAATTCTGTCAGATAATACTCAGTTCGCACAATCTTGCGTTGAAATCTCTCGTCAATTTTTCTTTTCCGTCCACATCTAGGGAGGTTAGCCACAGTGCCATGGGCTTTAAACGTCTTGATGATACTGCGCACGGTAGACACATGAACATTCAGGTCTTTGGAGATGGACTTGTAGCCTTGAGATTGCTCATGCTTCCTCACAATTTGGTTTCTCAAGTCCTCAGACAGTTCTTTGGTCTTCTTTCTTTTCTCCATACTCAATGTGGTACACACAAGGACACAGGACATGACGAAAATCGCTTCATATCGCTTGTACCGCCCCCTTGCAGCACAAGCACAGTCTCTGCTCTATAGCACGCCCATATGGGCGTGCATAATTAACACGCTGGTGGCGGGGAGTGCCACATAAGCCCGCCATTTGCGGCTTCACATGTAACGTGAAGCTGCAGAACAAGAGGTGAATAAACTACTTTTATAAACTTTCACATAGCGGTTTAGGGACAGAAAGGGATGGTTACAAATGGATTAATATGGTGCAGGGACAGGTTAAAACAGGCTGGGGGGTCATTTGTAGAGGTCAGGTTCCCTATAAGAAGAGTCATCCAAGGTGTACAAGAATCTGATGTAAGTAAAATGAGCTTTCCTATTGCATTATTGAGACTCTTTTATCTTATTAGGGATGCCACGCTTATTGATTGATGGTTTGGAATTACAATCAGCAAATTAATAGTATATCTATGGGATAGAATAGAGGCTGTATATTTTTTTTTTTATAAAATCATTTTTTGAAAGTCTTGACCATTTTTTCTTATTTTAACATTTGTTTTGGGACATATTTTTGTGCCAATTACTAATATATAAATATCACAGGTTGTTAGTGTAGTCTTCTTTATAGAGTGCACTGAGTTCTTGGTTGCTTATAATGAAGTGTGTGAACAGAACCATACATCAGTCTACTACAATTGAAAACACTTCTCATAGAAAAGATGTTTATTAGAGTAGGATCATGGACAGGTCCAGTCACATGTTCCTCCATCAGTAGACATTTTCAAAGGAGCAAAGCTGTGCAGTCAATGAGGACGGAGGAGAACCTGAATACTTGTATTAGCAAGTGCCACAAAATCATGTTCTAACCTTATCTGTTAAAATTTTGAATAAGTGGCTAACCCCTTTAAATGTTAACATACAAAATAAGGAATTATGTGCTTGTCATTGCAGCTCACTACAAGTCTTGTATTGTATGTATTGTATAGGGCCAAGCTGTTTCTTAGTTGCAATTCCAGATATGGCACAGACAAAAGTGCCATGTTTCTCCTATGTTTACTTCATTAGTCAGGGCATTGCAATGAACATCCACCAATAACATATTGATATTTTTTCTTAAAAACTTTCCAAGATTAACTATTAGAGAATTCCCTAAAGATGTGGTCCAAGAATAAAAAAAATTGTAATAAATAAAGGAAATCAATATAAACACATTTCTAAATACTTTTAATTTGCAAATCACAATTGTTTTGTCTTGGCAAGATTCCAAAATGGTAACAAAGGAGGGGCGTGGCCTGCTGTATATGGCGTTAGTGTGACTTTCCAGAGCTCCCACCCTTAGATGAAGCGACAAGGGCCAATGCCTTTTTAAAGATGTTTAGCCCTGACGAAAAGCAATTAAATTAACTCTACATTCCCTCAGGAACATTTTGATACCTTTTGGACTCTTCTGTGTTCAGAATTTACCACATAATCCTTTCAGGTTAATCACCTGAGGAAAACTGATCATAGGCGGCCATCTTATATTCCTACACTACACTCCTAATCCTTTGTTTGAAAGATGAAAGGATAAAAAACAGAGACTATCTGCCTTATTCCTCAAAAAACTGTCCCTATTGTACTTTTTTGGAATAAGATAGCGGTAGTCAGGGCCGTATTTATAATAAGGCACTTGTAGGCCTGTGCCTAGGTCAGCAGATCAAGGGGGAGGCGCCAGGGGAACGTTTTTGTTTTATTTTTATTTATTTTTTTACTTCTTTCCCTTTCCTCCCCCAGACTCCATATGAAAACCGGAGTCTTTCTGGGGGAGGGGGGTGTCGCTGCCGCCAGTGCAGAGCGCGGTGGCAGCATTGCATTGCCACCCGCATGTGCCCCAGCGGCTGAGAGTGATCGCCGCTGACAGGAGGGTGCCGCTGGGAGCGCTACGGAACCCAGAAGTGCAGGTTCCGTACACCTCTGATCCTTCCGGTCCCACTCCCAAGTGTTGCTGCTGCGGTAGTAGTGGTGCTGGGGGCTCCTCCACCCAGCCGGCCCCCCTGGACTGGAAGAATGGGGGAGCAGCCAGCCCGAGCGAGCGGGCACTGAAGGCTGGAGGATGGTGCGGTTGGCGGCCGAGCTCCTGCTGCTGCTGGCTGGGACTGGTGCCTACACATCACTGTGCTCAGAGGGAGCCCGGTCAATGTCAGCAGCCAGCACCATGTGAGGACCCGAGAATGTGGGGAAACTGCAGGAAACAGGATGTGCAGAGTGACAGAGGAGGACCGAGGAGAAGAGGACAGAGGAGGTGCAGGGTGACAAAGGAGAACTGAGGAGAGGAGGACAGAGGAGGTGCAGGGTGACAGAAGAGGACCGAGGAGAGGAGGACAGAGGATGTTCAGGGGACAGAGGAGGACCGAGGAGAAGAGTACAGAGGAGGTGCAGTGTGACAGAGGAGGACCGAGGAGAAGAGGACAGAGGAGGTGCAGGGTGACGGAGGAGGACCGAGGAGAAGAGTACAGAGGAGGTGCAGGGGGACAGAGGAACAAGAGGAAGGATGGAGAGAAGAGGACATAGGACATGCAGGGAGACAGAGGAGCAGGAGGAAGGACCGAGGAGAAGAGGACTGAGGAGCTGCAGGGGGACAGAGGAGCAGGAGGAAGGACCGAGGAGAAGAGGACTGAGGAGGTGCAGGGGGACAGAGGAGGAAGAGGAGCAGGAGGAAGGACCGAGGAGGAGAAGACAGAGGATGCAGGGGGGACAGAAGAGAGGGGGATGGGTGCAGGAGGACAGAGGAACAGCAGGAGGGACAGAAGAGAGGATGACAGAGGAGTAGCAAGAGGGACAGGAGAGGAGGACGGGGGTGCAGGAGGGTGAGGGCTGTGTGTGGTGATAATGGGGGCTGTACCGAGTGTCTCTGCCTCCATGCGGCTGCCGCCACCTTCCTGTGTTGGCAGGATGTGGCATGCTGGGAGATGTAGTTCTCCTGCCTGTCCTGGGGATTACTGTATGGTTTCTAAGCAGACCAATGTGTTGGATCCTGGAAGTTGTAGTTCTCCCGGTTGGGCTCAGTGTTCTCCTGCTGGCTGTCTGTGGTTATTGTGTCTCTTCTGGGATGTCCTCAGCTAAGTGCTGTGCACAGAGATGTGTCACCATGTCCTTAGCTCCCTGCTGTGCACAGACAGTGTACCACCATGTCCCCAGCTCCCTGCTGTGCACAGACAGTGTACCACCATGTCCCCAGCTCCCTGCTGTGCACAGACAGTGTACCACCATGTCCCCAGCTCCTGCTGTGCACCGTGTACCACCATGTCCCCAGCTCCCTGCTGTGCACAGACAGTGTACCACCATGTCCACAGCTCCGTGCTGTGCACAGACAGTGTACAACCATGTCCCCAGATCCCTGCTGTGCACAGACAGTGTACCACCATGTCCCCAGCTCCGTGCTGTGCACAGACAGTGTACCACCAAGTCCCTAGCTCCCTGCTGTGCACAGACAGTGTACCACCATGTCCCCAGCTCTGTGCTGTGCACAGACATCGTACCACCATGTCCCCAGCTCCGTGCTGTGCACAGACAGTGTACCACCATGTCCTCAGCTCTGTGCTGTGCACACTGTAACCAGGGTACTCCTCTTGTTACTAAGCGGGAGAATGCTGGTAACCAGGGTAAATATCCAGGTTACTAAGCGTAGCGCTCTGCTTAGTAACCCGATATGTACCCTGGTTACCAGCGCGCTGTGCTTGGTAACAAGGTAAACATCGGGTTACTAAGCACAGCGCGCTGGTAACCAGGGTACACATGGGGTTAGTAAGCAGACCACTGCGCTTAGTAACCCGATGTTTATCCTGGTTACCAGCGTTCTCCCACTTACCCCAGTGTAATGGGACCTCGACATCATGGAAAAGAATATTTTATATTCTTTTACACGATGTCGAGGTCGTTACATGGGTGGCTGATCTCTGATGAGTCTGCCTGTGTGACAGCTCACCAGCGATCAGATAATGATGTCCCAGCGACCCCGATCGTTGGTCAGGTCGCTGGGACATCGTTATGTGCAACGGGGCCCTTAGACCTATTTACTAATTTCAGCAACAAAATTAAACTAGAGTTCAAAGAAATTAAGACTTCGTTAGCAACACTAAAATCAGGATAGATAAGACAGAAGGAGAAATAAGAGCATTATCAAAAACTAGCAGCACAATCCACAAGGAATAATCAAAATTAAAGCAGATTTAACATCCTTATTTGATAAAATTAAAAACGCAGATACCCAAAATAGACTCTCGAATTTGAAATTTAGAGGCATCCCAGAAAAAATAGCCAGAGCAGACTTATATACCTTTGTAGTCTCACTAGTGAGGAAGACATTACCCTCCAACTCTGAAGTAATTTACAGGATTCCCAAACCAAGACGTTACCTGAAAATATCCTGAGAGATGTCCTAGTTACATTTTCTTTTAGAAAATCAAAAGATATGCTAATGGAATATTTGAGAAAAAACTCTTCCAGATCAATATTGTAATATCAAAACTTTTGCTAATGTTTCCAAAGAAGTACTAGCCTCGATTACTAAAATCCTCCAAACAAAAACTATCTCTTACTGCTGGTATGCTCAGTCAAGGCTTTGGGCCGCTTTACACACACCAACTTCTGTAACCAACTTCTGAACAGATCTTTGGTTGCAGTGAAATCATGGACACATTGTTCCATTTGTACACAGCCACAAAATGGAACAATGTGTCCATGATTTCACTGCAACCAGTGATCTGTTCAGAAGTTGGTCACAGAAGTTGGTGTGTGTAAAGCGGCCCTTAGTTTCAAGTACAATCAAGGCTTTCACAAAATAGAAAGTACTGAAGAGGGCTTAAATACCAAAAAGAGAGGAGGAGTGGCACTCATTATTAGTAATTCCTTACAATTTGAGGAAGAGAAAACAATTATTGATAAAGAAGGTAGATATATCATTATGATATGCAAAATAGAAGGTACACAGTATACTCTTGTCAATTTATACTCACCCAATAAGGGCCAGATTCGTTTCTTATCTAGCTTGATAGAATTAATACAAGAATACAGGAAAGGGGCATTACTTTTATTGGAGATTTCAACATTTTTCATGACGCCCTATTAGACACAACTAATAAAAAAAGACAAAATGACATCACATTAAACCCTTGGTTAGATAAAGAAACTTATTTGATATCTTTCGCTGTTTGTGTACGACTTCCAAAGATTATACCCATTATCCCAATACTCATTTTTCCTTGTCCAGAATTGATTTAGTTATAGCTGATATACACTCTTTACAAAGAATAAAGAACATTGAAATTTTACCAAGAACTTGGTCAGACCATTCACCCGTAACTTTTAAATTGATTAATATGAATTATCCCCCTGCTCATTCAATATGGAGAGCAAACTCTTTCCTTCTTACACACAATGGCCATAAAATAGAATTGGCCAACTCGATCAACTCTTATTTTGATATAAATGTTAAGAACAAAACATCTATTGATACACTTTGGGCAGTGCATAAAGCAGTTATCAGGGGTACTTTGATAGAATTAAACTCAAGACTCAAACAAAAGAAAAACTTCAAATTTGAAGAAACAATGACAAATATCAGACGATTAGAAAACATACAAACTACGACACCTACTGCGGAAACTCAACTTAAAATCCTAAAACTAAGATTAAAATTAAAGTCGCTCCTGGTCATGGAATTCAACAAAATGATACAGAACTCTAAAATGAGCTATTATAACTATCAAGATAAGTCGAACAAATTTTTCGCAAACCGTATAAAAAAAATTAGATCCAAGAAAAAGATATCACAAATTAAAAATGATCAGGGTGCGGTGATGAGAAACCCGAAAGACATTTCTAAATAGTTTGAGAGGTTCTATGAACACCTCTATAATCTAAAATTAGATCCATCAGTTAAACAACCAGATATGCCCTCAATTACAGAATTTTTAAATACTTTGCAGTTGCCTACTCTGAGTGAGGAGGAAGTTGCATTTTTAAACTTGCCTTTCACTGAACTGGAGGTTAATTGTGCTATCAAAACCTTAAAGAGCGGGAAATCACCAGACCCAGATGGCCTACCTAATGAATACTTTAAATCTTTTGATACTATTTTGGTTCCCTATCTGACCAAATTAATAAACGCAGCCTAAGACATCTTATCTGCCCCTTGAATAGCAGGAAGCCTTAATAACAGTAATTCCCGCACGAAAAGGAGACCCCCAAAACATTACAAACTATAGACCAATATCGCTATTAAATTCAAATGCCAAGATTATTGCTAAAGTTATAGTGAATAGGCTCTCTAATTACATCCCAAAATTACTGTTTTCGGACCAAACAGGCTTTACTTTAAAAAGAGGGACAGTTGATGCGACCAGAAGGGTGCTAAATATCATCTCACGAGTGGAGAGATCGGGGACCCAGTGCTAGCTATAACTATGGATGTGGAGAAAGCATTTGATAGGGTGCACTGGAGCCTCCTGTTCTCCACTCTCCAATGCTTGATCTTTCTGGTCGTATATACAATGTCATCAAAGCATGTACTCAAATCCCACGGCTAAAGTCCTGACAAATGATTTTATGTCCAAACCTTTTAATTTAACTAATGGGACAAGACAGGGCTGTCCTCTTTCGCCAATATTATTTAATTTATTCCTGGAGCCTTTTATGGAAAAAATCTGTATGGATGATCAAATTAAAGGAATACACCTAAATGGGAGACAACATAAAACCTCCATTGCTGACGATTACTAGCTACCCACAAGTCCACCAATTCGTAAAAGATTGTTAGAATTACTAGAACTTATTCGACTTTTTTGTACTACAACTAATAAAATTCCAAGCCTATATATGATGTAGATAAAAAACTCTAAGATTTTAAAGTAGAGTTAACTTTGTCTTAGATATCTCTTCTTAGGATAACAATAACAAGCCTAAAAAAATAGTTAAAAGAAACTTTGACAGATAACACAGAAGATATTTGTACTTATTAAGCTTAAGTTTCTAGTCAGGAGAATAAATGTCTATGTGGCTCGTAACACACATGAAACTCTCCTAGTTTACCGTCGAAAATCGCATATGCTCTCGACCAATGTTAACTCAGTCGAGAAAACATTTCCGATACTCATACGATTTTTTACCATCGATTCTCGGATTCGAGTCATCGACATGTGAATAATTCTATGCGAGTCACGGACAGACATCGCAATGCAAGTCTATACCGCAAAAAATCAGATTGCACTCGACTAGACTCGCACCAATTTTCCAAAAAGAAAGATAATATAAAAAAAGAGAAAAAAAAAAGTCCCGCTGCATGTATGCAGTTTTAATTGCTACATTCTCATTCTGTAGCTCAGACAACTGTAGGAAATGCACCTGTAAATGATTATACAGTAACTAGCTGCTGAGGAAAAAACGGATTACACTCAGAAAGAAGTGGGAAGCCACACTAACCAAAAGTCAGATGACACTCGTCCGACTCTCGCATCAGTGAATCGGAGCGTTTTTTCACTCTGATGTGTGTCCATACCCATAAAAGGATCATTTTTCCAAAAATTCTCTATATGCTTAGATTCTTCACTCTCCCGATACAACAAAGACACTTTTTAAAACTACAAACGCAGATGTTGAGATTCATTTGGAAAAACAAAAAAAAACAGAATTGCAAAAACCACTTTAGAGAAAAAAGAGAAAAAGCAGAGGACTTGGTATACCTAATCTGAAAGCATACTATCTATCAACTTTAGTTAAAAGCAATGAGAGATGGCGGGAATCGCAGAATTGCCCTTCATGGGTCAACATTGTAAAAATTCAAATGAAAAACCTTGACCCTGCTTCATTTATATCTTCCTTTATCATAAACCCCAAAAAACATCTTCCTGTCATATTAAAAGTCACTATTAAAGCATGGCGTTCACTCTCACAAAACTCTACAGACTTTTAGAAAAGTGTGTCAGCTTGGCTATCGATTGACATATTCAAAGCAATTTGTCCAACATTAAAACTTAAAAACTGGAAAGGAAGAGGCATTTTTTTTTGTTTCAGATGTTTTTAAAGACATAAATATCATATCTTTTTCTATACTGAACAAACAATACAATATACTCCCCGCAGAGACAACTAGCTGGCAAAAACTTGCAAAAATTATAGATAATAAAGAAATTAACTTCTTTCTTCCAGATAATGTTGATACTCTTCTCAGACACATAGGAAATGATATATGCTTGAAGTTAGGTAGACTATATCAATTCTTTAATAATGATATCATTCTAGATAACAAAAGATTTTTGCATGTGTGGGAGAGTGATCTGAACATGAATCGCGAGACATTGCAAGATCAACTTAGTAATGTACTTCCCATCCTTTACTCTACTCTTCCATGCTCATCGTTGCTTGAAATGCGATACAAGGTCTATACCAAATGGTATTTAACACCGCAGAAATTACATATAATAGACTCTAGCAATTGTAAGTTGTGTTGGAGAGATTGTGAATCTGTCGGGACAATGAAGCATGTCTTTTGGACTTGTACAGTCCCAAGACAATTCTGGCTGGAACTTCAATCCCTAATAAACATGACATTAATATAACCCTCACAATGTACTTAGCACTACTTTTAATGGAGTATGTGAACTTCCAAAAGCCAAATGTCCATTAATACTCCATATACTCTTAACTGCCGAAAATATGATAGCATCTTTGTGGAGAGAAAAAAAAAGCACCCACAATAGAAATTTTAATAGATGAAATATCCACACATAATCTATTCAAACATATTTATGCCATAAGAAACGGTAATACTCAAAAATATCTCAGTAAATGATCATTTTGAGTTTCTTTGTGTTCATTGACACTCGCAACTAATTAACCAAAAAACTCAAAACGTTGGAATAAAAACTGGTCTTAGGCCCCTTTCACATCAGCGTTTTTTGAAAAATGCAGCAGTTGCAGTAAAAAAACCGCATCTGCCGCATTTTCCGCCTAACAGCCGCACTCGCGGCACACTTGCGGCAAGCCCCATGCATTGTCTATGGGGCTTGCGGTAAGTGTGCGGCAGGTGCGGTTCTGGTAGTTGTGGCAGTTGTGGCTGCGAAAAAAACCACTGCTGATCGCGTTTTTTTCGTGGCCGCAACTACCGGAACCGCAGTCGCTGCACCTGCCGCACACTTACTGCAAGCCCCATAGACAATGCATGGGGCTTGCCGCAAGTGGGACGCAAGTGCGGCCGTTAGGCGGAAAATGCAGCAGATGCGTTTTTTTTTACCGCAACTGCCGCATTTTTCAAAAAACGATGATGTGAAAGGGGCCTTACTCATCTTGCAGATAAGCTAAAAACTCCCCATTAGTAGGGGACTAGACTCTTTTATGATAATAATTTGTTTTATACACCATGTTTATTTACCGTATATACTCGCGTATAAGCCGAGTTTTTCAGCCAAAAATTGGGCTGAAAAGTCCCCCCCTCGGCTTATACGCGAGTCATACAGGCCCCCCTCAAAGTTTGGCGCCCCCACCTCACATGCTGGCCCCCCCCGCATGCAGCACTGCGCATATACATTACCAGGATATCAGCTGTCACCCTCCGGTGGCAGATCGCAGCTCCTGGGCTCCGGGCTCCATCTTCATCTCTGTCTTCCTGCTTGTCATGTGACCGGCCGGCGTCGCGATGACGTCATCGCGATGAGCCCGGCGGCCACAAAGCAGGAAGACAGAGAGGAAGATGGAGCCCGGAGCCCAGGAGCCGCGATCCGCCACCGGAGGGTGACAGCTGATATCCTGGTAATGTATATGCGCAGCGCTGCATGTGGGGGGGGGGCCAGCATGTGAGGTGGGGGCGCCAAACTATGAGGGGGGCCCTGTATACTACCACTGGGGCTGTATATACTACTGGGGCTGCATGTATACTACCACTGGGGCTGTATATACTACTGGGGCTGCGTGTATACTACCACTGGGGCTGTATATACCACTGGGGCTGTATATACTACTGGGGCTGCGTGTATACTACCACTGGGGTTGTATATACCACTGGGGCTGCTGTATACTACTGGGGCTGCGTGTATACTACCACTGGGGCTGTATATACCACTGGGGCTGTATATACTACTGGGGCTGTGTGTATACTACCACTGGGGCTGTATATACCACTGGGGCTGCTGTATACTACTGGGGCTGCGTGTATACTACCACTGGGGCTGTATATACCACTGGGGCTGTATATACTACTGGGGCTGCGTGTATACTACCACTGGGGCTGTATATACCACTGGGGCTGCTGTATACTACTGGGGCTGCGTGTATAGTACCACTGGGGCTGTATATACCACTGGGGCTGTATATACTACTGGGGCTGCGTGTATACTACTACTGGGGCTGTATATACCTCTGGGGCTGCTGTATACTACCACTGGGGCTGTATATACTACTGGGATGCGTGTATACTACCACTGGGGCTGTATATACCACTGGGGCTGCTGTATACTACTGGGGCTGCGTGTATACTACCACTGGGGCTGTATATACCACTGGGGCTGTATATACTATTGGGGCTGCTGTATACTACCACTGGGGCTGTATATACCACTGGGGCTGCTGTATACTACCACTGGGGCTATATATACCACTGGGGCTGCTGTATACTACCACTGGGGCTGCTGCTGTATACTACCATTGGGGCTGCTGTATATACCTCTGGGGCTGCTGTATACTACCACTGGGGCTGCTGCTGTATATACCACTGGGGAGGCTGCTGTATACCACACTGCTGGGGGCTGTATACCTGTGCTGGGGTCCACCCTCGGCTTATACACGAGTCAATAGATTTTCCCAGGTTTTGGGGCAAAAGTAGGGGGGTCGGCTTATACGCGGGTCGGCTTATACACGAGTATATACGGTATATAATTGTGAAATAACCTTGTTCTAAAGTACTTTCATTTCATTCTTTTTCAAATCTTGTTTTTTCCTACCCTATGCTTTCCTTTATCCTCCTTTTTTTTTTTTCTTTTTTAAAAAATTTTCTTTTGACTTCATATCTACTCCTATAAAAAAAAATTCATGATTATTTGATAATAATTAACATTCATTATGTATAAAATTATATTGTCAAATGTAACTATTTTACCTTAATTGTATGTTAATAAAAAGAATTGAACACAAAATAGTAACAACATGGATGATATCTTGTTACATTGAGATTAATTCCTTTTTAGAACATTAGTACAGGTGTGAGCATGTGATGAGGCCAGGGCAAGGGGTACTCGGACACCGGGATGAATTTGATGGTTTAACTGGGAAGTCACGAGTGGTCGGGTTCCCGGTTCCGTGCCCTGGTTATCATTTGTTAGAAGGTGGGGAGGGAATATTTACAAGGATACATGACGCCACCTGTAGTTCCCGGTAATATAGGTACCGACGCTGCAAGCTGGCCGCTGAGGTGATGGTGTTTGCAGCAGAGAATGGTACAGCTCCCACAGCTGGAGCTTTTACCTCAGGGCAGCGATGATGAAAAATGATGTAGGGGATGAGGGAAGTAGTTGTTGCAATTCTTACCCCTGTGATGAGCTGCTGGTGGTGGCGATGAAGCCCTCCGGGCACCGGCGAGAAAGATAACAGAGACCAGTTCAACTTTAACTCCACTTTACTGGGTACCAGCAGGTGACAAGTTGAAGCACAGTACAGTTTGGTTTACCGGGGATCTGTCGCCAGTTTGAGGTTCCCCGTTATGGAGTCTCTAGATGTTTTTTACTTCTTGGTCTTTCGGGATCTCTTTCCTCTCTCTAGTCTCTACCACCCTCGCAGAGCTCTCCCGCCAGTCCTACGGTGGACACTAGCTGATCAGGTTGGTCTTTTACTGGTACGGACGGGAGCAGCAGGAGCGCACGGTTTCTCACGCCACCGGAATTCGGTCCGCAACCATCAGTGTCTTCAACTGATTTCAGTCCTGAGGGTGAGTTGCCCTTGTGGTGCTGTCGGCTACCTGGTTACTATGGGCTCACAGCTCGTCGGTCTGTGGTCAGAGGTAAACTTCTGACCGCTTTGGCTACCCGCACTGCCGATGTCTTCACCAACGTGACCAGCCGGCTCCCACCAGTCCTGGTCCATTGCCTGCTGTCCTGGGCCCCCACTTAAAGATGGGGATCCCTCCTGTCAGTAGCACTGTCAGGCCTGACCTCACTGACTGCCTTCCCAGCACCATCTGATCTAACTGTCACTCACTCCCAGTACTCTACCCTGGGTTCCACCCCCCTATGGAGACCTACTAAATTACCGGTCCCCCCTATTCTAAGTGGCCTAGTCCTAGGTGTGTGTAAGAACAGACTCCATAAGTTGAACCCTGAACTGGCAACTTACAGAGACATCACATTGGTTGTCAAATTTGCAATACCGCTCTGTGGCGCCTAGCCAGAGGGGCGCCACAAATGTGCTGTAGGAATCTCAGCTACTATGATCTACTGTGGAGATAACATATACCATGTACTATCATTTAGAAAGACAGGATAGACCACAATATGAGCAGTCTCTTCTTATACCAGCACTTCTGATATCTCGAGTAGTAGATCGTAATACCAGGGAGTACAGCAGTGTGATCATCAATTTTCCACAGCACCCATGGTATCTCCAGTACAGGGAGAACAGATGAACAGCAGTTGTGAGCAGTTCCTTATTATCTCAGCATTCCGGCTATCATTAGTAATCAGTAGATCAGAAAGACAGGTTGGACAGCAGTGTGAGCAATGTCTTTTTACCTCAGCACCCATATTATTTCCGGTATTATATAAGAAAGACAAGATGACTTCCTCTTACCTCAGCACTTCTGGTATCCATTATTAAATCAGATAGACAGGGTGGACAGAAGTGTGAGTACCCATTTCTTACCTCAGCAACCCTGGTATTTCCAGTAATAGATCAAAAATACAGGGTGGGCACAGCGTGAATGGGCACTTCTTATTAAAGCATCCCTGGTATCCATAGTATTAAATCACAAAAACAGGGTGGACAGCCATGTGAGCGGCCTCTTCTTACCTCAGTACTGCTGGTACCTACAGTATTAGATCAGAAAGACAGGGTGGACAGCAATTTCAGCAGCCTCTTCTTACCTCAGCACTACTGGTTTGTACAGTATTATATTAGAAAGACAGGGTAGACAGCAGTGTGAGCAGCCTCTTCTTACATCAGTACTCCTGGACGGCTGTTCACCCTATCTCCACCACAGGGTGTGGTCCTGGAGGTAAAAGCAAAGCCTCTAGGTTCATTTAGTGTTCTGTGTTTGGAGGGAGCAGGCCACCATATTGTTACTCTCAGTGAGCTAAGTGGAACCTTAAACCTCTGCAGGTGGAACCTGCAGTTAAATGCACTGTGTTTATGTCCTGTTGTTTTCTTTTGCCAGTAAGGCTGTTTATTTTTACATTTCTGCAAGACGGTTTATGGCATATGAATAAATATGGTGAAGAGACAACGGCCCTGACATTCCTGTGTTTACCTCACTGGCTGAGTGACTTGATCTACCACAAATATTAGATTAGAAAGACAGAGTATACAGCAGTGGGAATGGCCTCTTCTTACCTGAGTACTCCTGGTACCTTTAGTATTAGATCAGAAAGACTAGGTGGACAGCAGTTTCAGCATTCTCTTCTTTCCTCAGCACTCTTGGTGTATAGAGTATTAGATTAGAAAGACAGTGTGAGTGGCCTCTTCTTACTTGAGCATTCCAGGTATTTAAGAGTATTAGATCAGATAGACATGGTGGCTAGCAGTGTAAACTGCCTCTTCTTACCTCAGTACTTCCAGTATCTGGGGATATAAATAAAAAGTACAGCGCTCACTTTTTTTTTTCATTTTAAAATACAAATAGATCAACTCTGAGTTGTTATCTGGTTGTCACGTTTAAACAGTTAAACTAAAAATGTACCTTAAGGGGTAAGACGGGGCTGCATATCTTTCGGTTCTTAACCTTTTCCTTTTTATCCTTTATAACTATATAACAAAAAAAAAAGAAGGGGGGTATCTACAGAATTAGATCAGAAACAGGATGGATAGCATTGTGAGCAGCCTCTTCTTACCTCAGTACTCCTAGTACCTACAGTATTAGATCAATAAAGACAGGGTGAACAGTAGTGTGAGCAGTCTGTTCTTACCTCAGCACCACTTATTTCTCCAGTATTAGATTACAAAGACAGGGTGGAAAGCAGTCTGAGTGGCCTCTTCTTACCTCAGAACTCCTGTTATCTATAGTATTAGATTAGAAAGACAGGGCAGACAGCAGTGTGAGTGGCCTCTTCTTATTTCAGCACTCCTGTTATCTACAGTATTAGATCAGAAAGACAGGAAGGACAGCAGGGTGAGCAGCCTGTTCTGACCTCAGTACTCCTGGTATCTACATTATTAGATCAGAAAAAATGGATGAACAGTAGTGTGAGTAGCTTGCTCTTTACCTCAATACTGCTGGTATATACTGTAAGTATTAGATCAGCAAGAGAATGTGGACAGCAGTGTGAGCTGCTACTGCAATAAATCACAGGCACCTTACATTCTTGGACAGGTTTCTGTCCGTGGAACAATTCATTGGCTATTCTAGTTCTATAGTGATTTCCTACCTAGACAAAACTAGTGTGATTTGCTAATTAAATGTCATTAGAAAATTATAACTTTAGCTATTTAGTTTTTTCTATTCCTTTAGTCATGTCATATTTTTTTCTATTCTTGAAGAATCCCTATAACATTCGGAATACTACATGGTTCTTCAAGGCAACAAAGCCAATTGCAGACTGACATACCATGGCATTAGTAGCAAAATTTGAGTTAATTTTATGATGTTTCAAGCTATGAAGCTCAAATGCCTCAATAATAGAACTAAAGTGCTTATGTATAATTGGTACCTGCCAGGCAGTGAAAGTGTTTTTGTCTTTTCTATTTAAAATGTGTACTTTCTTGGGAATTGAAATTTTGCAGATGCTTCTGTGTAATGTTCAGTGGAGAGAAACGAGAAAAGCCTGGAGAAACACATAGTGTAAACATGTCATTCAAGCTTGACATATTCATTTTGTATATTTTCTTTGTTTGCCAGCTATTTTATAGTCTACACTGTGCTATTTTGCAGTTAGAGGAAAATTGAACTCTTTTCACACAGGATTTCACATACCGTATATACTCGTGTATAAGCCGACCCGTGTATAAGCCGACCCCCCTACTTTTGCCCCCAAAAACTGGGAAAACTTATTGACTCGCGTATAAGCCGAGGGTGGACTCCAGCACAGGTATACAACCCCCAGCAGTGAGGTATACAGCAGCCTCCCCAGTGGTAGTATACAGCAGCAGCCCCAGTGGTAGTATACAGCAGTCCCAGTGGTAGTATACAGCAGCCCCAGAGGTATATGCAGCCCCGTAGGTATATGCAGCCCCAGAGGTATATGCAGCCCCAGAGGTATATGCAGCCCCAGAGGTATATGCAGCCCCATATGCAGCCCCAGAGGTATATGCAGCCCCATATGCAGCCCCAGAGGTATATGCAGCCCCATATGCAGCCCCAGAGGTATATGCAGCCCCATATGCAGCCCCAGAGGTATATGCAGCCCCAGAGGTATATGCAGCCCCAGAGGTATATGCAGCCCCAGAGGTATATGCAGGCCCAGAGGTATATGCAGGCCCAGAGGTATATACAGCCCCAGAGGTATATGCAGCCCCAGAGGTATATGCAGCCCCAGAGGTATATGCAGCCCCATATGCAGCCCCAGAGGTATATACAGCAGCCCTTAGGTAGTATACAGCAGCAGCAGCCCCAGGGCTGTATACAGCCGCAGCCCCGGGGCTGTATACAGCCGCAGCCCCGGAGGTATACAGGCCCCCCATCAAGTTCCAGGGCCCCCCCCCTTGCGCGCCAGCCTGTAAAGTAAAATCATACTTACCAGTGTCCTGTCGCGCCGTCCGCAGCTGCCGACACGCGATCCCGGGCTTCAATCCGCGTCTTCCGGCTTCCGACTTCCTGTGGTCGCGGGCAATGACGTCATTGCCCGCGACTACAGGAAATGCAGAAGACGCGGAATGAAGCCGGGGATCGCGTGTCGGCAGCTGCGGACGGCGCGACAGGACACTGGTAAGTATGATTTTACTTTACAGGCTGGCGTGCAAGGGGGGGCCCTGGAACTTGATGGGGGGCCTGTATACCTCCGGGGCTGCTGCGGTATTTTTTATATACTCGCGCATAAGCCGAGGGGGGACTTTTCAGCCCAAATTTTGGGCTGAAAAACTCGGCTTATACGCGAGTATATACGGTAAATGATTTAAATAGAGAGTGGCCAACAGATTTTTACCCACTCGTCCAACAGCAATCATTGGAGTCCAAGAGGTCAGTCATTCAACTCCTCCTGTCTCAGTCATGCTATGAAAGGGATTCAAATAAAACAGTTACCATAAAGCAGTATCTCATTTAAAATCTATATCTGGATATTTGTATAATTCTAATATTAAGATGGGCATTCTTGCAATTAACCCCTTCACCCCCGGGCCTATTTTGACCCTAATGACCAGGCCATTTTTGTCAATTCTGACCAGTGTCCCTTTATGAGGTAATAACTCTGGAACGCTTCATTGGATCCGAGCGATTCTGAGATTGTTTTTTCGAGACATATTGGGCTTCATTTTAGTATTAAATTTAGGTCGATAATTTTTGCGATTATTTGTGAAAAAATCAAACATTTGGCAAAAACTTTGAAAATTTAGCAATTTTCAAATTATGAATTTTTATTCTGCTAAACCAGAGAGGTATGTGACACAAAATAGTTAATAAATAACATTTCCCACATGTCTACTTTACATCAGCAAAGTTTTGGAAAAAAAAAATTTTTTTGTTCGGAAGTTATAAGGGTTCAAAGTTCATCAGCAATTTTTCATTTTTCCAGCAAAATTTACAAAGCCATTTTTTTTAGTGACCACATCACATTTGAAGTCTTTTTGAGGGATGTACATGACAGAAAACACCCAAAAGTGACACTGTTCCAAAAACTGCACCCCTCAAGCTACTCAAAACTACATTCAAGAAGATTATTAACCCTTCAGGTGCTTCACGGGAACTAAAGCAAAGTGGAAGGAAAAAATGGTCATTTTAATTTTTCCAAGAAAAATGTTCTTTTAGCCTCAATTCTTTCATTTTCATATGGGCAACAGGATAAAATGGATCCTAAAAATTGTTGGGCAATTTCTCCTGAGTACATCGATATCTCATATGTGGTCATAAACCACTGTTTGGGCGCACGGCAGGGCTCAGAAGGGAAGGAGCGCAATTTGACTTTTGGAGCTAATTTTCCATTCAAAAAGTCAAATGGCGCTCCTTCACTTCTGAGCCCTGCCGTGCGCCCAAACAGTGGTTTATGACCACATATGAGGTATGGGTGTACTCAGGAGAAATTGTCCAACAATTTTTAGGATCCATTTTATCCTGTTCCCCATGTGAAAATGAAAGAATTGAGGCTAAAAGAAAATGTTTGTGGAAAAAAAAAGTACTTTTTCATTTATACGGATGAATTTCTGAAGCACCCGGGGGTTCAAAATGCTCACCACCCATCTAGATAAGTTCCCTGGGGGGTCTAGTTTCCAAAATGGGGTCACTTGTGGGGGAGCTCCAATGTGTAGGCACACAGGGGCTCTCCAAATGCGACATGGTGTCCGCTAACAATTTGAGCTGATTTTTCAGTCAAATTGTTAGCGGACACCATGTTGCATTTGGAGAGCCCATGTGTGCCTAAACATTGGAGCTCCCACACAAGTGACCTCATTTTGGAAACTAGACCCCCCAAGGAATGCATCTAGATGCATAGTGAGCATTTTGAACACCCTGGTGCTTCACAAAATAATCTGTAACAATGAAAAAAGAAAATTTTTGTGGAAGAAAAAGTACTTATTCAATTTTACAGATGAATTTGTGAAGCACCTGGGGGTTCAAAATGCTAACAATTCATCGAAGTTCCCTGGGAGGTCTAGTTTCCAAAATGGGGTCACTTGTGGGTGAGCTCCAATGTTTAGGCACACAGGGGCTCTCCATACACGACATGGTGTCCACTATTGAAATTGTTAGCTGACACCATGTCGCATATGGAGAGCCCATGTGTGCCTAAACATTGGAGCTCCCACACAAGTGACCTCATTTTGGAAACTAGACCCCCCAAGGAATGCATCTAGATGCATAGTGAGCACTTTGAACCCCCAGGTGCTTCACAAATTGATCCGTAAGAAGGAAAAAGTCCTTTTTTTTCACACAAATTTTCTTTTTTCATTTTTACGGATCAATTTGTGAAGCACCTGGGGGTTCAAAGTGCTCACTATGAATCTAGATGCATTCCTTGGGGGGGTCTAGTTTCCAAAATGGGGTCACTTGTGGGGGAGTTCCAATGTTTAGGCACACAGGGGCTCTCCATAAGTGACATGGTGTCCGCTAACTATTGGAATTGTTAGCGGACACCATGTCGCGTATGGAGAGCCCATGTGTGCCTAAACATTGGAGCTCCCCCACAAGTGACCCCATTTTGGAAACTAGACCCCCCCAAGGAATGCATCTAGATGCATAGTGAGCACTTTGAACCCCCAGGTGCTTCACAAATTGATCCGTAAAAATGAAAAAAGAAAATTTGTGTGAAAAAATAGGACTTTTTCCTTCTTACGGATTAATTTGTGAAGCACCTGGGGGTTCAAAGTGTTCACTATGCACCTAAATACAGCGAAGCCCTTTATTTTTTTTCTAGGACTAATTCTAGAAAAAAAATGGCGTGGGGCTCCGCCATATTTTTTGGTCCAGCCAGGTACAACTTGGCAGCTACGGACTGCCAGCAACCCCAGCTGCCTCATTTGTACCTGGCTGGCAACCAAAAATACAGCGAAGCCCATTTTTATTTTTTTTCTAACTAATTCTAGAAAAAAAAAATGGCGTGGGGCTCCGCCATATTTTTTGGTCCAGCCAGGTACAACTTGGCAGCTACGGACTGCCACCAATCCCCAGCTGCCTTGTTGTACCTGGCTGGCAACCAAAAATACAGCAAAGCCCTTTTTTTTCTTATAGAACTAACTCTAGAAAAAAAATGACGTGGGGCTCCGCCATATTTTTGGTCCAGCCAGGTACAACTAGGCAGCTGGGGGCTGGAATCCACAGCATGGAGAGGCCCAAGCATTCTGGGCCCCCCATGCTGCGAATTGCAGCCCGCAGCCGCCCCAGAAAATGGCGCATTCATTGAAGCGCCAATTTCTGGCGCTGTACCCAGACTCTTCCAGTTGCCCTGGTGGCGGTGGCAAACTGGGTAATAAAGGGGTTAATGCCAGCCTTTTATTGGCAGCTGGCACTAAGCCCGAGATTCATAATATAGGGCCAATGTTAGACCCGCCATTAGGAATCTCTGGTAAATAGAAAATACACACAGAGAAAAATCTTTTTATTTGAAAAAAAAACACAAAATTCGGACTCCATCTTTATTATAAAGATCCGACGTAGTCCACAACGAAGGTCCCACGACGCTCGATCGCCTCCGACGTAGTCCACAACGAAGGTCCCACGACGCTCGATCGCCTCTGCTCAATCCAGAGACTGCAGCAAGGGATCAAGTGTCCTCTTCCTACAGCCTCTGGGGTCAGAGTTATGGTGCACTGTATGACAATGATCTGTCATACAGTGCACCATGACTATGATCTCAGAGACTACAACAAGAGGACACTTGATCCCTTGTTGCACCCATCCATCCACCTATGCACCCATCATCCACACACGCACATCCACGCATGCACATCCACACACATCCACGCACGCACACAACCACGCACGCTGACATTTACGCCCGCTGACATACACGCATGCACACATCCACGCACGCAAGCTGACATCCACGTTGACATCCACGCACGCACGCTGACATCCACGCATGCACACATCCACGCATGCTGACATCCACGCATGCACGCTGACATCCACGCACGCACATATCCACGCACGCTGACATCCACGCACATCCACACATGCTGACATCCACACATGCTGACATCCACGCATGCACGCTGACATTCACGCACGCTGACATCCACGCATGCACACATCCACGCACGCACGCTGACATCCACGCACGCAGACATCCACGCACGCACGCTGACATCCACACATGCTGGCATCCACGCACGCTGACATCCATGCACGCACGCTGACATTCACGCACGCTGACATCCATGCACGCACGCTGACATTCACGCACGCTGACATCCACGCACGCACGCTGACATCCATGCATGCACACATCCACACACGCACGCACATCCACACACACGTCCACGCACACATCCATCTATGCACACATTCACACACACACATGTCTATGCACACACACGTCTATGCACGCACACGTCTATGCACGCACACGTCCACGCACACGTCTACGCTCACTCACGTCCACGCACACTCATGTACGCTCACGTCCACGCACGCACACGTTCACACATGCACCCCCCATCCATCCATCCATCAATTCATTCATTCATACATACATACATACTTACCCTCTGGATCCACCGATGAGCAGGAGTCCGGAAGAGGAGGCGGGGAGAGGAGGCGGGGCCACCGACCGGCAGGCACAGAAGGCACACAGCCGGAGGCAGAGCCGGGGCGGCTGCAGCGGCGGGTGCACCGAGGTGTGCAGCCCGCCGCAGGAGGTGAGGGGGGGCAGCACACAGGGCAGAGGTGGGGGCTGCCTGGGGGGGTCTGTAGGAGGGGATCGGACAGCGTTGCCGGCGGGCACACCCGCGGGTGCAGCCCGCCGGCATATACATAATAATAGAGGGGGGCGGGCGGTTTGGGGGGACGGGGGGGCCCCCTGTGAATCATGGAGCGGGAGGGGGGTGAGGAGGGGTGGACACATGCCGATCCGCCCCTCCAGATCTGATTGGAGAGCTCCAATCAGATCTGGACAGGTGAATCCCTATGATTCCCTCCGATCGGCAGTTTCACTTTTAAACTGCCGATCGGAGGGGTCCTGGGCATGGGGGGGTTAATCCACCCCCTGTGGGGTCATCTACAGGTTGTCACAGGGCAGCAGCACCTGTGACACCTGAGCGACCCCACTCACAGGAGCTGCAGCAGCTCAAATCTGCCAGGACAATGTGCAACGTTCTGTGTCGGGAACGGGCAGAAACCCAGGACGTTGCACAACGTCCTATGTCGGGAAGGGATTAAAGACACTAGTTTTTGTTACACCATCTAAGAGAAGCATGATGTAGGGACAGAGACTCTGATTCCAGCAATGTGTTACTTACTTTGATTAAAAACTGTTTTACCTTCTGCAAATCTAGCAGTGTTCTGAATGTTGAGCTTTGTATAGCCCTGCCTACACCTCTAACTGCAGCTGTCTTTGTACACTGTGCATTAGCAGAAGTCAGCCAATCAGTGGTGCAGGCGGGATTATACAGAGATCATGGATATGGCGGACTACATAGAAGCAAGTTTAATAGTTTTCTAGTTTCAGGCTAGAAGCTGGAACCAAGAGTTGCTAAGCATAACCTTCAGAAGCTGTCCTGAGTCAAGCCAAAGTTACATCCAGGAACAGAGTCCAAATCAAATTAGGAGATATCAAGAACAGTGACCAGAAAAAACCTGGAGCCAGGTCACGAGACATGGGCACCGGGGACAAATCCTGGTATGAGGAATAAGGACATCAAGGTCATGGACATTAGCTGGAACTAGGGATATGGACATCAGGAGCAGGGTACATCATGGAGCTGGAATTAGGAGCACTGAAATTAGGAGGGTGATCTGGAGTTGGAATGTGGTTAAGGATCATCAACAAAATCATGGTCAAGTATTAGTCCTAATATACAAGGGACTTGGCAGGAACATAGACAGGAATAGCCAGGAACAAGAACAGAAAGAGTTCATTAGACAAGAATTTAAATGGGCTTAAAGCAGATTCAGAGACTAAGAAACAGAAGTCAGACAGAAGCAGATACATAAATTTCACTGTTAACTGTTCAATAACTTTCAGGCAAAAAATGAGAAAACTTATTTGGTTTAAATACCAGACCGTGAAAAACATATTAATATTAACAGCCAAGAGGAGCTTAATGTTGTTTAGTCCAAGAACCCACATCCATTGAAAAATTAAAGAGGTTGTGCCATGACACACTTTGCTATTAAAAGCTCCAAAACAGGTATACTGTAAATCAAAGGCGTACATAGAAATCATGGGACCTTATTGCATAAGTTTTAATTAGGTCCTAGCTCCGAAATAAATAAATTAATATTTCACATAAGAACATATCTCACAGGTTTTCACCTTCTGTTTAATATTACTTTACTATAACCAAACCTTATCTCTAATCTAATCTAATCTCTATTTCCTATTGGTCTTCCATTTGTCCCAATATTCTTTTGGACCTCCCTGCAGACATCTCCAAGTTTCTGTATGGCTACCTCTACTTCAAAAAGATGATGGAGTATAGGTGTATCACGGTCCGCGCTGCTGCATGGGCTTAAAAAACTCACCAAAGATCAGTCAGATTTCCATACTTTATTCTCCTTCTCCTACGCGTTTCGGCGCCTAGCCTGCACCTTCATCTGGATATACCTCTACTTCAAGACACCCAGAAATTGTACTGGTTCTTTCTATTGTCTTTACTGTTAAAAATTTCAATAAATATATTTACTGAAAAAAAAAAGACACCCAGAACTTATGTTAGAAAATTCACCAAAATGGGGGTGAAAACCATAATTACAAAAGAATAATGAGGTTACAGGGGACTGATTGACCTGACTGTTTGAGGTGAACTCTGCAAGATGTAAAGAGGAGGACTAGTCCTCCTGCTGACCTGCAACAAAACATTAAAACATTTGTTCCGATGACTGATTTGTCCTCTCAGTCTGGCCATTGGTTTTAGGGTGATAAGCAGAGGAATATAACAAATCAATCCCCATTCTTTTACAAAACGCCCTCCAAAATTTTAAAATTAATTGCACCACCTGTCATTCACAATATTCAGAGGACTTGTATGCAATCTTACTACATGATTGATGAACAACCTGGAAAGTGTTCTGGCATTAGGTAGCCCTGATAATGGAACAAAGTGAGTTTGTTTACTAAATTGGTCCTCAACCACCCAAATAACAGTCTTCCCACAAAACACAGGCAAATCAGTAATGAAATCCATGGACAAATGGGTACTTTAGCACGTGCGCAAGTTTCTCAAGCAGATACAATATCTTTATTGTCAACATGCATGGATGTCCACCAAAAGAGTCTAGTAACAGACCTCTGGATATCTGGAACCACAGGGTGTCTACTCAACACAGAGTCATGAAATTCCTGAAACAGATGTAATCTCAGGTACATAGGAATAAATAACTTAGACTCGGGAGTAGGCAGGGGCGGGCTGGCCCAGGTGACAGGGAGGCATCTCATCCCTGGGTCGGTGGTATTGCCCTAGTTTAGGGCCACCCCCTGCAATGATTGGGGCCGCGCGGGGTGCTTTGCGGCCGCAGCTGCCGCAATGACAGCAGGACCCGGGAAGCAGGCGGCGGGCTGCGGGAGACAGCGTGGTGGAGGCTGGTGAGTGGCAGCAAACCGCCAAACCCCCCCCCCTGCTCTGCACATTGCCTGCTTTGATAGCACCCCACCCCTGTCCTCTCACTTGGGCTCGGGCTGGAGGAAGTAGACTGCCAGCCCCTGGGAGTAGGGGAAGGAGCCAAAGACTGAGTATTAGGGATCTCTACATTCTTCAAACAGAAGCAAGCAACTCACAATTCCCAACATCATAGTTTCTCTCTGCAGATGATACATTTTTAGAGAAAAGGCACACGGCTGCATTTGGGTAATGTTTTAGGACTTTGAGACAATAGAGCCCCTACTCCAACTTCAGAAGCATCTCCCCCCATCATGAACTGTTTCTGGAGATCAGACTGAATAAGAACAGGTGTGGACATATAACATTTTTTCAACTTATTAAAGACCCAAATAGTATCTGACGACCAAAGCCTCAGATTCGCCCCCTTACATACGAGATCAGTAAGAGGTTTGATAATCTGAGAAAAATCCTTAATACATATTCTGTAGTAATTGGCAAACCGCAGAAAATGTTGTAATTCTTTAAGATCACTAAGTTGAACATAATCAATTGCACCTTTCAAGAGTCCATCTTAAATCCAATGACCGATACAATAAACCCCAGGACCAAGCTTTTTTGCACAGAAAAGATACTTTTCTCTAACTTAGCGAACAAAGAATTTTCTCTAAAGCTGGTTTCACACTGCAGTTTCTCCCCGATCAGGGTTCATCAGGTTTTGTGTGCCAAAACCAGGAGTGAAACTTGCAGAAAAAAGTATAATTGAAAGATTGACATCTGTTCTGAGTTTTGGAGGCACTCCTGGTTTTGGTACGCAAAACCTGATGAACCCTGATCAGGGAAAAACTGCAGTGTGAAACCAGCCTAAGGCTGTGTCATTGCACAGGAATTCAAACGACCATTGTTGGAACTCAGAACTATAGCCCCCTGTCTCAAATCCTAATCCATGCCTTTGACACCTGTTCCACTTCATCATAGATCAACCCTAACGCATCCAAAAAAAGTGTCAACCTCCATTCCAAGAGAGTTCGCAGTATACATGGAGTAGACAGTGACGTGGTCATATATAGTGTATTGTGGAATTATTTGGCTCCCTCGAACTTTTCAACCTTTTGTGACTTTTCAGGCTTCAAACATAAAGATTTAAAATTTTGTAAACAATCAACAAGTGGGACACAATCATGAAGTGGAACGAAATTTATTGGATATTTTAAACTTTTTTAACAAATTAAAAACTGAAAAGCTGGGCGTGCAATATTATTCAGTGCAGCAAACTCACTCCAGAAGTTCAGTGAGGATCTCTGAATGATCCAATGTTGTCCTAAATGACTGGTAATGATAAATAGAATCCACCTGTGTGTAATCAAGTCTCCCTATAAATGCACCTGCTCTGTGATAGTCTCAGGGTTCTGTTTCAAGTGCAGAGAGCATCATGAAGACCAAGGAACACACCAGGCAGGTCCGTGATACTGTTGTGGTGAAGCTTAAAGCTGGATTTGGATACAAAAAGATTTCCCAAGTTTTAAACATCTCAAGAAGCACTGTGCAAGCGATCATATTGAAATGGAAGGAGTATCAGACAATTGCAAATCTACCAAGATCCAGCGCCGTTCCTCTCTAAAGATGCAGCCAAAAGGCCCTTGATCACTCTGGATGAACTGCAGAGATCTACAGCTGAGGTGGGAGAGTCTGTCCAAAGGACAATAATCAGTCGTACACTGCACAAATCTGGCCTTTATGGAAGAGTGGCAAGAAGAAAGCTATTTCTCAAAGATATCCACAAAAATTCTTGTTTGAAGTTTGCCACAAGCCACCTGGGAGACACACCAAACATGTGGAATAAGGTGCTCTGGTCAGTTGAAAACCAAAATTGGCCACAATGCAAAATGATATTTTTGACTTAAAGCAACACAGCTCATCACCCTCAGAACACCATACCCACTGTCAAACATGGTGGTGACCTCATCATGGTTTGGGCCTGCTTTTCTTCAGCAGGGACAGAGAAGATGGTTAAAATTGATGGGAAGATGGACGGAGCCAAATACAGGACCATTCTGGAAGAAAACCTGTTGGAGTGTGCAAAAGACCTGAGACTGGGATGAAGATTTATCTTCAAGCAAGACAATGATCCCAAACATAAAACAAAATCTACAATGGAATGGTTCAAAAATAAACGTATCCAGGTGTTAAAATGGCCAAGTCAAAGTCCAGACCTGAATCCAATCGAGAATCTGTGGAAAGAGCTGAAAACTGCTGTTCACAAACGCTCTCCATCCAACCTCACTGAGCTCCAGCTGTTTTGCAAGGAAGAATGGGCAAGAATTTCAGTCTCTCATGTGGTTACACACACCAATCATTGTATCAATATCTGAACAGATCTCTGGTTGCAGTGAAATCATGGACACATAGTTCCATTTGGCTGTGTCAAAATGAGCAATCTGTCCATGATTTCAAATGCAACCAGAGATTGGTTCAGAATGGATACAATGATTGGTGTGTGTAACCACCATTAATGTGCAAAACTGATAGAGACACACCCAAGCGACTTGCAGCTGTAATCGCAGCAAAAGGTGGCGCTACAAAGTATTAACTCAAGGGCCGAATAATATTGCACGCCCACTTATCAGTGTATTTGTTAAAAAAGTTTAAATATTCATAAATTTTGTTCCACTTCGTGTCCCACTTGTTGATTCTTCACAAAAAAATTTGAATTTTATATTTTTATGTTTGAAGCCTGAAATGTGGCAATAGGTTGAAAAGTTCAAGGGGGCCAAATACCTTAACAAGGCACTGTAATGGTCCATGGTCGGGTTTTCCTGAAGATCATGATGTGGCACCCTGCTCACACAGGGAGCCACAGACTTCCCTAATGCACTGTTGGGTTTTCACAGCAGGTACCTACTACGTGCAACACCTTGATGGTAACCCGTGGACCGCACAGGAGGAGAGGACAGATATCAGAGTCAGGAAGAGAGAGGAGGCCGGTCAGGCTGTATGCAGGCTTGGCTTCAATTACTGAACAGAGGAACAGAGGAGGCCTTATACCCACTTGCTGTGGGGACCCACTGTGCACCTGGTCACCAGTCAGTGCCATGTACATCTTTACCTGCCGTACCAACAGTAAAAAGGTAAAAGAGACTTCCGCAGTGTGTGTGCATCATTCCTCTCCATTCTCGGTGCCCCTCATAGACTGCTCCAACACTCCCCATCCTATCTCCAGCTCCCCTCCAAGCTGCCCCTTTACATTACGCTGCCCTGGTGGTCCAGCCCTACCTGTAGAGGACTTTGCCAACTAGCATCATTACCACCTACCTCCGGCGGACTGTGGCGGTGCTGGTGACCCATCACCAAAAACTACAGGTGGCGTCACGAGAACTGTATATAAATTCCCCTGTAAATATAACCCCTTTTGAAGTATCACCAGGACACGGGATCAGGCATGGCCACCACTCCCCATGACACAGCAGACGCAATCCCTTGAGCCTGATACCCGAGTACCCCAAAGCCTGGGGCTCGACATATCTTTCTGGTGTGCCGTGTTTTTGACTGTAAAGAGTGACTGCTTAAACTATGCCGCCATTACTGCGCGGAAGAGCGGGAAAGAAGGGGGCGTGTCGGCCTGTAGAGCATGAAATTGAAGCCGAGCATTCCCAAGCGCCGCAGCCTAGTCTGGAAACTCCCGAATTGTTTAACTCTTTAAGAACTGGCTGTAATTCACTAGGGGGCCTCCAACAAGTTGGCCTCCTCCAGCGACAATGAAAGTGCATTCGCTGACCCTAGGAATTACCCGGAAGCCACCATGGCTGGCTCCAGTAGCACTGCCAGCGCCACCAGCGCACCAGGAGCAATCGCCGCGATCATGCCGATCTCACTCCCATACATACCGGGGGCCAAGTGGTTGCCCCAGTATGATGGTCGCCCTGATACGCTGGATGATTTCAAGAGAAAAATCAATGGCGTCCTAGATATGGTACTCGGACAGTTAACTGGCTCAGCAGAAAAAGAAAGTGCGTCCTGATCTGCCACTGAACGCAGATCAGCAGCTGTTATATTTAATAAACTGAGAGCTACTTTCGAGGAGTGCAACGAGGCTGATATACGCATGCCCTTCCATCACTGCTACCAGAGGCCGGGAGATGATATAAGAGCTTATGCCTGGCGTCTGGAAGAAGCATTGCACGCCCTTAAACATATCAGCCCTGCTAGTGTACCCGATGAGAATAAGCTCTTAATTGAACAGTTCACTCGGGAACTGCTATCCCCCGAGGACAGTAAGACTGTAAGTTGGTGGTCATTGAGCAACCCTGAAGCTGACTTTAACACTCTGAAGGACATGGCGATCAAAGGGTTACGACCGGTAGAGACCCATAAAGCTGCTATTAAAAGGTGGTGCAGTGGTGAGGTGCAAGCTACCCTGAAACCATTACCCATGTCTACAGCCACGCACAATGTTCAATCTGCTTAGCCTGACAAGTATGATTCCCTGAGAGCTGAGATGCCTGCTGAGATACGCCAGATGCATAAAAACATCACTAAACTGATGGACGCTCTGCAGCAAAGCAAAGCAAACAACCAGCGCCAAGACCCCAGCCCCGAACTCAACCGCTGATCCAACTTGCTGACAGTCCGGAGGATGTACCCTGGATGCGAGGAAAGCAAGCCACAGTGTACCACGGAAGAACCACCAACCGCTACAGCTCCACTGAGGAACCCATCTGCCGCCGCTGTAACCTCACCAGCCACACACAGGAGCTGTCCTTTAAACGGGCCGTCCCTGGGGGCAAGGGCCAAACCTCTGGACTAGATCAACAGTGCCCAGCCACCTGGTACAAGATCTTCATCGGACAGAGGCCGTTTCTGTCCATTGTACTAGATGGCATCCCGACACCTGCTCTGCTGGACACCGGGTCACAGGTGTCCACCATCCCCTATATCCTTTATAAGAAGTATTGGGCTGATGCAGAACTGAAACAGCCTGACCTAGACTTTACCCTTAATGCATCTAACGGTGAACCAATTACCATAATGGGGGTTAAGGAAGTACCAATAAAGGTGGGGAGGGTGGAATTGCAGAAGCAGGGGGTCATAGTTGTAGCATAAGCCAGTAATGCTAATGAACCATATAAAACACTAGGCACTAATGTTGTTAGCAATTGCATGGAGGAAGTTTTGTCTTTGCTTCAACAGATCGCAGACACTGCCAGACCTGGTCAAAGAAAGGTCCTTCAGTGTGAGATCAGAGCCATCCTGCACCATCAACAGGTAACAATTACAGGTGGCGAAATTGGTACAGCACGGGTGACAGACCCATTACCTATTGTGCGTCCCCCAATGAGTGAAATGATGATTTGGTGTCGAGCAGCTATTGGTCTGAGAGGGCAGGACTATCAGGCATTAGTGGAGCCCATCAGCACTGAGCACAAACCTACACTGTTGACAGCCAGGGGCCAGGGGGGTGGTAGACGTACACAATGGGAAGGGTACCTGTTCGCATCTTAAATTGTGTCAGTGAGGAGGTTAAATTACCCAGGTATACAACCGTTGCTAAATTGTACACAGCAACAACGAGATCCAAACAGTGGGACCCATACCCTATACTAAAGGGGCAAAACCTGATCAAACACCTGGGTCACTGGAGGACTGATGCCAGCAGTTCCATGTCAAAACTGACAACACTCCTGTGTACGAAAAGCAAGGTGTGTATCGGGTATCCAAGAATTCGAACAAGTCTTTAGTAAGCATCCACTTGACTTTTGTAGGATAAAAGGGGTACAACATCACATCCCCACGGGTACACATCCACCAATGAAAGAGTGGTACAGGCCTATTCCACGTGCACATTATCAAAAAGCCAAGGAAATGTTACAGGACATGAAGGACGCAGGGATTATACGAGATAGCTGTAACCCCTGGGCAGCCCCATTAGTCCTAGTCAGGAAAAAAGATGGCAGAATGAGAATGTGTGTAGACTACAGGCAAATAAACCGCATAACGCACAAAGATGTTTACCCGTTACCTCGTATAGAGCTATCCTTAGCTGCGTTGAAGTCTGCCAATTACTTCTCTACCTTAGATCTCACTAGTGGATATTGGCAGGTGTCCTTAGCTGAGGAAGACCGCGAGAAGACGGCATTCACTACACCCATGGGCCTTTGTGAATTCAACAGCATGCCCTTCGGACTATGTAATGCACCCGGAACCTTCCAGCGATTATTGGAGAGTTGCCTGGGACATAAGAACTTTGAGACGGTGCTGCTCTACTGACGTGATCGTGTATGCCAAGACCTATGGGGAACACGTCACTCATCTAGTAGAGGTGTTTGAAGCTCTGGCCAAATATGGGATGAAGCTAAAACCATCCAAATGCCACCTGTTAAAGCCAAGAGTACAGTACCTGGGACACATGGTCAGTGCCAAAGGTGATCCAGACAAGGTGACAGCAATCAAGGATTGGCCAGAACCCAAGACCTTAAAGGAAGTACGTCAATTCCTGGGATTGGTAGACTACTATAGGAGGTTCATAAAGGAGTACACCAAGAAGGCTGATCCTCCTGCAAAACCTCCTAGCAGGCCAACCCACAAAGGGCAAGCCTAAAGATTCTCTGTGGAGATGGGTTAAGGAACAAGAGGAAGCGTTCAAAGTGATGAAAGAAGCCCTGACAGGAGAAGAAATCTTGCTTACCCGGACTACAGCCTGCCATTCCTGCTGTATACAGACGCCAGCAATGTGGGACTCGGAGCCATCCTTTCCCAAAAGCAAGACGGCAAGGAAAGGGTGATCGCCTATGCCAGTAGGAAGCTGCACCCCACAGAGAGGAACCCAGAGAACTACAGATCCTTCAAGCTGGAATTTCTGGCCTTGGTCTGGGCCGTCACTGAGAGGTTCAAACACTACCTGGCCTGTAGCAAATTTACAGCCTACACGGATAACAACCCGCTGACCCACCTGGAAACTGCGAAGTTGTGAGCAATGGACCAAAGATGGAATGGCCAGATTGTCCAACTACCAGTTCACCATCAAATACCGGGATGGGCAACAGAATGAAAACGCGGATGCCTTATCCAGAATGCCTCACCTGTCGGAAGAGGGTGTAGATGAAAATGAGCTGGAAGAAGTGGAGTTACCTGCCTTCCATCAACTAAGAGTAACCCAGTGCCAGCAAACCCGTCAAGATCTTCCTGCAAGAATGGTGAACCTGTTGCCCCACTTCGGTTGGAAGGAAGTGAAAGACAATGACCCGGCTGTCAGTTTAATCAAACAACTGATAACACAGGAGTCAGCAAAGCTGCTTGAAAATCCCCAGCCTGAAGCCAAACATCTGTGGAGCAAGCGGAACAAGCTGTTCATATACCAGGGGAAGTTTTGTCAGAGGTACATCAACCCAAGAACACACGAGATGGTCTGGCAAATCATCGTGCCAAAATCAGAAATCCATGTGGTCTTGAACGCCTATCACAACCAGACTGGTCACTTCGGGTGGAAGAAGTTAGAGATGCTACTGAGAGATAGGTTCTTTTGGGTCGGCATGCGAACATCCATTGAAAGATGGTGTAAAAACTGTAAACCCTGCAGCCTGAGAAGAAAGGACTTACAGAGCCAGAAAGCACAGCTCCATCCCATCGTGACAAAACAATCTCTGGAAATAGTAGCCTTGGACCATGTAAAACTGACTCCAAGTAGATCCGGCTATACCTACGCGTTGACCATGGTAGACCATTACTCGAGATTCTTTTTTTATAATTCTTTATTTCTTTATTTTTATGTTGTAACAACAGGTAGCAGCAAAAAATTGAGCAAGCACATCCTCTGCATTACACTTCATTATACAGTATCTTCTGTAACTTTAATTTACAATAAGCTTCATAACTGTAATTTTGATAGTAAGCAGATAAGATTCGCTTACTTCACAAACCCAACATGCAGATTAAAAAATAATAAGTAATGAAAGAAAAGAAAGAGAGAGTGAATAGGAATGGATAGGGGGCGGGGGAGGAGAAAGGAGGGCAAACACAACAGGGTACTCGAGATTCTTAATGGTTGCCCCCGTAAAAGACTTGACAGCTGCCACAGCTGTTAAAACATTTAAAAAGGTCTTCTGCAGAACATTGGGATATTCTGAACAGGTCCTAACAGATCAAGGATCAGCCTTCGAAGCGGAGATCTTCCAAGAGTTCTGCCACATGTATGGGTGCAAAAAGATCAGAACAACCCCATATCATCCACAAGCCAACGGACTCTGTGAGAAAATGAATGGCATTATCATTAACATGTTGAAGATCTTGCCCTTAGAAGAAAGAAACCAATGGCCAGAGAAACTACCTGACTTGGTTGACATGTACAACAACATTCCAGTAAGTTCTACAAACTATACACCAGCTTACCTGATGAGAGCCCGTACAGGAAAGTTACCCGTAGACTTGGAACTCGGAGTAGTACATCCCAAAGCAAATGACACAATTCCCAATTGGAATGTCCATCGCCTCGAACAATACAAAATGGTTCAAGCTTGTGTAGAAGATAACCTGGAGAAATCCCGTGAAAAACAAGAAAGGGACTATAACAAACATGCTCCAGCAGAACCAATAACAATAAGTATTGTCCTAAAGCGGAAAAGAACTAAACACAAATTGGACAAGAACCCTACGTTCTATTGGATTCTGGTCATGACAACAGCAAAGTCTGCCTCATCAGCAAGAACGGTGGAAAAACCACTCAAACTGTGTCCAGAAATCACATCAAAAAGTGTCCAACAGACTGGGAAAACCAAAATCCCTCCAATCAACCAATTCAAGAAACAGAACCAGTTCAAGAACAAAGTTCAAATGAAGAACCAAAGGAGAAGGTAATCTCAAGCTTCTTAGGAGATTTCCCAGAAGATTGGCCTCAACAAGATGGAGCCATCCTAGTGCCTTTAATGAATTTCTACCAGCCCCAAGAAGAGATGGTACAAAGGAATCAGGAAGAAATACCCGTTGCTAGAGAGTCTGAGGATGCTGCAATCGGTACACCTGCTAGCCTTGTAGTGAGACTAAGGCAATGCAGACGCTTACCTGACATACCTGCACCAAGCCCTTCACTAGAAACCTCCCCTGAGACAGTGACACCTGTAGTGCTTAGATCACAGAGATGCACACAAGGACAGCCCTCGTCTAGGTATGGAGAGTGGGCACAGTAATGTAAGGTAGAATACACTAAGAGTTAACATGTAAATAGTCATTGTAAAGTAAAACTGTAAAAGTGTTCAAAAGGTGAAGAATAGGCCAAAAACCAGGTACACAACACCAAAAGAGGGGAGTTGGCGTAAGGAGCTGTCTAGGGAGAGTAAAAATTTGGCCAAAAGGTGTCCCCAGGACCAGGAGGCCTACAGCACTTACGACCGTTAGAGGACCCCATAGTACCTAGGACTCCTACGCCGAAAACACCCGTTGTTGTGTATTTGAACTGTCGGAGCCTACAGAATATTTACCTGTAAGGACTTGTTGAACTTTGAACTGAACTTTCTCTCTTTAAACTTTTTACAACTTAAAAAGGACTACAATTCACAAGACTGGTGTAGCAACAAACTCTTTTTCTTCTTGAAAAGCCTGCGGTGAATGGACTAGCACCGTATGGACTTAACTGTTTTTTCTATTTTTCAAATATTTTTCAGTGGTTTTTGTGAATTTTTATAATTTTGAACTTTGTAAATATGTTATTAATAATTGTTATTCCTTTTAGTTTGAACAAAAATGCTCAGTTCAGGAGTACTGAAATTACCTAGGGGGGTAGGTGGCGACCTGCTCACACAGGTAGCCACAGACTTCCCTAATGCACAGCTGGGTCTCCACAGCAGGTACCTACTACGTGCAACACCTTCCACCCAGGCACAGTAGGGGGAACCCAACTTGCTGACTTTAGGCAAGATCCCCTATAAATACTGCTGCTGGGGGAGGAGTTAGTTAGAGTGTGCAGACGCTAGGAGAGCTGCGAAGACGTCCTGGTGGTCGGTGCCGTGGTTAGGTCCGAACCAGTGACCCGGAGTGGCCCTTCTGACGTCCCGCATTCCTAAGTGGGGACAGAAGGCAAGGAGCAGACAGCCTAAAGGGAGTGAGGAGCTAGAAGAAGTTTGCCCAAAGACATACCGGACATCGGGGATCCACACCTGTAGGATACTCCAGAACTACAGAATTCCCTGTCGCACCGTTGAGGCTTCAGCCACCCGGGCCACCTGTGGGTCAGAGAGAGGGAGCCAGACACAGCAGTGTACCACAGCAGTGATTAGAGAGGGTAATCCATGGACCGCACAGGAGGAGAGGACAGATATCAGAGTCAGGAAGAGAGAGGAGGCCGGTCAGGCTGTATGCAGGCTGGGCTTCAATTACTGAAGAGGAACAGAGGAGGCCTTATACCCACTTGCTGCTGGGACCCACTGTGCACCTGGTCACCTGTCAATGCCCTGGCATCTTTACCTGCCGTACCAACAATAAAAACGTAAGAGACTTCTGCAGTGTGTGTGCGTCATTCCTCTGCGTTCCTGGTGCCCCTCACAGATGCTCCAACACTCCCCATCCTATCTCCAGCTCCCCTCCAAGCTGCCCCTTTACATTACCCTGCCCCGGAGGTCCAGCCCTACCTGTAGATGACTTTGCCAACTAGCCGCATTACCATCTACCTCCAGCGGACTGTGGCGGCGCTGGTGACCCATCACCAGAAACTACAGGTGGCATCATGAGAACTGTATATAAAATCCCCTGTAAATATAACCCCTTTTGAAGTGTCACCCAGGACATTGGATCAGGCGCGACCACCACTCCCTGTGACACAGCAGACGCTACCCCTTGAGCCTGATACCCAAGTACGCCAAAGCCTGGGGCTCGACAATGATAAGAGTACATGGACTAAATAGAAGCTTGAAGAGGTAACAGTCCAGAGTTCAAAATACCCAGACAGAGATCACAGGTACAAGGAAAAGGCAAATGAGTAATCAAGCAATTGTCTGGGTCAGAAAAGGGAGATCAGAGTAGACACAAAAGAGCAAGCCACAGAGCACTTCAGAGAAAATGTACACCTGGCAACTTTCTATGGAAGGCTGTTTAGTTACGTAATGGATCAATCACTGGAAAGTAGAAACATGTAATTAGCTCAACCCTTCCCAGAACCAGCATGGGGATATGCACAGAACATTAGCATACTGACAACTCAGCACACCAGGTACCAGTAACAGCAATACACAATAGCGGCCTAGACGTGCTACATAGAGGGATCGTGACACCTAGGCTCCACAATCTCTCGGTAGGACCAAAATCCCTCCAATCAACCATGAAAAGAGATCTCTCTCTAACCTTCTTCATATCCAGGATATTCTTCATCTTGAAAATGTCCTCTGAAAAGACAAGCGACGGTGAGGCACCGGGGTTCTTAAAGAAGCAAGTCAGGATGATAGTCTTGAAAGGAGACACATGGAAGGAATTGGGAAAGCGTGTAATGAGGTTGGGAGCTTAAGCTTGTAAGACACAGCATTAATTTGCCTGAGGACCTTTAAAGGACCAATAAAGTAAGGACCCATCTTATGAGAAGACACCTTGAGTCAGGCGTAACATGAGGAAAGCCATAATTTGTCTCCCAGATGAAAATAGGGTATTTCCAAGTGTCTCTTGTCTCCACGGTTCTTTATCCATTTAGACACCTTATCCAGTATGGCCATGGTGTCCTCCCACATTCCGCAGACGTTCTTGGTTAGAGTATCGGCCGCAAGGATGCCAGAAGTAGTAGACACAAAGGAGGGGATATTGGGCCATATACAATGAAGAATGGAGAACTCGCTGAAACCTCATTAACATGGCTGTTATATGAGAACTCTATCCAAGGAAACAGCTTAACTTGTCATTGTGTGTGTTGAGAAAAGGGGCGCAGGGAGTAAGGCCCCTTTCATATCAGCGGTAAACGCTGATCGTGGCAGTTGCGGTGAAAAAAACTCAACTGCCGCGATTACCGCATAACGGCCGCACTTGCGGTTCACTTGCGGCAAGCCCCATGCTATGTCTATGGGGCTTCTGGCAGGTGCGGCAAGTGTGGTATAGTTGCGGTTTCGGTACTTGCGGCAGATGCGGATGCGAAAAAAACACGCTTGCCGCACCACCCGCACACTTACCGCAAGCCCCATAGACATTGCATGGGGCTTGCCGCAAGTGAACCGCAAGTGCGGCCGTTATGCGCTAACCGCGGTGTTTACCGCTGATGTGAAAGGGACTTTAGTCAGGATCTGGTTGACCCACTCTACCTGACTGCTGGGATTGTGGGAGGTAGGCAGACAAGAAGTCCAGGGATATATTCAGCAACTTGCAAATAGTCATTCAAAACATGGATGTGAATTGGACTCCTCTATAATGAGGAGGGGTAACCCATGAAGATGAAAAATATGCTGACTGAACTTCTCAGCAACCAAGGGCGCAGATGGAGTACCCCTAAAGACAAAAGAAAATCTGTTATGAAGTCCATTATGATGTGCTGCCAGTGAGTGGTAGGTATGGCAAGTTACAGCAGCTAACCAGACGGAAGCTATATAATGGTCTTATTTTGAGCACAGAAAGGACTGGCTCAAAAGAAGTTCTCAATGCACATGGTTGGCCACCAATAAATTCACGAGATGATAAGAATTGTCTTCTGCTCCAGCATGACCATCCAATTTAGACAAGAGACCCTAATGTAGCACACTCAAGTCTCCTATCCATCTCTGCAATGTGTTTCTGGGTTAGACAAGTTTACCGGAGCCACAATAAACATCTTGATAGGGCTCAAACATGTATTGTGGCACCTCCTCTTGGTCGGTTGTTAAAAAGGATCTAGAGAGTGTGTCTGTCTTGATGTTCTGGTCTGCCTGCTGAAAATGGAGAATAAAATTAAAGCTGGCAAAAAACAGCAACCAACATGCTTGGTGGGGGTTAATCCTCTGTGCAGACCACAGGTAGGCTACGTTCTTGTGGTTGGTGTACAGTTGAAACCAAAAGTTTACATACACTATATAAAAAGACACATATATATGTTTTTCTCACTATCTGATATGAAATCAGAACAAACGTTTCCTGTGTATGGTACCATAGTTTTCGCTTTATAAGACACACTGGATTATAAAACGCACCCCATATTTGGTGAAGGAAAGGAAAAAAAATAGTTTTTAATGTTAAATGGGGTCCGTCTTATAATGCCAGGGTCTGTCTTACAATCAGTATACTTGTACAGTTGTGGCGAAAAGTATTGACATCCCTGCAATTCTGTCAGATAATACTCAGTTTCTTCCTGAAAATGATTGCAATCACAAATTCTTTGGTATTATTATCTTCATTTAATTTGTCTTCAATGCAAAAAACACATAAAGAATTGTCCTAAAGCCAAATTGGATATAATTCCACACCAAACATAAAAAAGGGGGTGGACAAAAGTATTGGCACTGTTAGAAAAATCATGTGATGCTTCTCTAGTTTGTGTAATTAACAGCACCTGTAACTTACCTGTGGCACCTAACAGGTGTTGGCAATAACTAAATCACACTTGCAACCAGTTGACATGGATTAAAGTTGACTCAACTCTGTCTGTGTCCTTGTGTGTACCACATTGAGCATGAGATAAGAAGAAGCCAAGAACTGTCTGAGACTGAGAACAAATTGTGAGGAAGCATGAGCAATCTCAAGGCTACAAGTCCATCTCCAAAGACCTGAATATTCCTGTGTCTACCGTGCGCAGTGTCATCAAGAAGTTTAAAGCCCATGGCACTGTGGCTAACCTCCCTAGATGTGGACGGAAAAGAAAAATTGACGAGAGATTTCAACGCAAGATTGTGCGGATGGTGGATAAAGAACCTCAACTAACATCCAAACAAGTTCAAGCTGCCCTGCAGTCCAAGGGTACAACAGTGTCAACCCGTACTATCAGTCAGTGTCTGAATGAAAAAGGACTGTATGGTAGGATACCCAGCATAATGTAGGGCCGAGTGTGAGAAAGATGGGTCTCCCTCAGAGGTCATGGGTCTTCCAGCAGGACAATGACCCAAAACACACTTCAAAAAGCACTAGAAAATGGTTTGAGAGAAAGCACTGGAGACTTCTAAGGTGGCCAGCAATGAGTCAAAACCTGAATCCCATAGAACACCTGTGGAGAGATCTAAAAATGGCAGTTTGGAGAAGGCACCCTTCAAATATCAGGGACCTGGAGCAGTTTGCCAAAGAAGAATGGTCTAAAATTCCAGCAGAGCATTGTAAGAAACTCATTGATGGTTACCGGAAGCGGTTGATCGCAGTTATTTTGGCTAAAGGTTGTGCAACTAAGTATTAGGCTGAGGGTGCCAATACTTTTGTCTGGCCAATTTTTGGAGTTTTGTGTGAAATGATCAATGTTTTGCTTTTTGCTTCATTCTCTTTTGTGTTTTTTCATTGAAGACAAATTAAATGAAGATAATAATACCAAAGAATTTGTGATTGCAATCATTTTCAGGAAGAAACTGAGTATTATCTGACAGAATTGCAGGGGTGTCAATACTTTTGGCCACAACTGTATATGTCCCTCATCCTTATACATGACCCCCCATCCTGGTAATAATGTCCCCCATCCTGTTATATGTGTTCCCCCATCCTGGGGAATAGCTCCCCTATCCTATTACATAGTCCTCTCATCCTGATATATATATCCACCATCCTGGTATAATATCTCCCATTCTGGTATATGGCCCTTCATCCTGGTCGCTATATCCCCCATCCTGGTACATGGCCCCCCCATCCTGAACCCACCATGGCTTACCGAGGGGGGGAGAGTTGCAGAGGTGCAGGAGGCATGTTTGCAGGGTCCACGAAGGGTGGGGGCAAAGCTGCGGGCCCGAAGCTGCGGAGGTCACCATTTTCCAAGTGCCTACATGCAAGCTGCAACTTGGCCTCTAGCATCCAGACTTCCAGAACATGGCCCCGGAGGCAGTACATGCGCATATTAAGATCCGCGACCATTTTCTGGATGTCTGGACGCTAGAAGCCAAGTTGCTGCTTGGCATTGCATATAGGTATATGAAAAATGGCGACCCACACTGCACACCACCATGACACCTCCATGGCTCCAGGCCTGCAGCTTTGCCCCCACCCTCCATGGACCCTGCAAACCTGCCTCCTGCACCCCCGCTCCACCACCGCAACCCCCCTCGGTAAGTTTTTTCTTTTTTTAAAGAAAACACAAATTTCGGATTATAAGGTGCACTCCCATTTTCCCCCTAAACAGAGAAAGTTTTAAGGCCTCTTTATAACTTTCTGCAAAGTCACAAGTTAAAATACAATAAGATTACTATGCCTTTAAACAATTTGGGGCAAGCCATATGATGATGCCATGTGTTTGGAGTCTTCTGATTTATGGGAACAGCTGAGTTAATTACAGACACACATATGGATGTATTTTAATGCACACCTGAAACATACTGCTTGTTTGTATAGCATCATGGAAACTTCTAAAAAAATAAGCCAAGATATAAGGAAGAGAATGGTGGACTTGTACAAGTCTGGTTAATCCTTGGGTTCAATTTCCTGATACCTGAAGGTGCCTCATTCACCTTTACAAACAATTATATGCAAGTACCATCAAGATGGGAAAGTTCAGCCATCATACTCCTCAGGAAGAAGACAGGTTCTGTGTCGCAGAGATTAATGTGCTTTGGTCTGACATGTGCATTTCAAGCCAAGAACAAAAATAAAAGAGCTTATGAAGATGATGGTGGAAGTGGGTAATATTGTGTAATTATCCACAGTGAAACAAGTACTGTATCAAAATGTACTAAAAGGCCACTCTGCCAAGAAGAAGCCATTACTCCAAAAGAAACATAAAAAAGCCAGATTAATTTATGCAAATGCACTCAGGAACAAAGACATACATTTTTGGAGACATGTCTTGTGGTCTGACGAAACAAAAATTGAACCGTTTAGCCATAATGACCTCAGTTGGCAGCTATAATATGACCAAGGACTAAGATTGCATTTGTTTCTTATCTGGTTCTTCAGAGTAAATCATGATTTCAGTAGGTAAAGGGAGTAGAAATGGCTCATAAGAGAATATAGAAACAATAAAAGATATATTACAACATTTATTCTGTTTGATTGCATTGATAAAGGTTTGCAAAAAACAACAGTGACGTTTTAAAGGGGTTGAACACTACTCACACATCCCTTTCTCAATCAGTATGTTTATTCCTAATGACAGCTATGCTGACCTCTGGTGCCACTGCTGTTCCAACAGTGGTGGTATTGCCTCTCCCAGGGTCCATTTGACATTTTTAAGTCATGTGATCCCTGTGAGCAATCAGAAACCCCTGCTTTTGCTTTTTCTGTATGTCAATTACGTCCAAAGGAGGGAACAGTGAAGTAACTGCTGATTGGTCGCAGGGATCTGATGACATAAAAATGTCACAAGGGCCCTGGGAGAGACAGTGCCAATATCGCTGGACAATGCTAGCACCAAAGGGTGAGTATAGGTGTTATTATTACAACACCAAAATATTCTAATTGAGAAGGGGTTGTCCGAGTAGTGGACAATCCCTTCACAATTTTTTTATTACAGGAGTAAGGTGCCTTTATGTGCAATTAGACAGTACAGGAGTAAATCAGGAAGAATTGGCAGAATAAAATGATCACAAGACCATATGACATCCTGCCACTTATATAGCCAGCACACACAGCCATGTTTGAAAACAAACTATCAAACCTAGTGTGGCTCCTTTAAGAACAGAAACTATAACAATACAGTGACCAGAGTCTAAAGTACATTAAACTATACAAAAACAAAATATATAATCCTTGATTGTAAATCAATTTCTGAAGCTTTTTATGCTTCAATGATTCTAGGAGACAAGCTGACCTCACTGTCTGAATGGCAGATATGCTGTGTTAATCTACACCTTACTACCAGTATTATAACACTTTTTTGTCCTGCCCAGAATACTTTATTAGAATAGACAAGATGTGATTCCATGCTGCAGTAACCAATAACCGTCTTCTCATAAATTGCTGCTGTAAGATTTACTCATGGAATTAGTCTTTTCAGTGGGATGTTTCAGCACAATTTAGCATATTTTATGCAACACAACATCATGAAACTTATCCATGTAATGAAAACACAATGACGGTAGTTCTAGAATATGTGAATAAAAAATAATAGTGCTGATCTCCAGGCCTGCAGAATTTGGGTCATTCATAGTTTGTGGTGAACATGGGCACCATAAGAGGGACATATGCATATCTCATCCTTAAGTATAGAACAATGTTCCAGTTTACCCAAATACTCTCTGCAAAGGCACCTGGAGCTCGGACGTCAGCCTCGCCTTGGCCTTTGCAATCCAAATGAAGAAAAAATCGAGTCTAGCTCAGGCAGGAATGGAGTTTTCTTTTTTTTATTTGGTGCGTACAGAAGAAAAATTTACATGGTTAGCGTGACCTCAGGTGACGTGTTTCGGCTGTGTTATACAGCCTTACTCATGACTATATCTCATCTTTAGCAAGGTACTATAAAGGCTGTGTAAGAAATACCATTATCATGAACTTTATCAGTATGAATGACAAGGATACTGAACAATAACAGCATCAAAAAATATTGCTATTGACTAAAGATAAGCAAACCTTCCCCAAACATGTTCACCAAGTTGAAATTTGGCACAAACATTGCAGATTCGGCTCGGGATCGGAAATCCGAACAGTTTCCCAAAAATTCAGTGAACACAGCTTTGTTCTGGAAAGAAGTTCAAAATTTAAAATGGCCCTAAAACTTTCCCTGTTTATGTGGGACCAAAATGCTCGCCAGAAGACCCGCTGAATAGGGACAACACCTAAGGTTAGGAGTGTCCCCAGCCAGCAGATCTACCGGCTTGTATCAACCTATAGAATTATTTTGAACTTTAAATGAATTTTTTCAAGCTTCCTGGAGTTTGCAGGTGTTTTGACACCACATGCAGGGTGTGAATTTTGGAAACAGTGCTAGATGTGCCAGCAGTTGTGAACTCCAGGAAGCTCAAAATGCCCTTAAAACATCTGTTTAAGGGTACTTTCACATTAGCGTTTATTTGAAATCGCGGCAGATGCGTGAAAAACGATCTGCCGCGATTACCACATACCGCTGCACTTGCGGCACAGTTGCGGCACACCATACAATGTATATGCGGGCTTGCGGCAGGTGCGGCAAGTGCGGTTTGGCACTTGCGGCAGTGCGCTGCGAAAAAAACCCCGGTCAGCCGCGTTTTTTTCGCGGCCACACCTGCCGCAAGTGCAAAACCGCACCTGCCGCAAGTCCGCATATACATTGTATGGGTTTGCTGCAACTGTGCCGCAACTGTGCCGCAAGTGCAGCCGGTATGCGTAATCGCGGCAGATGCGTTTTTTTCACCGCATCTGCCACGATTTCATATAAACGCTAATGTGAAAGTACCCTAAGAGAGCTTAATATTTTTTTAAAATTTTCTTTTTTTGGAGTGGGGAGAGCAAACCAAAATTATTGCAGAGGGTCAGCACTGTATGAGGCCACTCTTCTACTGTAATGTGATACCAAATCATATAAAAATAGCATATGGCCATTATATGCTTCACACACATTATTATAGGTCTGCTCACACTCATTGTTCTGCCTTCCTTAATGTTCTATGCTATATTTCAGCATACAGCTTAACCTTCTCTGTATCCCAAATAAACAGTTCTGTAGTCCAGGGACATTGCTAGGGTCAGAAAAGATCTGGCGCCTGAGCCCTGATGCCTATATTTTTCAGCCAACACCTTGGTCAAATAGAAAATATAACACCACTACATAAATCTCTGAGTACAGATAATGTAGTAGATGTCACCTGCAGTCCTATGTAACACCACAGATAACACAGTGACAACTCTCTGAGTACAGGTAATGTAATAGATGTCCCCTGTAGTCCCATGTAACATAATATATAACACAGTGATGACTTTCTGAGTACAGATAATATAGTAGCTGTCAGCTGCAGCCCTATGTAAAGCTACAGATAACACAGTTATGACCCTCCGAGTACAGATAATGGAGCAGATGTTACCTCCAGTCCATTGTAACACCACAGATAATACAGTGACAACTCTTTGAGTACAGGCAATATAATAGATGTCACTTGCTGGCCTATGTAACACCACAGATAACACAATGATAACTCTCAGTACAGATAATGTAGTAAATGTCACCTGCAGTCCTATGTAAGGCTAGGTTCAGATCACGTTAAGCATTGCGATGAACACCATGCATTTTGCACTCCATTAGCGCATTGAAACGCAAGCGTTTGATTGTGTTAAAGCAGCCATAGACTTCTATTGTAAAACACAGTCAAACGCATTGTAAACGCAATGCAAAATGTGGTTGCATTTGCAACGCTGTGTTTATCCCAAGCGCACAGGGAACATTGCACTCGAGATAAACATTACGTTTCATTGTACTAATGCAGTTGCATTCCAACGAAATGCTAAACATGATCTGAACTTAACCTAACACCACAGATAACACAGTGATGACTCTCTGAGAGCAGATAAAGTAGTAGATGTCCCCTGCAGTCCTATGTAACACTCCAAATAACAGTGATGACATTGAGTACAGATAATGTAGTAGATGTCACCCACAGTCCTATGTAACACGACAGATAACACAGTGACAACTGTCTGAGTACAGGTAATGGACTAGATGTCACCTGCAGTCCTATGAAACACTACAGATAACACAGACAAAACAGAGATAATTTAGATATGCAGTCCTATGTAAAACCACAGTGATATCTGCTACCTTATCTGTAATCCGTTATCACCTGGTGTCCTTTATAACACCACAGATGATACAATGATAACTGATAACAGATAATGTAGTTGTTGTCACCTGCAGTCCTATGTAACACAAGTGATAGTTCTGTGAATACAGATAGTGTAGATGTCCCCTGCAGTCCTATGTAACACAAGATAATAGTAATAACTGAGTACAGATAATGTAGCAGATTTCACATGCAGTCCTATGTAACACCACAAATGACATGATAACTCTCTGACTACAGACAAGTATATGAAACCTGCAGTCCTATGTAACAACACAGTTAACACAGTGATTACAGATGGCAACAGAACCAAACCAAAGTGCAAACATAAATACATGTGGGGAAAAAGTAGCTTGGAAGCTAATTTCAGGGACGCTTTTTCCATTTGTTTTTAGAAACAAGCAGAATTAATGTGTAAGGGTACCGTTCACGTCACAATATTGCATGCAATTTCACTTGCAATTTGCTGGTTGCAGTGAAGTCAGGGACACATTGTTCTATTTTGTTGCCGTGTACAAATGGAACAATGTCTCCATGATTTCACTGCAACCAGCAAATTGCCAGTGAAATTGCAAGCAATATTGTGACGTGAACAGTACCTTAAAATGAATCTGCAGCATAACTGATATAAAGGGGAACAGCAGGACCCCATCTGATTATTATGGGGGCATCTAGATTCTATGTTCTGTTTTAGGACAGAAATAAAAGTTCTGCATGATGCTCTTTTTCTTTCTTTCTTTCTTTTTAAATGTGGAAACATACAACTCAGATACATCCCACAATAATTAATGACCAGGAGATCGGTGGATGGTCAGAGCATTGTGCTCTTTACATGGAGCATGAAATCCAGCTGTTAAAACCTGTCCTACAGTGCATCACCTTTTTTTCCTTTAACTTCATCCTGGTATGCATGTTCGCCATCTTGGTATATAAGTCAACATCCTGATATACATGGCTCACAATCTGATATATATCAGGGCATCCTGGTATATATGGTCCTCATCTTGGTATACATGGCCCACATTCTGGTATATATGCTCCCCATCCTGGTATATATCGTCCATTCTGGTATATATGTCCCCATCTTGGTATATGTGTCCCAATTTTGCTATATATGATCCCCGTCCTGGTGTATATGTCCCCTTCCTTGTATATATGTCCCCCATCCTGGTATATATTTTAGCCATCCTGATATATAGGTCCCCTATCCTGGTATATATGGTCCTCCTCTTTGTATATATGATCCCCTTCCTGGTATATACAGTTAGGGCCAGAAATATTTGGACAGTGACACAATTTTGGCGAGTTGGGCTCTGCATGCCACCACATTGGATTTGAAATGAAACCTCTACAACAGAATTCAAGTGCAGATTGTAACATTTAATTTGAAGGGTTGAACAAAAATATCTGATAGAAAATGTAGGAATTGTACACATTTCTTTACAAACACTCCACATTTTAGGAGGTCAAAAGTAATTGGACAAATAAACATAACCCAAACAAAATATTTTTATTTTCAATATTTTGTTGCGAATCCTTTGGAGGCAATCACTGCCTTAAGTCTGGAACCCATGGACATCACCAAACGCTGGGTTTCCTCCTTCTTAATGCTTTGCCAGGCCTTTACAGCCGCAGCCTTCAGGTCTTGCTTGTTTGTGGGTCTTTCCGTCTTAAGTCTGGATTTGAGCAAGTGAAATGCATGCTCAATTGGGTTAAGATCTGGTGATTGTCTTGGCCATTGCAGAATGTTCCACTTTTTTGCACTCATGAACTCCTGGGTAGCTTTGGCTGTATGCTTGGGGTCATTGTCCATCTGTACTATGAAGCGCCGTCCAATCAACTTTGCAGCATTTGGCTGAATCTGGGCTGAAAGTATATCCCGGTACACTTCAGAATTCATCCGGCTACTCTTGTCTGCTGTTATGTCATCAATAAACACAAGTGACCCAGTGCCATTGAAAGCCATGCATGCCCATGCCATCACGTTGCCTCCACCATGTTTTACAGAGGATGTGGTGTGCCTTAGATCATGTGCCGTTCCCTTTCTTCTCCAAACTTTTTTCTTCCCATCATTCTGGTACAGGTTGATCTTTGTTTCATCTGTCCATAGAATACTTTTCCAGAACTGAGCTGGCTTCTTGAGGTGTTTTTCAGCAAACTTAACACTGGCCTGTCTATTTTTGGAATTGATGAATGGTTTGCATCTAGATGTGAACCCTTTGTATTTACTGTCATGGAGTCTTCTCTTTACTGTTGACTTAGAGACAGATACACCTACTTCACTGAGAGTGTTCTGGACTTCAGTTGATGTTGTGAACGGGTTCTTCTTCACCAAATAAAGTATGCGGCGATCATCCACCACTGTTGTCATCCGTGGACGACCAGGCCTTTTAGAGTTCCCAAGCTCACCAGTCAATTCCTTTTTTCTCAGAATGTACCCAACTGTTGATTTTGCTACTCCAAGCATGTCTGCTATCTCTCTGATGGATTTTTTATTTTTTTTCAGCCTCAGGATGTTCTGCTTCACCTCAATTGAGAGTTCCTTTGACCGCATGTTGTCTGGTCACAGCAACAGCTTCCAAATGCAAAACCACACACCTGGAATCCACCCCTGACCTTTTAACTACTTCATTGATTACAGGTTAACGAGGGAGACGCCTTCAGAGTTAATTGCAGCCCTTAGAGTCCATTGTCCAATTAGTTTTGGTCCCTTGAAAAAGAGGAGGCTATGCATTACAGAGCTATGATTCCTAAACCCTTTCTCCGATTTGGATATGTAAACTCTCATATTGCAGCTGGGAGTGTGCACTTTCAGCCCATATTATATATATATAATAGTATTTCTGAACATGTTTTGGTAAACAGCTAAAATAACAAAACTTGTGTCACTATCCAAATATTTCTGGCCCTAACTGAATGTCCCCATCCGGGTATACATACGGTTCCCTTTTTGTTATATATGTCCCTATCCTTGTTTACATGGTCCCCATCCTTGTATATGTGTCCCCATTCTGCCCTTAATGTGTAATTAAAAACAAAAACAAAACATTCTACTCATCTTTCCCTTTGCTCCCATGTTGCCCTGTGTTCTCTGCAGGGAGAGCACGGTGGCCGGCCAGGCAGCTAACATTGGAGGGTGCGCCAAGGTGCATGACATCACTGTCATTTGCTAACTCCCTGTCGCGGTATCTCCAATGTCAGCTCCTAGCCACTGTTTGGCCGGCCTGTATCACGTGCAGAGACCGGACAAGTCTCTGCACCATGCAGAATTTAAGCTGCATCTGCATCCTTGGCGAGGACACAGTTCCAGCTGAAGCAGGTCCTGGGTTTCAGCAAGCCCTCGTACCCCTGCTCACAGGCATGACCCTTGCGTCCGTGATTGTTATGCCCTTGGTCCAGTCTAAAATGACAGTCGCTCTATGTGGCTGCAGACTTATGAATTCTCACATCGCACACACTGTACATTGTGAGGACTCCCTGGTTTCAGAGCCTGGAATGGCGGTCATGAGTGTATAATATGAATACTCCTGGTCAGAGCACAAACATCCAGGCATACCATCATAAATATGTCACACACACTTCCAGGTGTACCCTCATACATACATTAGACGATGGGACAGTATGGCGAGGAGGGGGAGTGTGATGAAAAAGTACAGTATAATGTCTGGACAGTATAGAAGGACACAGTGTGAGAGGACAGTGTGAAGAAGGGATAGTGTGCAGATCATGTGGAGGGACAGTGAGTGTATAATTTTTGTGTAGGGAAAATATTGAAGAGCAAATATTTGTTTAGGAGCACAGTATAGAACAGATATTTTTTATTCAGCAAGCATTATAATAACACTCTTATTTTTAAAGAGGATCTGTCACCCCCCTGGTGCTATGCTAACTGAATGCAGCACTGAATACAGCGTGTCTGCTGCATTCAGGGAAGGGGTCCCCCATGTCTCTAGACCCCCTGTAAGCTGTTAAAAAGACTTTATAAAGTGTATAGATAAGGAGTCTGGAGGGACTTACTCAGTTATGAGTCATCATTGTTGCTGGTGTCCTCCACGCCTCCAGCCCTCTCTGTGCCACCTCTTGTTCAGCCTCCTTTATGTATCTGTCCTCCTCCCCGCCTCCAGCATTCTGTGTACCACCTCCAGCCCTCTATTGTTCAGCCTCCTGTATGTGTCATCGCTAAGGGCTTGAGGTGGCATACAGAGGGCTGGAGGTGGGGAAGACACCAGCAACAGCAATAACTTGTGACATGTGGGGAGCCGTGTAGTGGCTCACAAGCTTATGTGTTTTGGACCAAAAGACAAACCAATACCCCACAATTTGCTATAGTTTAAAACTAATTTTCCACAATTTCAGCACCTGTCATTGTGTTTTATCTTTTGCACTCTTTTTGTTGCTGTGTGTGGCTGGGCCATATGGGTGCGTTTGTTCCGGCAGGTAGCGGTGTTGAATGCCATAACAGCCCGCCTACTGAGATGGGGGCTAATGTAAGAGGCTAGGCATATACTGTGCAAACCTATGTGAACTGCGCCCTATATGAAACCTATTGTGTTTGCAGGACAACCAGTGGTCACTCCCTCTGTGAGAAAGGAGGTTGCTAGTGATTTGGGCTGGTGTCTTGCATTCATAATGCCTTCATTTATAACCTGGGCAAAGCTGCACACAGCACTGAGTGTAATGGTCGTCTGACCTGAATCTGCTGGGTAAGAAAATGTATTTTCTATTTGTGTCCTTTGCTCACTTTAGATGAGAATTTAGTGGATAGGACTTGTGACATGTGGGGAGCCGTGTAGTCGCTCACAAGCTTACGTGTTTTAGACCAAAAGACAAACCAATACCCCACAATTTGCTATAGTTTAAAACTAACTAATGTTCCACAATTTCAGCACCTGTCATTGTGTTTTTTTTTTTTTTGCACTCTTTTTGTTGCTGTGTGTGGCTGGGCCATATGAGTGCATTTGTTCCGACAGGTAGCGGTATTGAATGCCATAACAGCGCACCTACTGAGATGGGAGGTAATGTAAGAGGCTAGGCATACACTGTGCAAACCTATGTGAACTGCACCCTATATGAAACCCATTGTGTTTGCAGGACAACCAGTGGTCACTCCCTCTGTGAGAAAGGAGGTTGATAGTGTTTGGGGCTGATGTCTTGCATTCATAGTGCCTTCATTTATAACCTGGGCAAAGCTGCACACAGCACTGAGTGTAATTGTCGTCTGACCTGAATCTGCTGGGTAAGAAAATGTATTTTCTATTTGTGTCCTTTGCTCACTTTAGATGAGAATTTAGTGGATAGGACTTGTGACATGTGGGGAGCCGTGTAGTGGCTCACAAGCTTACGTGTTTTGGACCAAAAGACAAACCAATACCCCGCAATTTGCTATAGTTTAAAACAGCGATAACTCATTGCTGAGTAAATCCCTCTGGACTCCTTATCTGTACTCTTTATAAAGTATTTTTAACAACTTACAGGGGGCTAGAAACATGGGGCACCCTTTCCCTGAATGCAGCAGACACGCTGCATTCAGTTAGCATAGCACCAGGGGGGGTGACAGGTCCTCTTTAAGGGCAACGTGTCAGGACGTGCTGGATAAAATCATAGCAGATGGAAGTGAGAGACATGAAAAGTCATCATGGTGTCTGGACAAGATGAAGAAAAAAAAAGATGACCCTGACCAGAGACAAAGTCATCTATAAGGTACCCAGATGTAAATGATTATTTCTGATACTGACTAATTCTCATCAGTCCTGTACTTCCTCTATGGTTTGATGATGACTGGTAACAACAACTCCCAGTACTTCTTACCATTATTAAGGACATACTGGAAGCTGCAGGTTCATTCGATACATATATGTATATGGGGTTGTCCTGATACAACAAGGAGGAAAGATACCAGCATTGATCTTAGGGTGGCTTCACATTTGCGTATGATGCGCAGCGTATCTGAGCGCAGCAAAACACAGGCACTATGCGCTCCTATGTTTAACATGGGAACGCATAGTGCCTGTTTGTGGCTGCGTTCAGCTGCGTTTGCATTCGCAAAATGAACAACGCAAAATGTTGGATTTTTTGTGCGTAGCTGTGCATTTGCTTTATACGCAAGCAGACAGCTGCGCACAGAAAATGAATTGGATTCAATCTGTGCGCATTGTCATCTGCTGGCAAGCGCACAGATGCTGTGGAAGATGATCTCCTCTGAGGTCATCTGCAGATGAATCCTGTCCCGCAGTTCTCTTCTTCTTTCTTCTTCTTCATTCTTCTTCTTCTTTCTTCTTCTGCTTCTGTCTTCTTCTTCTCTCTCCCTGCCGCCGCTGGATCATTTAAAATAGCCGGCGGGAAAGCTGGCGGTGAATTTAGCTTTCCCGCCCGGTATTTCAAATGAACAGCTGATGAAGTGAGCTGTTCATCAGCTGTTCATTTGAAATAGCGGGGCGGGAAAGCAGACTTCACCGCTGGCTATTTTAAATGAACCAGCGGGGGCAGGGAGATCAGTGGGGCAGCCGGGAGCAAGAGATCAGAGGCAGCTGCCTGAATCTTCGCCGCTGATCTCCGCTTCCTGGCCGCCGCCGCTAATTGGGTGACCGGGTTGCTTCACTAACATTTTCATGTGAACACATGTGGACAATCTCCGCTGCATTCACATGAAAATGTTTGCGTTCGGCACTACGTATGCGCTTCATATGCTTCAGTGCCGAACGCAAATGTGAAGCCTGCCTTAAGGTACCGTCACACACGGCAATTTTGCATGCAATTTCACTGGCAATTTGCTGGTTGCAGTGAAATCATGGACACATTGTTCTATTTTGTTGCTGTGTACAAATAGAACAATGTGTCCATGATTTCACTGCAACCAGCAAATTGCCAGTGAAATTGCTAGCAAAATTGCCGTGTGTGACGGTACCTTTAAGGTGGGTTTACACGCCACGATATCGTTTCGATATCGCAACTCAATGGCGCGGGAGCGCGCAATTAGTGCACGTTCCTCCCGCATCGCATTGACTGTTTACATGCTGCGATATCGAAATACAACGTCCGTGCGATGTCTCCGCCTCCCAACCCAGGATCGCATAGTTAACATGGGAGTGAATGGGTGACGTTTCAAATCGCATCGTAATTGGGCGTTTACACAGCACGATCTGCTCCAATCTCCCTTCAATATCGGGGCATTGAATAGCACGCTCATTCAATCCCCGATATCGCATTGACATCGTTCCTGCATCGTATTGGACGTTCACACCATACAACGCAGGAACGATATCGGGTCCAACGATCGAATCACGTGACTTTTCATTGAAATTGTACTGCGATATCGCGACGTGTAAACCCGCCATTAGAGAAGCTATTGTTGCTTCCCAACTGAAATGAGTGAAAAAGTAATTTCCCATCAATTAGGAGTCATTTGTTCTTCAGTGGGAAAGATTATTCAGATGTGAAAACACTCAAGACAGGTGAATCTTCCCTAGAAAATTCATTGAAATACACTAGTAAGGCTGGCTTCACACTGCAGTTTTTCACTGATCAGTGTCCATCAGTGTTTGGGTGCCAAAACCAGGAGTGTCTCCAAAGCTCAGAACAGGTGTCAGTCTTTCAATCATAGTTTTTCTCTGCAAGTTCCTCTCCTGGTTCCTCTCCTGGTTTTGGCACACAAACACTGATGGACGCTGATCAGTGAAAAACTGCAGTGTGAAGCCAGCCTTAGTCAATGTGGTATTTCACATGAATGTTCTTACACACAAACTACTTTGATCCACTTTCTGGATCAAACTCACCCATTTTAAGTCAATGTGTGTGCAAAAAATGGATCACATATAGGTACCATCCCTATTTTCATCCCTATGTGTTAGTCACTTCCATTAAGATACTGTATAAAACTGTATTTGACCTTTTACTATTTCTTAAATTGTTCATGTAAAATTAGAATATCACAGCAATGTAGATAAATGCCATTTAGATAAACAGACCTTAAGAAACAGAAGAACGGATGCAAAAAAGATGTGAAAAACAGACCTACAGAACACAATGTATATGAAATGCAAATTTTTTCGTAACAACAAAATTGTACAATTTTGTTTACGCTCGTCTGGACACGGCCATAAAGGTATAAATTTACAGAGCTGCCAATGAATGGAGAATACGAGGGTGAGGCGCATGGCACACTGACAACTAGGAGTGTTTTTTGTAATATTATTTTCTTTTCTGGTCATTATTCATGGAATTAGTTTTACTCTCAGTTTGCCTAAAGCGAATAAGACTAGATCTAGATTGATTACATTTCTTACATTGGATTTTTGCTAAGTATGCGATCTGAGCTTCATTTTCATATAAAACAAACACAGTGTCAATCAGGTGTTTTAGTTAGTATTGACAAAGGGCCGAGTTAAGACAACATGGGTATGAATTGTTTTATTATGTGCAGCAAATAATGAATACTGAGAACATTCTCTGGTTGGTTCACATCAAGTCTCTGATCTCTGCCTACCAGTTATCCGATGTGCGGTTAATGTATTTAACTACCACCAGGGCTTTGAGGTACTCGGAATCGGGCAGCAATTCTGCTAGGGGAGTCACAGGGGTCGAGACCCTGCTTCGTGGCCCTGGGCAGTCAATAAGAAGGGGAAAAAATTATAGTTATTGACGTGACGCCACCCATGGTGTGCGGCTATGGGTAGCCGCCACTGCAGTCTGGACCTTTGGGGATGATTGGAGTAACAATGAGAATGTTGAGCCCTCCACGAGTAGAGCTGGTCCCCAGGGCAACCATAAAGTCTAGTGTAGTACAGGGGTGCTACGAGAGTAAATACCATCTTGGATATTTTTTGAATAAAAAACAAACTTTATTGTACAAATATCAATTAAAACGGATCCAGACTCACAAAACAAATAGCATAGGAAAATCAGGACAGTAATTCCAAACAATTCACAATGTGATCAAAGCAGACAATTTTTTGACCTTATAAAAATACCATAGACAAACAGTAGTTATCTTTTTTTTTTTCCAACTTTAATTTTTATTAATTTTTCATTATCAATCGTAACAAATCATATAACATAACATCACAATCACAAGTCTGCAGTACAGTCATCATTACTAATAATCAGTAAGCAATAACATCAGCTCATTCCCTTCGGTCATCATAGCTGTAACAAATCCGTAGAAAGATCCCACATCTGCCATGTCTGGTTAAATTTGTCCATCGTATTGTGGAGTGTGGCAGTCAGTCGCTCCATTAATTGGATATCTTTTATCCGTGCGTACCAATCTGATACTGAGGGTGGAGCCCTCCTCTTCCAGTGTAGAGATATCAAGCATTTCGCTGCTGTAAGTAAGTGCATTAAAAGTCTGCTCTTGGATTTATTCAGACCTGGGGGAAAAAGATTTAAGAGACATACAGCCGGGTCTAGGGGTAGGGGATGATCTATAACCCGGGACAGAACTGTTGTTACGGAGTCCCAGAAACCTTGGATTAACGGGCATAACCAGAAAAGATGATACAAAGATGCTTTGCTCTGGTCACATCTCCAACAATTGTCTGGGATATTCGAATTAAACTTGTGAAGGAGTTCAGGTGTGTGATACCATGTCATTAATATTTTCATCTGGTTCTCTTTATATAAGGTATTAACTGATGACCTGAATGTTCTATCCCATATCACCCCCCACATTGGGCCAGAAATCTCCCTCCCTAACCAAGCTTCCCATCGCGTCATATAGGCGTGTTTAAACGAGCCCCAGGAACCCCGAGAATTCAGGATAGCATAAATATCGGATATAAGGCCTTTAGTAGAGGAGCCCCTCGAACATAAGGTTTCAAATTGGGTCAGGCCTGCATTCTTTTTGGGCCCCATGATCGACTTAAGGTAGTGTGTTATTTGTCGATACGAGTAGTCCAACCCTTCCGGCAATTTATATAACGAACGCAGTTCGGCAAAGCGTCGTGGTTCATGCGTAAGTGGGTTCACTATGTCCCGGAAGCAAAAAAGGCCCACCTCCGCCCATTTACGCATTGTGGTAGAATCTAAAGCTCCCAAAGTATGCGGGCTATACAGAAAAGGAGTTAAGGGAGAGGCGTGTGTTGCTAACTGATATTTAATTCTGCATTTACTCCAAATATCCCTGGTAAATGCCATTGGGCCCAATAACATCTTGGAGTGAATCTCCGAGGGTTTGCCCCAAATCAACGAGGCGGGATGGTATGGAGCCAGCCATAGCTGTTCCACTTCTGTCCATCTACTGCTTATTGGCAACGTCGACCAGTGGGATAAATGGCGCAAATGCGTAGCGTAGTAGTAGAGCAGAATGTCCGGGCAGGCTACCCCACCTTCTTGTTTCGACGCACATAAGACTGAGTCCGGTATTCTGTGTCTTCCCGAATGCCAAATAAATTTCATTAGAGACGACTGGATACTCTTTAGAGTTATAATGGGTACTTTTACCGATAGTGTTTCAAATAAGTATAAAAAGCGGGGGATAATGGACATTTTAACAGCCGCCACCCTTCCCAAGAGCGAGATCTGTAAGGTTGCCCATTTTTTTAGTTGGGCCTCCACCTTCTGTATCAGGGGTGGGAAGTTAGCTTGGTATATTGTTTTGTAGCTAGAGGTCATATTGATCCCTAAATAGCGTAGGGATGTTGTGCGCCAGGTATAACTATATAAACTTTTAAGGAGGTGAAGCTTAGGCTTCTGGATGTTTATAGGCAGTGCTTCTGTTTTTGCCGAATTAATTTTATAGCCCGACAATCTAGCATATGACTCAATAACGGCATGTAAGTTAGGCAGAGAGATAACGGGTTTTGTCAAGGAGAGTATCACGTCATCCGCGAACAGGGCGACTTTGAATTGTCTGTCTTTAAGTTGAATTCCAGAAATATCAGGGTTAAGCCTAATTTGTGCAGCTAGTGGCTCTATACTAAGGACATATAACAATGGAGAAAGGGGGCACCCCTGACGCGTTCCATTTTTTATAGAGACATCTTTGGAATGGGCGTGAGGGAGACGGACCGATGCAGTAGGAGATGAGTAGAGACCCTTCAGTGCCGTAACAAAAGGCCCCGACAGGCCAAAATGATGGAGAGAGCGAAACATGAATGCCCAATCCAGCCTGTCGAAGGCCTTTTCAGCATCCAAACTAAGTAGTAGGGCCTCCTCCGCTCTCCTGTTAGCCACCTCTATCAGGTCCAAAATACGCCTGGTATTGTCGCCCGCTTGGCGAAAGCGAACAAAACCAACCTGGTCTTTATGGATCAAATGTGGAAGCCAAGTCCCCAGTCTATCCGCTAAGAGTTTGGTAAAAATTTTCAGATCCGCATTTAACAGGCTGATAGGACGGTAGCTTGCACATTCCATCGGGTCTTTACCCTCTTTTGGGATTACAGTAATATAGGAACGGAGTATAGAATCGGGTATTACCCCTCCCTCCATGAAGTGGTTAAACAATAGGACCATATTGGGGGACAACACATCTATATAGGTTTTATAATAAAGATACGGTAATCCATCTGGACCCGGGGCTTTGCGATTTGGCAGTTTCTTCACTATCTCCTCAACCTCTTCTGTAGTAATTTTCTGATTAAGTTCTTCTATTGCGGTTTGGGATAATTTAGGTAGATGGCATGATGAGAGGTATTCATCTAGGATTCGGTTCTGTCCTCCCTGGGATGGAGTTGATGTAGGGGGAGAGAGTAAAGTGAGGAATAATATTCATAAAAAATGTCAGCCACCTTACCCGGGTCATAATGGATCACTCCAGCTTGATCTTTGATGCCGTAGGGGGAATTATTAGTAACCTGATCTTTCAGTCTCCTGGCTAGCATTGTGTGTGCCTTATTACTGTATTCATAGAATTTCTGTCTGGAATATCTTAGTAACACCTCCACTTTACCATGTGTGATGGCTTTAAGTTGGCTTCTCAGGTCAATTACTTCTTTGAGGACTTGTTTGGTGGGGCGCTTCATTAATCGCGCTTCCGCCTTTTTTAACTTCCCTTCCATTATTAGATAACGGGATTTTGCGTCTTTTTTAATCCTGGATGACAGCGCAATGCACTCTCCTCTAAAAACTGCTTTATGGGCCTCCCACAGGACAGATAATGATGGAGATGATGGGGTGTTTTCAGTGAAATAGTTTGCAAGGGATTCCCGCAGTTTATCCCGTGAATCTTTATTTGTCAAAAGGGATTCGTTTAATCTCCAATGATTCAGTTTAGGAGGGTTAGGCGTTAATTTGAGGTCTATTATCAGAGGGGCATGGTCAGTCCAGGTTATAGTGCCAATGGAGGCCGATATCAGAGAGCGTAGTGTAATCACATCTCCAAAAAAATAATCAATACGACTATGGGAGCCGTGAGGGTGGGAATAAAACGTGAATCTCTTATCTGTTGGGTTGTCAATACGCCATAGGTCATACAGCATGTATCTACGTATTAATTTCCGAAAGCTAGTAGAGACATACTTCGTTTTCATATTTCCAGTACGAGGTGGCAGATGTAGCAATCTGTCTCTAGCCTCCGAAAATGCCATATTAAAATCACCGCCAATTATCTGGGCCATTCCTCGGTCAGGGCGTAATCGGGCCAAAACAGAAGCTACAAATTTTATCTGGTTCGTGTTGGGGGCATATAAATTGCACAACATAATTGGTATTCCCCCTATGTTCCCATAAACAATGGCAAATCTGCCCTGAGGATCTATGTCTGCCTTAGTCATCTGGAATGTACAGTGGCGGGAAATCAAAATCGCCACCCCAGCCGTTTTATTCTTAGCTGTAGCAGAGAAAGTAGTAGGAAACCAATGATGTGCAAATTTAAAGGATCCCGTTTCCGTAAGATGTGTCTCCTGCAAAAACACAATATCCGCTTTAGACTCCCGCATCTCCCTGAGAGTGAGCCTCCTTTTTATATCCGAGTTCAGTCCCTTTACATTGAGAGACAGTAACTTAACCATGATGGGATAGAGGCACACCCAGAGCATTTAAAGGGGATATAGATGGACGCAGAACGGGACTGTGGGATCTAAGAGCATTGTCAAAGTAACTTGTCTGATAGGGTGAGGACACACTAGTACTGCATACTAGAAAACGTACAACATATCCAAACATTGAATGAGTAGAAAAAAGAAAAAACAACATGTGGATAATATAGGACAACTTCTTGTAGTCCCAAAATGAGAGTCGGGTATAGTATAGACCCCTTCGCCTAAATCGGCCATGGGGCATTTCTGTACTACTTAACAAGTCAAAAAGAAAGAACAAAAAACAACAGAAAAAAAAACAATACCACGACTCTCGTCTGTGGGGGTACATGTCAAGTCCGCAAGAACAGATATCCCCCAAAATCCCGCCCCCAAGAGCCGCAAATTCCCACCAAGGAGCCAAGAAGGAGACGCTTAAAGTCCCGCGGCTAAAAGAGAGAAGATGGAAAAACAAACATCAATGTCAATCAATGGATGTCATAGTCACCAATCATGATGGGTCCTCTCTTCTGGCGGCTCTCCGTGAGGTCTTACGTCGTGTAGATTGTTGCCATGTTTGCTGTAGTGGAGGTAGTACCAGCGGTCCGCACCAGTCAGGCAAATCCGGTTGTTCAATGTTCAATACATGACAGAAGGTCGCTAGATCCTCCGGGGTCCGCAGAGTGGCCACTCTGTCTCCCCTCTTAGCCGAAAGGCTGAAAGGAAAGCCCCATCTGTAGGGTAGCTGATTATCTTGTAAAATGTGCAACAATGGTCTCAAAGCTTTTCTTTGCTGTAAGGTGATCCACGAGAGGTCCTGGAAGAGCTGTATTTTTGCGTTGTTATGGGTGATCTGCTTGATCCGTCTTGCTTTTGCCATGATGTCCTCTTTCAAAGGGAAGTCCGTAATACGGCAGATGATATCCCTTGGGTTTCCTGTTAAGTTTTTTGGCTTCAGCGCTCTATGGGCTCTGTCCATTTTAATTGGATGATCTATCGGGCGACGTAGTATTGTGTTAAAGACTTTTTGCAGGGTGCCCGCTACGTCTTCTGTGTCTCTCGTCTCCGGGACCCCTCTGACCCTAATGTTGTGTCGTCGGCCCCTATTATCCAAATCCTCTACATGCCTCTGGAGATCTCTTATAATGGAGGCCTGGGCCGTGGTTTGGGACTGAAGGTGTCCAATCACCGCTCTGGCCTGGTTGTGATCTTCCTCCAGCTGATGGACCCTTTGAGTCAAGGCGACCACTTCCCTCCTTACCGCCGCTATTTCTGATCGACAAGTATCTTTGATCTCTGCTACCAGCATTTTGAAATCTTGCTTAGTCGGCAACTGTCGTACATACTGCCACCAGTCAGGAGGAGGCGGCAGGGGAGGGTAGATATAGTCCTGTGCAAGATGAGACTGATCTAGGTCCCGGCCCATATGAGCTCCTCTTGTGCCTAGAGATAGGGACTCAGAGCCATCAATCAGCTCCCTGGATGCTATAGAGATGTTACGGATCTGCTGGGCTTGCTTTGGGGGCCGAGATGGTCTCTGGGGGCGACTGGGTTCATCTAGGGCCTGGGTTGCCCAGTTGTCGCCTGCTCCTATGGAGCTCCAGTTATCCCCCTCTATAATATCTGTGGGTTCCTTCTGTGCACCTCTGATGTCCGGGGGTCCCCAGTCCTGAACCGCTTTGACTGGGCTCTCCATGTACCTCTCTGCCCTGGGCATGGGCTCTCCTGTGAGGGCCACTGCAGATGAAGGAGAATATAAGCTGGGGTATGCATCTCCTTCACCTTCCACATCACTTATAATAAGGCTCCCATCACTTGTGGGCTCATATTGCAGTTTTATTGGGGTCAGCACTGGTGTACAGTCTCTGTGGAGATCGGGTGAGGGGTCTCCTGATGTAAGCCCCGACCATATCAGTGTTTCAGCCGAGGGGACAGACATTCCTGCAGTAGTCTGAAGCCCCGCCCCCTCCTCAGAGGCCTTGTCAATAAGCACTAGTGCCTCCCCCTCCTCTCTCTGCTCCAGGGCTCCAAGCGCGGGAGAACCCGAGGGGGAAGAAGGAGCCTCGCAGCCGGCCGCCATCTTGCCCCTCATGCCAGCATCCAGCGCCTGCCCCTGATCCTCCGGTCCCTCAGACTCCGTACTAGCTGCGGGCCGACTGGGAGCGCACTGCTTCCGCGGCACTGACTCACCGCTCGGTGCCCCAGGAGAAGCTGCATGTGAGGTGAGCTGTGTTCCGGCGGCTCCCGGTCTTTTCTGCTGGGTCCCCACAGGAGCGGGTGCCGTGCTGGGAGATGTAAAGTAGGCATCCAGGGTGCCTGACTCCTTCGGCTCCACATCCTTAGGTGTCTTGCTGGCTTTTTTTCGCCCCATCTCTAGGCTCCCAGGGCTGATTTAATGCAGATATTGGCTCTTGGGAGCAGGAGCTCTAGGATCAGACGTCTGCTTCCATGCAGGCTCGGACACGCCCCCACCACACAGTAGTTATCTTAATAACTTCAGGATGCCTCCACTTGGTGGCTAATCCTACCAACAGACTTGTTTATCCTCACAGAACATGAAGGGGATATATATCACACCCTACTTGTTTCTGGTATACACATTGTATGTTTATCGTCCATCAGAATCCTATTATTAAATTCTCCATACTTGACGCTTTGCGCCCATTTTTATAACTGGGCTCATCAGAAGTTTTTGGAGAGGTCCTTTACAGCCTTGCAATCTATTGCTGCAGCATCAAGGAGAAACAGCTGTGTCACTAGATCCCTTTGAGTATAAATATTGGACCAGGTGTAAGGATAAACACTAAGAAAATCAATTGACATCCCACCATGAAGCCAAAGCCTTAAATATTAGTACACTAAAGATAGGCTCATGATATGAGAGTTCCCCAAACATCAGGAACATATTAGTCCATGGTAGTCATATCAAACACAGTATCTACCGACCTCAAGCTAGTTTCAGTGGACATCAATGGTATGGCCCCATGGCAGGAGTCAGGGGTGCAGTGTTCACAGGCAGTCTCCAGCTGCCGGATTCTCAAATCAGTCTACCTCCTCTCAGGTGCAAGAAACAGTCGCAGGCAGCATCACGCTTAAACCAGGTTTACTCTCTTTTCTTCACATATGGTAAAGTTTACAACAGTTCAATAGCGGCTCCGGTGTGGTATAAGCAGTCGGGATAGTTCATCTGTGCCACCCCCTTTCGTGTCTCTTTTGGGCCTTTTCGGTATATTCGGCACGCTAGCTATGATCCAGCGGTCACTGGCTTTCAGTGGGTGACTTTCCGGGTCCCCTAGCCCTAGCACGAAAACCTTCTCTTCACTGCGCCAGAGGTTAGGTCTCAGGACATGAAGACCCCGTACCCCGCCTGGATTTGTGGTTGGAGCATACAGTGTCCTGGCCACTTCAGCAGAGCCGACACTCTGGTTCCAGCTCAGTCCCCAGTGTCCTCGCTAATTCAATCACACCTGGACTCCTTCTCTCCCTCACCATGATCTGCAGCCCGGGACCCGGACAAGCCTCATTGTGGCTCAAGCCGCCAGTCTGTGTACTCTCAGCCCTGTACGGTGGTGTTCTCTCCTCTCCCTTGGCTGACTGCTCACTTAACTTCTCTTTCTGGACTTGGTGTTGAGTCCTTTTATAACCTCCCCTAACCGGGTTCTTCTCTAACTTTCCACCCACCACCTGGCTCCTCCCACTATCCCATTGCTGGGCTTAGAGTCCCTAGCCTTAGGATCGGGAGTGTGTTGGGTGTTTGTGTGGGGAGAACGACTTACCAATCCAGGCTGCTGCGCCATTTAGTGGCGACCAGTCCGCAGGGGCGCCACATACTTATAATGGATGAATGACATCAGTATAGTGATAATCCTCCTCAACTTCTTTAATATCATTAATGCAGCGGTATTAAAACTACATACAAGGAGAGTAATGATGTATGTATAGCTAGAAAAATCAGCTGCATACACAATGAAATTTCACCTAAGTAGGCTCAATGCTTTTGCCAATAGTAGTATTTTACATGTAGGATCATGTTTCCAAAGAATTTGATTTTACATAAATATACAGTTGTGGCCAAAAGTATTGACATTCCTGCAATTCTGTCAGATAATACTCAGTTTCTTCCTAGAAATGATTGCAATCACAAATTCTTTGGTATTATTATCTTCATTTAATTTGTCTTCAATGAAAAAACACAAAAGAGAAATGAAGCAAAAACCAAAACATTGATCATTTCACACAAAACTCCAAAAATGGGCCAGACAAAAGTATTGGCACCCTCAGCCTAATACTTGGTTGCACATCCTTTAGCCAAAATAACTGTGATCAACCGCTTCCGGTAATCATCAATGAGTTTCTTACAATGCTCTGGTGGAATTTTAGACCATTCTTCTTTGGCAAACTGCTCCAGGTCCCTGATATTTGAAGGTTACCTTCTCCAAACTGCCATTTTTAGATCTCTCTACAGGTGTTCTATGGGATTCAGGTCTTGACTCATTCCTGGCCACCTTAGAAGTCTCCAGTGCTTTCTCTCAAACCATTTTCTAGTGCTTTTTGAAGTGTGTTTTGGGTCATTGTCCTGCTGGAAGACTCATGACCTCTGAGGGAGACCCAGCTTTCTCACACTGGGCCCTACATTATGCTGCAAAATTTGTTGGTAGTCTTCAGATTTCATAATGCCATGCACATGGTCAAGGGGTCTAGTGCCAGAGGCAGCAAAGAAACCCCAAAACATCAGGGAACCTCCACCATGTTTGACTGTAGGGACCGTGTTCTTTTCTTTGAATGCCACTTTTTTTCTCCTGTAAATTCTGTTGATGCCTTTGCCCAAAAAGGTCTATTTTTGTCTCATCTGAGCAGAGAACATTCTTCCAAAACGTTTTAGGCTTTCTCAGGTAAGTTTTGGCAGACTCCAGCCCGGCTTTTTTATGTCTCGGGGTAAGAAGTGGGGTCTTCCTGGGTATCCTACCATACAGTCCCTTTTCATTCAGACACCGACGGATAGTACAGGTTGACACTGTTGTACCCTCGGACTGCAGGGCAGCTTGAACGTGTTTGGATGTTAGTTGAGGTTCTTTATCCACCATCCGCACAATCTTGCGTTGAAATCTCTCGTCAATTTTTCTTTTCCGTCCACATCTAGGAGGTTAGCCACAGTGCCATGGGCTTTAAACTTCTTGATGACACTGTGCACAGTAGACACAGGAACATTCAGGTCTTTGGAGATGGACTTGTAGCCTTAAAGCGAACCTGTCACCCCCCCGGGCATCAAAAGCTATAATATTCACCTTCTGCAGCACTAAGGCTGCATTCAGGGAAGGTGGCTATAGGCTTTTGATGCCCTTTATACTATGAAATATGAAGTTAGGTAAATGCTCACACTTGTGAAGACCAAAGACCGGGAGGCGGGGTTTCACGCTCCTCTGACCCGCCCCCTCTTGTCAGTCATGGTGCTCGCCTGCTGCTGCCTCCCCTTAGTGTGTACAATGAACGCGCGTCTCCGTTCTCCTGTATGGAGGCACGCATGCGCTGTGCGCGCTGCCGATGACTTCCTGGACACCGGGCGCACAGCGCATGCGCGGCTCCATACAGGAGAACGGAGACGCGCGTTCATTGTACACACTGAGGGGAGGCAGCAGCAGGCGCGCACCATGACTGACAAGAGGGGGCGGGTCAGAGGAGCGTGAAACCCCGCCTCCCGGTCTTTGGTCTTCACAAGTGTGAGCATTTACCTAACTTCATATTTCATAGTATAAAGGGCATCAAAAGCTTATAGCCACCTTCCCTGAATGCAGCCTTAGTGCTGCAGAAGGTGGCTATTATAGCTTTTGATGCCCGGGGGGGGTGACAGGTTCGCTTTAAGATTGCTCATGCTTCCTCACAATTTGGTTTCTCAAGTCCTCAGACAGTTCTTTAGTCTACTTTCTTTTCTCCATGCTCAATGTGGTACACACAAGGACATAGGACAGACGTTGAGTGAACTTTAATCCATGTCAACTGGCTGCAAGTGTGATTTAGTTATTGCCAACACCTGTTAGGTGCCACTTAAGTGACAGGTGCTGTTAATTACACAAATTAGAGAAGCATCACATGATTTTTCTAACAGTGCCAATACTTTTGTCCACCCCCTTTTTTATGTTTGGTGTGGAATTATATCCAATTTGGCTTTAGGAAAATTCTCTTTTGTGTTATTTCATTGAAGACAAATTAAATGAAGAGAATAATACCAAAGAATTTGTGACTGCAATCATTTTCAGGAAGAAACTGACAGAATTGCAGGGGTGTCAATACTTTTGGCCACAACTGTATCTGTCAATCCCACAACCCCACCAAAATATTTTAGACAGCTGGGGATCTCATGATGGGGTGGAAGTAGGATTTCTAAGTGCATACTTGCTCTGTATTAATCTTTTTTAATTACTTCCTTGTCCCCTAAAGGGAATCTATCAACAAGTTTTGCCACCTAATCTGTGAGCAGTATAATGTAGAGACAGCGAACCTGTTCCAGTGATATGTCAATTAATGGGCTGCTTACTGTAGTTTGTATAAAATTACTATTTTATCAGCAGGAGATTATCACTTGAGCATAGTAAACCTGCTGTCAGGTAGTTATTAATGTGCTCTGTATAACCCCGCCCCCCACTGATTGGCAGCTTTCTGCTTACACACCGTGTACACAAAAAGAAGCCAATCAGTGATGTAGGTGTGGTTATACAGAGCATATTCAGAGGTAGATCTGCAGCAGATAGAACACTGCAATACTGCAGCAAGTAACTCAGTAAGTAAACTCATCACTTGAATCATGTTTCTGCGATATGCTGTAGGGTGATGTGGAGGGGTAGTCACAGGTGAGGGATTTACTCCAGATGCCTCATCGCCCTACTGGAAAACAGGGGTCCTGATTGGGTTCTTGGACTTGTGTGGTGCAGGTTATATGTGGCACCCTACGGTTCGGTTGCCACAGGAACACCTGGAGCAGGGAAGGACTTCCCCATCAGGTAAGCTTATGCACAACACCTTCCACCCCAGACCTGAAGGGGGAGCTCTACTTGCCGACTTCAGGCAAGGTCCCCTATAAATTCAGGTTTCAGGGCAGAGTTAGGCAGTTCAGTAAGGAGTAGTACTGAGGAAGACATTCTGGTGGACGGTGCCACACTAGGCCCATGCCCGTGAGAGAGCCTGACCAGCATGAGGGACCCAAGGGTGAGGGTCAGAGGCAAGGCGAGTTAGCCAGGGGGAGTGGAGCCATATCGGTTCACCCCAGAAGAGCAACGTTGACAACCCGTACACTGGAGTCCGAGGCTGCACGGGTCCAGTCAGCCTAGCAGTAAAGACCGGAGGCCAAGGAGACTTCAAGTCTCCTGGCGCAGCAGCACTTGAGGCACAGCCACGCAGCAGAGACAGGGACCACAGCGGATATAGTGGTGCCCCGCTGCAGGGCTCTCACCGCCTGCCATACAAGTAAGGACACAGGAGAGGGTCAAGGCCTAGCTTCAGACAACCCGGGACTAAAGTACACACACAGCATAAAAGGGAGGCCTCATAACTCATCAGATGTGGAGATCCTGAACTGCTCTCAGATCACCCGGACGGTACCCTGGACTTCATTTTGCTCATCACATCAGTAAAGATATGGAAACAACAACCCTGTGTGTGTGACTGTTATTGCGGCAACTGATCCTGCTCCCATCATAGACTGTCTGTAACTCTTAACTTCCATTACTGCCTCGGGGATCCCGCTCCACCTACGGGAAGCATAACCATCTTGCTTCTCCACCATCACCCCGGAGGTCTGTCCCGCAGCGCCGATAAAATTACCGGAACTATAGGTGGCGTCACAAAACACTTTTATTTTATTTTCAATTGACTCTTTTCAGCGACCACCAGGAACACAGGACTGGGCACAGGCCCCAGTGACATCCCCTGTGAACTACAACGCCCGGGACCGGGTACCCCAAGGCCCTGGGGCGGGTCATATAACTTTAAACAGGCCACATGGTGCCATTGCGTCTGACAGGCCAGGACCAGACTGCAGTGAAAACTGATTCTGATCAACAGTTTTTTACTTAACAGTTTCCTTTGTTTTTCAGGCACAACTGTACATGTGTTGAGGGGCCGGTGATACAGGGCCTCAGCAGTCGCAGGCGAGGCAGGGCCTAAGCTGCTGAACAGCCTTCATTTTACAGCACTCGCCCGTGCCTACTTACTAGTGCAATACTTCAAGTCACAGTTGCCCTCAATGAGGGTCAAGGCAGACAAAGAGTCAGTGATGTTCAAAAACAGTTCTTTGCTAAATCAATCTTAAGAAACAACAGCACACAGCTTAAACGTTACTTTGTTAGGAATATTCACAATGACTGACTTTAGTGTTGACTGTTCTCGCTATCTCGCTCCCTCTAGACTCGCCCATTCTGTTCAGCAACACGGTATCCCACTGGGAATTCATTTAGTTTCAGTTGGCTTCAGACCAACTCTTCCCGCCAAAGGCGGAGGTTGTACACTCAGTTCTCAGGGGTGACCTAGAGGGTCCGAACAATTCAAAGCAAGTGGCTGATGCTCATGCAGTTTCTTTCCTTTCCTAGGGGGCTTTCCTAATAACTTTGCAGGGCCTTTATATAGACTAGGCCATCCCCCAAGGAGTATCAATAATTATTATTAACAACTTTCATAACTGAGGGGGGAACAGGGAGCAATCTTTACTTCAACCACTAGATACCAACATTCACATAATTAAGTATACAACTCTTAAGCCCCCGTCACACATAGCGAGATCACTGATACGTCACAGGTTTTGTGACATAACAGCGACCTCTCCAGCGATGTTGCAGTGTGTAACATGTAGCAGCGATCAGGCCCCCGCTGTGAGGTCGCTGATTGCTGCACATCGTTCAGGACCATTTTTTGGTGCTTGGTCTCCTGCTGGTCAGCACGGATCGCTGCGTGTAATAGTGAGAGACCAGCGATCAGCCACCTCACAGGCTGGTAACCATGAAAAACAGCAGGTATCTAGGCAGCGCGCGCGACAATAAAACTATCTGTGCCTCTTTTGCACTTCAGTGAGGAAGTGGATGAAGTCCACCTTTAGGTAGCTCCTCAAATTTATAGTCGACTTTCTGACAAGCCTTTTAATATGACTAGGGATTTGTGCCAGATCAGAACACCAAACTACAGACGCTGCGTTTCGGGGTAACTACCCTCATCAGTGTCTCTTAACTCTGAAATCTGATTTTATCTCCTCAGCTCCTCTCCCTCTCCCAAGACTGACCACTATTTTCTGCTTCATGTCACCTGTAATATTTAATGTATTATCCCACCCTGTATATGTTTATATATGTGTGTCTTCAGAATTTGTGTCATTATGAGCCTGATGAAGAGGTCATAGAGTCTCGAAAGCTTGTGAATATTCACCATTTTTGCAGTTAGCCATTAAAAACTATGAACCACTGAGGAATCTCAGATTCTAATATTTTTCTACAGTGTCTTTTATTAATTTTTGTTACCAAAATGCACTAGGTCTTATTTTTGGAGGATGTATTATTTTTCCATGATCCCTATCATCCCAATGCAGCCCCCAATATTCCATTATCCATTTGCAGCCACCACCATCCCCTTGCAACCCAAATATCCCCATCTATCATGCTTAGGAGATGAGGGAATAAGGTAACTGAATGGTGTGCTTTGCAAAGGGATTCAGGGGAGCTAAATTGACCCTTACACTGGGGGTCCCTGGCTTGCCCTGCTCTCGGAGGTACCTCTGAAGGTGAGGAGGTCCGAGTCTCCTTTCCTATTTTCCTGAGCTCCTGATTAGCCCTAGGCTGAGGGCCACTACCTCCACCCACGGATCTGGAATCACAGCTACTCCCAAGGCAAAAATATCAGCCCAGCAGCAAGCTTCTGCACAGCACAATGACCAAGGGTAAACTAACAACTAACTCTATCAGCGGTGTCTGACAGAGGAGGGGGAAAGCTATTTACAGCCAGGGGAATGGATTCCAGGTGAGTCACACCCAAGCCTCACATCAACCCCTCAACCAGTAGCTGAGCACAAGACCTTTACATCCGTACCTCATGCAGATCATGAAGAAATGCAAACACAACACACACAGCTGATGACACCATCATCTCCTTGCAGCCCCCATCATTCCTTTGCAGCCCCCAATATTCCATCATCCCCTTGCAGGCCCTATAATCCCCTTGCAGCCCCCAATATCCCAATCATCCCCTTGCAGCCCCCAATATCCCCATCATCCCCTTACAACCCCCAATATCCCCATCATCCCCTTGCAGCCCCCACCATCCCCTGCAGCCCCCAATATCTCCATCATTTCCTTGCAGCCCCCATCATCCCCTTGCATCACCCAATATTTACATTACAGTACCTGCAAAAAAAAAAAACACACACACATACCGTACACACACCCACACCCCTTTTCTCACTGGCCCTCTGTGGTCCACGCTGTATGTATTCTGCACGCCACTCTGACTCTGAGCTCTCTGGCTCAGCTGCCAAACAATCAGAGGCCAGCAGCCGCCGGCCAGTCAGAGGCCCGCATGTAACGCCATGCGCCGATGTTAGCTGCTGGCCTTCGATTGGCCTGCAGATGATGGCCTCTGAGACGGCTTACTGTACATCTAGGGCAGTTGAGCTAGAGAGCTCAGAGTCAGAGTGCACCCAGAACACATACAGTGGCGATCACCTGGACAACGGTGGCGGACTACAGGGGCTGCGGTCATATGTATCACAGATGCATGCTCTGGTCTTCTGTTTAGCAGGTATGCTTCACAAAAATATGCTAGGTCTTGCTTTTGGGGGAGGCCTTATATTTAGCAGTTTTGCTAAACTTCTACTTATTTTCAGGGGATGACTTACTTTCGGGGAAACATGGTAACTTTGTTACATCTTACATTGCTGTAACTAACATTATATCCTATACCTTTTTACTAAGCATTACATTACCTAGAACAACATTTATCAATATATATTATCATTACAAGACAGGAGACACAATACATTATTTACTATGATGCATGATACAATTCATACTATAAGAGCCCCTTTACACGCCACCACTGCAAGGTAGCAACTGCCTGGCATTGGGGATATTTGTGCCTGTTGCCATGAAATTGCTACGAAATGGCGGCGTGTAAATAGGAAAATTCCTCCCGGTGTCCTGCAGTTGACTCAGATTCCTGTTGCTGAGCCGTGCTGAAAAACAGAAGGAACGGAAAGGCACAATTGCCATGGTAGTGGCGTGTAAACGGGGCACAGGGATGGAATTTGCGTCACCTAGTGAATTCCCAGGGGCGTGCCACAGTGTCATGGATACCACGCCCCATCAGCGATGATTGGTGGGGGCTACTGTGTTACGATTGGCTGTCCCTTCAAAAGGGCGCCATATTTAAAGAGCTATCCATTCACACTACACAATTGGAATGGCGTCATGTATTAGTCAGCCTTCCTGCGCAGGCTGGCCAATCATGACGCTATTGCGTTGTCCAATCAGTGTGTTAGCGTCACGGAATACACAACTCTGTCACGCCTATGTACTTGCGGCGCGAAAGATGTAAACCCATATTCCTTTGTGGTAGCGGCGTGTGAAGTAGCGAAGGTATTCAACAAGAAGTAAGCCGAAGGATCTGTCGGAACTTCCGGGGAACAAAGATACCATCAGTTGACAACGCAATGGCGGCGTGTAATGCGGCATCAGCGATCGGTATCCACCTTCAAAAACGTGCGCGTGCACGTGCGGTGGATACCTGTTGCTAGGCACAGTGGCGGCGTGTAAAGATACCCTTACAGCAGTTGTGTCTTCAGTGAGGAACGTGTCACTCAGTCCACCTCCTTACACTGCTCTGAGATGGGGTAGTAAAAACCTGATGACAGATCACTTTTAGGCCTTATTCAGACTATAGTATTTTTGCATCAGTGTGTGTAGCAAAGCCAATCCAGATTGCCTTTGTTCTGGAAGCTAGTGTCCTGTGCGGGATAACGCATTGCCCGACCGTGCCCACAATCAGGATTACTGACACTGAGAACATTTGCGTCTTCGCAAGATCATTCTTGACATTGACATTCAGCTTGGGAAGCCGCGCCACATGTCAGTTTATGCAACATTAAAAAGAAGCAGAGTGGACATGGAATTTATAGAATTCCATCCACTGTGTGTACTGTACAACGCAGTGAAAACATGCTGCGTCCAAGATGATGCAAAAACTGATCATGTGCACTCATCCTAACGGAAAGGTTGACACCTGTTCTGTGTTTTGGAGACATTCCTGGATTTGGCATACAATACTGATGTATGAATGAGGCCAAAATATTCATTTGTTCTGGGAAATCCATTGTAATTTACCAGCATTGTAGTATGAGATGCAGAGGAACTAGAAAGGCTTTTGTCCATCTCTGTTATTTATTGTCAAAAAGCAAAGAAAGGGGAACATATACTAACCAGTATCTTCCTGTCTCACTGGAGCATCACGAGATTGTGGCTGCTACGGTAGCAGCAATGGAAAACTTAAAAAAGAGTTAACAAGCTGCAAGAAAAATGGACGTACGCCGCCTACAGAAATTTAGCACTAGAAATGATTTCTGCCTACATTATGCCACAGCCACTTCGAGCCGCTTACTGAAGACGGCAGGAGTGCTGCCGTGCCTCCATTGTTTCCTGCTCCATCACAATACAACCACAAAATAGGCCTCATTTAGACGTCAGTGATTTGTTTTGCACATGAAACACTGATCATTGTTCATCAATGTTTTGGATCCGAGTTCATTGTGTTTGGTCAGTTTTTACCATCAGTGTTATCACTGATTTTCTTCTATAAAAATAAAATATATTGCAAAGCTTCTTCTACTTATCACAATATTAAAAATGGACGCCACACAGTGGTAATGTATGTTTTCTGCCATTTTATGGACACATAACTTGTTATCAGTGGTGTAGCTAGAGTCTGATTGGCCCCAATGTGAAATTTGGACCTGATGTATGGGCCTTAGAGCAATTTAAATCCTATAAAGACTTATAAATTGCCCCTCCACCCCCTTCATTATGTATTAGGCTACTTTCACATCACAATTATTTCCTGTCCCTGGGGATCCTGTGTTTTGCAGGACCACACGGACAGGAAAGGACAGGATCAGATGTGAACCTCCTGATGCCATTTCTTTGTCCGGGTCTGTGATTTTCACTGATAGCCACTGTGGAAGGGGCTCCGCAACTGTAGAGGTGTAACTTCCTTCATTGTTAGGCAGGGTTTTTCCCATAGGGATATTTAGGTTTTTTCATCTGAAATATTAGTCTGGTAATATTTTGTGCATTCCTTTGTTCTTATTTGTCCTGAATGTTGGTCGGTGGACCTTTAACTATGTACAATAAAAGTAGTTTTTTATCTTACTATTTTTGAAGAAGGTATTTATCTTTAGCCACAGATCCCCTGCACTCACCTGCGCTTGTGTCCTTATCTCCCTACCACCCCCTATATGGGTTCTTTCACCCTGTCACTGAACAGGATACCTAGCCCCTCATTGGCCCTGATGTTAACCTTCACTAGGGAGATGGCCAGTGGGAGCACTAATCCCAACCACTGTATTAACACCAACAAGAAAGTAAAAAGACAGGTGAAACACTAACACGACTTCACATCTTCTGCAATTCTTCTAGCAGCAGATGGCTTGGCAATGGTCAGCTCTCCAGAATAGATCCCTCCACCCAGAAAGCATGGCTAGGAATGAAGTTCAATCACCAGCAAGGAATTCTGAATCATATGATAGAGGAGATGGGAGTGATTACAAAGTAGCCTCACCTGGGGAGAGCACAGAAACTGTCATTAATGCATACACTGCCAAAGGAAATAAACACATTTAATATAAAGTCTCAATAAAGGAATGAGACTCAGATCCCAAACTTGTCAAAAGTCTCCAAGCACAGGAAACAAAAGTGACTATACCTATCTATACTATACCTATATGCTTGGGTATCTGGCTCTTCTATTGATTTGTAGTTCTTACAAGATGTCATCTTTACAGCTTGGCACATACATAACATTGTGCCAGGCTGCAAGGGCTGATGTCAGGTGGGACGTGGTCACAGGACCTCTATCCAGTTTCCACTGAGTTTTGACCTGACCACTGGATGAGGGTCCTACAAATTAAGTTACCTGTCTCTATACCAGTCATATATTATTCTCCTGTATAGTGTATGTAGTAAACTATATACATTGGCAATCAAAATTAGAGAACAACACACAATTTCCTTTATGCTAAAGGTTATTGTTTTATCCTATTTGAAAATATCCTAACAGATAAAGTAGCAGTAGCTTATTTCATAAATTGAATATATTCTAAAGCACTGAATAAAACTGTAAATGAGATACGGTAAATGAAAAAGAACACTCATCAAAATTGGAGAAAATTGTCAGATACCTGCAATTATCGGTGTTAATCTGGGACCTGGTGCTAATTTTTTAAATTATGTGACAAACCCTATTGAACTGCAGCCTAACTTTCCAGTTTGCATTCACTTTACAAAAATGGTGTGACTCACCGTAGCCGGGGTGTGCACGTCTCGGGCTGTCGCTTCTCCCTGTCATGGTTCCGCGCCCGAGGTGTGTAGGCCCGGTGGTCCAGATCAAAAGGGTTGGCTGAACCGATAAAGGTTATTATTCGTGACGCCACCTGCGGGTGTTCCGGTGTTTTCACCGGTGCTGCTTGGGACTCCGGGGGATGGACGGCAGCTGGGGCGCTCACCACAGGATGAGCGGAAGTCCCCGGGTCCTGGAGCTGCATCTGATGGTATGTGGCAGCTCAGTGACTCGTAGTATGCAGAGTTTAACAGTTCGGAAGAAGCACAGACACGGTGCTCTCTGTAATGGGTCTTTACTGTAGCCGTTAGATGATACAAGGTAACAGTCAACAGGTAACAGCTCGGGGGGTCCCAGCAATGACCGGTATTGGTTCAGAGCTCCGCGTGTTCCTCCGTTCTAACTTGTCTAGTTGCCGTCTCGCTTTAGTGTGCCAGATCGGGTACAAGCAGGCTACTTAAATTTCCCTGCCGGTGTGTACGTTCCGGTATGAGGGGAGCCTATTTTCCTTTTGGTGGGTACTCCGCTGGCAAGACAACTCTTAGTTGCGGCTGCAGTGAGGTGCTCCTGAAAAGCCTTCCTTCACCCTTCACTTCTGGTTTGCAGAGCAGTGATAAACAACTTGCTTGCTTCGGAACCAGTGATCCGGTTGTGTAATGGGCGCGGGTATTCTTTGTAACCCATTTAGGTAATCGCCCACGTTCCAGTCTTGGGGCACCGGGTAATGGCGCCAACCGGTAGGTGGTCTGCGGGGCAGCACGGACTGTGCAGGACCCCCTCTCCTACGTTCCTCCCTGACCACTTCTCCATTCTTCCTCCTTCTCCTACCTTCTCCTACACTCTACTCCTACACTCTGCCCACCATGACCTTATTGGCCCTCTATGCTAGTGGTGCATGTAGGGTATGAAGCTCTGAGGTTAACCATGTCATTGCTGAGACGGAAGATATCTCATCTTTCGCAGGGATGTAATACCTTCCCTGTGATGCACTCGTTGCGGGGCGCCACAGGTGTGCCATTCCAAAGTGACTGAAACTCTCCAGCATCAGGTTGTCCCGATGAAGGCCAAAGGGGTCATCCTATTAGCCATTGCAACAGAGGTTGGTTGTTTCAAGTCTATGATACCAAGAATCAATCTTCTTTAAAACATCACAAATTCTTTCAAGTCTTCCAGGAAGGCTGGTCGCCTCGAAAGACAAATGCAAGAGAGGACAGGTTAATGCGGAGAATCTCCATGGGTAAATGTTTCAACATTTCAGCTCTAATACCATGCCTGTTTAGCATTAAATAAGGTAAGGAATCTGTCTCGTCATACAGTGTCACAACGTTTAAGAGCATTTGGACTGAAATCTCACTTTGCAGTGACCAAACCTCTCTTTAGCAGAAAGAATTAAAAGCCTAGACTCACCTTTGGTAGAGCACCATGTTGTGTGGGCAGAGGAAAAGTGGTCCACAGTTCATTTTATTGATGAAAGTAAGTTTGATTTGTTTGAGTCTGATGGGAAACATTATGTTCGTCAAAAAATTGGGGAAAGACTGACCACAAAGTGTGTAAAGAAGTCAGTGAAAGGTGGTGGAAGAAGTGTCATGGTTTGGGGAATGTTTTTTGCTGCAGGTCTTGGTCCTCTCATACAGCTACATGGCAGAGTGAATGCAAGTGTGTATCTGAACCTTCTTCAACAACACATGGTTCCTGGGGGCGTGGCTTGGACGTGCATGAAGCCAGCCGCGTGAATCAGGAGCTCCCGGTTCCCGGGGATTTCAAGTGGCTTCCTAGCATTGTTACCTGGCGAATTTGCACAGACTGTAAGCTAAACTAGCCCTGCACAGAATGGGCAAAACAAAATCGGCCCAGGCCCTCTTACCGAAGAGAGTCTCGGACTAATTCCCCTCAGACCGCAGGACCCAAGAGCTGCTCACAGAAATGGCGCCTCCCTCACCTCGTGCAGCCCGCGCTTCCCGCAGGGAGATAGCTGCTCGAGACAACCCCTCATCTACTCCACAGGCAGATGACCCGGTGACCCATGCCCAGATGAAGGGCTTTTCGCGGACCTCCGGGCCTCGATACAAGGTGACATCAGGTCACTGGTGGCTGAATTGAGGGGGGAAGTGGCGGAGCTGGGAGGGCGTACGGACCACCTCGAGAGAAAGATGGAGGAGCTGGTGGCCTCACATAATGCGCTCCTGGACGAGAATGAGCAGCTCCACCGTAAAATGGATGCCGTCGGGGCGAAACAGCGGATTTGGAGGACCGTAGCAGACGCAATAATGTGCGTCTGCAGGGAATCCCTGAGTCGGTGGCCCAGTCAGATCTCAGGGCTCTGCTGCGAGACTTTATGGCGGAGGTGCTTCCTGATCTAACACCGAGGGATTTGATAATTGACAGAATTCACAGGGTCCCGAAGCCACCTGGGATACGGGCGGAGCTCCCACGAGACGTTCTTGGCCGCATACATTTTGCAGAGACTAAGGAAGACTTCCTCATGGCTTTGCGTCGCTCGCCTACACTCTCGGAGCGCTTCGTGGGATTGGAGGTGTACCCCGACTTATCCCCTGGCACTTTGGCGCTGCGCAGGGCCTTTAGACCCTACACATCCATCCTTCTGCAACAAGACATTCCTTATCGTTGGGGTCATCCTACACGTCTCATTGTTCACCGTGACGATGTCTCCCACGTTTGCTTGGCTCCTCTGCAGGCAGCGAAACTTCTCAAGCAATGGGACCTTCTCCCACCGCAGAAATTACAGTCCACATCGCAGAACCGTCCCCCCTTGGAGCCCGACCGAAGACAGCCGCGATCCAATGTGAAAAGAGTGGAGGTGGACTGGGAAGTGACCTGAGTACGAGGTGTTCTACACTACGTCGGTAACTCATGCCTCACGTTGGCTCCCCGGGAGCCGGATTCCTGGACTTGGTTTTGATCTCTTGGGTGACCATTTTTCCTTTTTTTTTTTTTTTTTTTCTCTTTTTGTTTTGGACTCCTGGGAGATTCCCCCACTGAGCGGGTTTTTGCTGCTCTGAGAACTTCTGAACTCTCGTCTCTTTTTTCTGGCTGGTTTACTCACTGCTCTAGCTAATTCTGAGACGACAATGCAGCCCCCTGATGGGTTTGAGGCTGCGTATTTGTTGTTCCCCTGTTGTTTACTCTTTTTTCTAATTCCTACTACCTCTCCTCTCCTCCCCCAAACCCCTAAGCTTAGCATACTATCTCTACTGCCCATGGGATACATCTTATCTGTGTCAAAGATCCTTTTTGCTCGCTATGCCGATCACAATTGTATCGTTTAATGTAAACGGCCTGAACTCCCCTCAGAGGCGTGCACTACTGCGTAATTATTTTAAAAAGTCACAGGCTGAAGTTGTGTTATTGCAGGAGACGCACCTACTGGAGGGGGACAATCACCGTGTGGCTTCCCGGTTCTACCCACATCAATTTTTCTCAAACGCCACGTATAAAAAGGCCGGTGTAGCGATCTTTATTAGATCTACTATGTCTTTTGAATTGATTTCTGGCATGACAGACTCAGAGGGAAGGTATTTGGTGGTTACTTGTCGTAACAACGATGTATTGTACTCTCTTCTTACGATTTATTGACCTAACTCAGGTCAGTCCAAATTCCTGAAGTCCCTCCTTGAAAGCATTTCTCCCGTGCTCCCAGGTCATAGGGTAATTGGAGGTGACTTGAATGCCCCGATGCAAAAGTCTCTCGACTGTACGGTTCCTACTGCCTATCGCACTGATTTGGCCCCAGTAGTTGCCTTATTTAAATTGCACGATGTTTGGCGCTACTTCCACGGCTCAGAAAGGGACTACTCTTTCTTTTCCTCGCGGCACCAATCGTACAGTCGAATAGACTTTCTACTGATCGGTGACTCGCTCTTGCCATGCTGTGTGGCAGCAGATGTGGATGTAATCACTTGGTCGGACCACGCTCCAGTATCTATTAAGCTAGAAGATAATTCTTCGTGCGTGGCTCCGTTCCATTGGTCGCTGAACGCTTCTCTGCTCGTATCTGCGCGCAATTGCGAGAGAATCGCCTGATCACCTTAAGGAATACTTTAGCTTCAATGATTCAGACAGTGTCCCTGCTGACACGTTATGGTTTGCCATAAGGCGGTGATGACGGGCCATCTACTGAAACTAACTGCACACTCTAAGCGCCTATACAATGAAGCCCTAGCCTCCCTCCTATCTACTCTCAAATCTCTTGAACGAGAATACGCCGGCTCCCCAGACCCTGCGCTGCTTTCAAGACTGACGTCCACGCGGACGCAACTGCGCGCTTTTCTACTGCAAAGAGTGGAACATTGTCTTCGTAAGACCAGGTCAGCATATTTGGGATGGGGGACAGAGCGGGCAAGTTGCTCGCGGGCGGGTCAAGAAACTCGAGACTAAGTCCAGAATTGCACACATTATCTCCCCGACGGGTACATCAATCAGAAACCCTATTGACATCGCTGGCCAGTTCAGGGACTATTATGAACGCTTATATAACCTGTCTTCTTCGACCCTCACCCCCCAACCTTCGCCTGACATTATTAAAGCCTTTCTAGATAGAGCGGATTTGCCCGCCCTTTCATCGACACAATTAGAACAATTGAATGCCCCATTCTCCCAGGACAAGATTATACAAACTATTCGCGCGGCTAAGAAGTCCTCGGCCCCTGGCCCTGACGGATTCCCGTACCAGTATTATGCCACCTTCACCTCCGTCCTATCCCCCCACCTACTTTCGCTTTTCAATCTTTGGCAAAAGGAGGGAGTGATCAAGCCGGAGGATTACAGGCTTCTATTTCCACGATTCCTAAACCGGATAAGCCCCTCACGGACACTGGCAGTTATAGGCCGATTGCACTTCTTAACTGCGATTTGAAAATGTATTCTAAAATGTTAGCTGAGCGTCTTAAAGTTGTCTTGCCTTCTCTGATTGGGCTGGATCAAGTTGGCTTCATCCCACACAGACAGGCAAGGACGCCACTAGACGTGTGATTGACATCCTAGATGTTTTGGAGGGGAGAGGGACCCCTGGTGTACTCCTGTCCCTGGACGCAGAGAAGGCGTTTGACCGGGTGCACTGGGGGTACCTGGCGGGGGTATTGGATAAATTTGCTTTTTCAGGCAACATTAGATCAGCAATTTTAGCCCTCTACTCAGCACCTTGCGCGAACCGTCAGAGCGGGAGGTTTTACCTCCACTCCCTTTCGGACTTCTAATGGTACCCGCCAGGGTTGTCCCCTCTCTCCTCTGATTTTTGCTCTAGTGATGGAGCCTCTGGCTGCCATTGTCCGTACCCACCCTAATATTTCGGGTGTGCAAGTGGGCCCGGTGGATCACCGGATCTCGCTTTACGCGGATGATGTACTCCTTTCGTGCACCGATCCCTCAACCTCTATTCCAGCCATAGTCGCGCTTCTGGAGGATTTCTCCAACGCTTCTTACTACAAACTGAATTTATCTAAATCATCCTTTTTCCCGGTCAATATCCCTGAACATATACAATTCACGCTCCGGTCCCTTTTTTCTTTCACCTGGGCGCCCGGGGGATTTAAGTATTTAGGTATTCACATCACTAGCCTGTCCCGCGTCGTCCGAGTTAACTGCGACTCTTTCCTGTCATCCATTAAAGCCACTCTAACACAATACTCTAACTATCAGCTCTCATGGATAGCCAAAATACAATTAACCAAAATGATGATTCTCCCGAAAATACTCTATCTTCTGCTGTTGCGTTCCCCTCCCTTTCCCCCGCAAATATATTAATTTTAAAATCAACCTTAGGCAAGTTTATTTGGGGCGGGAGGCCTCACAGAGTGGCATTGTCCACTATGACACTCCCCTACGCGCTGGGCGGTCTAGGGGTCCCGGATGTGGCACTTACTACGCTGCCGTAACACTTGATATAGCCAAATCTTGGTGGACGGGTTTCCCCTCCTCTCACTGGATACAGATTGAATCTTGGGTATCTCCTCGGAACTCTACTCATCTTCTTCTGGAGATGGGACTCCTGTCCTGCTCGGCCCCTGCTGGTATTCTCGGTTCAATGCGCACAGTGCTCAAGACTTGGTCACTTTTAGCCAGAACCCACCTGCCCTTTCTTTATAAATACATAACACTGCAGGCGGTGGAGGCCCTGATGGATGATTTCTCCTTACTGGCTTGGAGGCAGCGGGGAGTTGTGATGTTGGGAGAACTTATGGATCATGGACGGCTATTGCCCTTTGATGTCCTGAGTCCAAGTTTTCTCTGCCCTGGCAGTTTTCTTACCCATCATCCGCCTCCGCCACTTTTTGCAGAGGATCTCTATACCTGTCTGCGACCTCACGGAAATAGACCGTCTCTTTGCAAGCCCTCTTCAAACAGCGGGGACCCTCGAGACAGGGTGTCTCCACTATTAACAAGGCCCTACTGGCCCTTCGCGCCTCAGGTAAGCTGCCTTACATGCTACGGTGGGAGTCTAATCTCAATTTTAAGGCTTCATTGGAACAGTGGCAGGCTGCCTCGGGACATGCCGCCCGCTACACAGCATGCATTAATCATTTAGAACAAGCTAAGAAGATTTCACTGGGTTGGTATCTCACTCCAGCCCGGATTGCCAGATTTAAATCGCCCAGACTCTCTACACCCTCGACCTGCTGGAGGGGATGCTCAGCCTTGGGCTCGGACTCACATATCTGGTGGGACTTCCGTGTCTACGCCCATTCTGGTGTGGAGTTGAATCTTTGCTTGCCTCTTTGACAGGTTTACCTATTGCACTGTCTGCTCCTCTGGCCCTCTTGGGGATGGACTTGGATGCCTTCCCCTCTGTTCTCTGCCCCTTATTACTAACACCCTTATAGCAGCCCGTTTGACAGTGGCGGGGCACTGGAAGTCACTTAAGCCCCCTACCCTTCCAGAAGTGATTAATAGATTGAATCAACATTGCTCCCATGAGGTGTTACTCTCCCAATCTCGGTCCCGTAGAGCGAGGGTGCTGGCCTGTGGGATCCCTGGTTCTCCTCTCAACACAACACGGTTACTACACTGCTCAAACTTGATTGCATCCCCTAATGTTCTTGACATGGCTAAGCTGACTTCCCCTTTTCCCTCCCTACTCCTCCCCTCTCTCTTTTTTCTTTTTCCTTGTCTGAAGGTTGGTCCGACTGGACGGCAGGTTTTGATTGGTTATGTTATGGTTATTCTTTACTGTAAAGCGATTGTTCAATAAAAATTAATGGTTTAAAAAAAAAAAACACATGGTTCCTTAAGGCCCCGTTACACCTAGCGACATTCCAGCGATCCCGACAACGATACGACCTGGCAGGGATCGCTGGAATGTCGCTAAGTGGTCACTGGTGAGATGCTAGACAGACAGATCTATTCACCAATGTGGCGATCCCGACGGTCGTTAAGATCTCTCACGGGCATAGCTTGGAGATCGTTGGTCGTTTTCCCTGTCACACACACCAATGCAGCATGCCCAGCAGGAGACCGACAATAAAAAAATGGTCCAGGCCATTCCGTAACGATCTCACAGCGGAGGGCCGCTCACTGCTACGTGTCACACACAGTGATATAGCTGGCTGAGGTTGCCGCAACTGTCACAAAACCTGTGACGTTGCGGCGATATCATTAGCGATATCACTATGTGTAACGGGGCCTTTACTTGTGTTCAGCACTCAATCAGCCAGCAATTTTCATGCAGGACAATGCTCCCTTTCACACCAGCAAAACGGGAAAAGCAGTTCCTTGAAACAGAAAACATTGAAACACTGAAATAACCAGCCTAGAGTCATGATCTAAACCCAAAAGGAAACCTCTGGAAAATCCTTGTGACCAAGTTACGGTCAAGAAACCCATAATAGTCACAGAACTCTGGTAGAAGAATGGTCCAAAATCACACCAGAGCTGTGTGAGAGACTAGTGATGTCCTGTGGCTCGCAAATGTGCTGAAGTCATTGAAAGCAAAGGCCTGTATACTGTCTACTGATTGGTGACTGTTGTAACCTTCAGAAAATTTAGTTTTAATCTTTTCTGTGCTACAGTCATTGCTGTTTTCTAATTATAATCATCATGTTTTGTGTAAAATAAAAGTTTTAAGTTGATAAACTTTGGCTATTTTGGTAACATTGTTCTAGTGGCATGGTGAACCCGTTACAAATAAACCTTCAAATGTTGATCAATGTAGATTATGTTCTGTCTGAAAAAAATCAAGTGATCATGCATTGTTCTCTAATTTGGAACGCCAATGCATACTCTGTGCCAAGTATCAGATGGTATACTCAGGATAAGTGACTGGTACATCCTAAAATGGCAATTGCGAATAAGAAAATAGCGCCTCCCCATGGCCGAAAATCCTGTGGGTGACAACTGTACATGCCAGCTGACACCCACAGGCATTGCCCCTGACCAGTCTTGGAACTATTGGAGCAAATTAACCCCTTAAAGACCCCATTTAGCAGGTTCGACCCCCTGCTATTGTAATTGCAGGTATCGATCGTTGCCGTGTTACCCTGAGGTCAACTGATAAACCTATGATAAGTAGCCTGTTAGATCCTGCAATAAGCAGGGTCTAATAAGCACAGTCAGTGACTCACTGACAGTTTCCTTTACTACTCCCTGACAGAAGTTATGTCGCTTATTCCATGTTATGTAAATAAAAGCTTATAACCTGACGTTAAAATAATCCACTGGTTGTATAAATTACTCTTTTGAAAGCTGAAACTCTCCAAAATGTGGTTTAGGTTAAGAAAATAAATTGGCATCAATGCTGAAATATTGATCATTTAATGAACACACAATGGTCATATTTTGGCAAGACAAAAGTTTTGTCGCCCACAAAAAGTAATGTGATTTTCAAACAAAAAATTTACTTAAAATAGAAATATATGTTGCATAACATTGGTGAATGAAGTTGTGGTGCTACTAGAGTCATATTTAATATTTTGTGTGACTTCCATGAGCTTGAAGGACTGCAACCATGCAGTTCATCAATTATTCATACAATTTACTAATGAAGTAATCAGGAATAGCAAAGAATGCAATCTTACATACCTCCCAGAGTTCATCTAGATTCTTTGGTTTTGTCTTCCAAGCTTCCTCTTTCATCCTACCCCAAACATGCTCAGTGATGTTCATGTCTGGTGACTGGGCTGGCCAGTCCTTGAGCACCTTGATCTTTTTTGCCTGGAGGAACTTTGTTGTAGAGATGGATGTATGAGATGAAGCACCATCCTGCTGCAGAATTTGACCCCTTTTATGATTTGGAATAAAAGAGGTATTTAATACTTCTTGATATTTTAGGCTATTGATATTGTCTTCCACCTTGCAAATGCGTCACACATCCCCATACTGAATGTAACCCCAGACCATGATCTTTTCACCACCAAATGTAACTGTTTTCTGGGTGTATTTTGGATCCATACAGGCTCCAGTAGGTCTCCTGCAGTATTTGCAAAGGCTCTGGTGTAATTCTACTGAAGATTCATCAGAGAAAGTCACCATCTGCCACTTTTCCAGCGTCCATCTGTTTAGCAGGCTGTGGGACTTTGCAAATGCGACACACTTTTTTATTTGCCTTTTGTTTAGTGCTGGCTTCTGGGCACTTGACCATGGAGGCAATTTCGAGACAGAATCCTACAAACTGTTCTAGTTGACACAGGGACTTGAGGTGACCAGGCCTATTGGAGCTTTGCTGCAGTGGAAGAGGGCTTGGTTTGGATTTTGTAACCAACAAAACGTTCCTCCTGGGCAGTTGTCTTGCGGGGTCTCCAGACCTGGGCTTGTCAAACACATCTCCAGTTTCTTCAAATCTTTTTTAATTCTTTGTACTTGACGCTGAGACACATTAAAGGTGCCAGCCACCTCTGCAGTGGATCTGGTCTTCAGCCTCTTGATAATCAAGGCTTTGGTCGCAGGGTGGATTTTTGGCATGTTCTCAGAGCTCAAGTTGCAGTTGAAGTGAAGGTTTGGGGTGCTGGCTTTCTGTTTAGACACACCCACTACTTAACCAATCATTTACTGAGCACAGGTAAGGATGTAAACTAAGATAGGGTGCATTATATGACCAGGCGTCAAAACTTTTGTCTTGCTAAAATCTGACCATTCTGTGTTCATTAAAGGGAACCTGTCACCTCCTAAAACCCACCTAACCTATCAATACATGTCCCTGCACCTTCCTATTAGCATTATAACCATCCCTCTCTGTGCTAAATGCTTCTTTTCAAGTTGAAATAAACACTTTGATACTTACTCATTTAGGATGATAATGAAGTAGGGGCTATATGCAATATACCTGTGGGCGTGTTGTTTTGCAGGCTCCAGGATCCAGCCTCTTTCTGTTTGTGCTGCTTCTGCAGTGCAGGCTTTGCCCTCCCCCTCTCTGTCACTCACAGAATGCAAATCATTTGTCCTGCCTTCAGCTCCACATTACAGCAGAAGCTGCACAGAGAGGCTTGATCATTCAGGCTGCAAAACAACAGCCCAGAGGGCTATTGCATATAGCCCCTACTTCATTATCATCCTAATGAGTAAGTATCAAAGTGTTTATTTCAACTTTGAAAGGAAGCATTTAGCATAGAGAGGGATGGTTATAATGCTAATAGGAAGGTGTAGGGACATGTATTGATAGGTTAGGTGGGTTTCAGGTTCCCTTTAAATGATCAATATTTCAGCATTGATGCCAATTTAGTTTCTTAACTTAAACCAAATTTCAGAGGGTTTCAGCTTTCAAAAGTGTAATTTATACAACCAATGGATGAATTTAACGTCAGGTTATAAGCTTTTATTTACATAACATGGATAAGCGACATAACTTCTGTCAGGGAGTGTAAAGCGCAAGAGTACTGCAATACATGAGACTAATGATCAAACTAAAATATATTCATAGTTGATCACTTATGTCCAACTTATATTTTGTGCTTCACTATTTATACATACATACCTCAAAAAAACACCTTTAGATTTCTCCAGCACTTATAGGTGAAAGCATGAATTTGCACCACACAATTTAATAATTTCCAAATTTAACTTCTTTATTGATTAAAAGGATACACTAATCAAAATATAAAACCATTTACATTAAGGTACCAATATTAATGAGCTAGCAATTATTTTCTCATACCCTTGTGACTGTTTATGGTAACCAATCACAAACACTAACACAATGGGTGGGGGCACAACAGCCAATCGCAGACGCTGTCACAGAGAGTTGTTGTCTTGACTGGCTGTCAGAGCAAAGATGAAGTCATTGACTAGACCCGGAAGGGAATGTCCCGGCAGCAACAGAGACTGGTAAATATGATTCTCCTAATTTAATCCCATTTTGCACCCATTTGTAGCCCCCCAGCCCTGCTAGCCACTATTTTATAACTGTAAAGTTCGGGTCCTCATAGACTTATATGGGTTAGGGGTTCATTCGTTACCGAACCCGGTACATCTGCAGGTTCGACCATCTTTATTTTTGACCATATATAGTCATGCCCAAAAGTATTGGCACCCTTGAAATTGCCATGCAGTTAAATATCTTTTGTAATTATTGCAATTACACATGTGTTGTTAAGAGGAGAAGTTGACTAAATCTTTGCATTATTTGTCTGTGTGTGTGGAGAATAGAAGAGGAGAAGAGAACTATTTGAGGATTTGAGAACCAAACTTGTTACAAAATATCAACAGCCTCAATTTTACAAGTCCATCTCCAGATATTTTGATGTTCCTTTGTACATAGCACGCAACATATTCGAGAAGTTTACAACCCATGTGTAACACCAGGTCATCTTTTGGTACAGCACTGTGAGTGAGGAGGGACTGAAGCCAGGGGGTTCATGGCCTGAGCAAACTATCACGCTTGTAGGTATTGGACTCACTGAGCCATAGGGCTAGGCTTACTTTGGATGGGCGTAACTAAGCAGCTACCTCATTTTTCACTAGAGCCACTGATTTTGGGGTTAGGCTTGTGCTGGAAGGTACCTGCCAGGTGCCACTCTAGGGTAGTCCCAGATGCAGGCAGGACGACTGGAGCAGACTGGTAGGCTGGTAATGACAAGACAACAGGCACTGGCAGGACGGCAGGTACAGACTGGTACACAGGTAGTTGTGTGCAGGACTAAAACAGACTGACAGGATGGTACTGGAAAGATGACAGGTACTGGCAGGACGTCAGGTACTGGCAGGAACAGATACTGAAGCAGTTTCAGGAATACTTGATGGATACTGGATACAGGAACACAGGTTAGCATACACTGGCACAGGACAAAGGTTGTCTGGGACCTGACAACTAGCAACATGCTCAGACTGATAAGACACATTGCTCAGGCACCTGAATGCCTTAGGTACCAAGCGCCTCTCAGCCATAGGCTGAGTTTGCGTTCTAGGTCATTGGTCTTCCAGCATTACATTGACCCTAAACATATTTCAATAAGAACTCAGAAATGCTGGAGAGTTCTGAAGTGGTCATCAATGATCCCAGAGCCCTAAATCCAATTGAACACTTGTGGAAAGATCTTTAAATTGCTGTTGGAAGAGGCGTCCTTCAAATATGAGAGACCTGGAGCAGAGTGCTCTAAAATTCCAGTTGAAAGGTGTAAGAAGCTTGTTGATGGTTATGTGAAGCATTTGATTGCAGTTATTTATTCCAGAGGGTGTGCAGCTAAATATTAAGTACCAGGTGCCAACAATTTTGTCCAGCCCATTTTGGGGCGGTTTGTGTGAAATAATGTTAAATTTGTGTTTTTTCTGTATTTTTTTTGTGTTGTTCCAATACACACAAATAAATAAACATGTGTATGACAAAATATGTAAATGCAATAATTCTAATATACTGTATACCAATCAACTGAGAAAAGGTTGCCCATGTTTTAGAGTCCCTTTAGAGGACTAAGCTGATACACCAGCGCTAAAAGATCAGAAACATCTCAGAATTAGGCTCTTCCCAAACTGAAAACAAAAATCTGAAATCAGTTTTTCCTTAAATAGCTTTTATGCTCACTGTTGTGAAGCCAATGGTAAATTGTCAGTGGTCATTCTCTGCAATCTGAAAGAGTTAATATATTTTGTAGACACATTGATGAGCAATTAGTCATGGGTGAATCGATAACTTTCTGGGAATCCCGAGAGCTAAAATGTCATTTGGAGCAGACGTCTAGCTTGAACACAGACGGCTTGGGTATTGCTGTATCTCAGCTGATGATGTCATTGCCGCATTGCTATGAATGACTCATTCAAACCCACAGGCAGGAGAGCGTACATTATTATAGGGCCCTCATACAATGTAAATATCCTTATAACCAACAAAATGACAATCAAGACATGTAAGGGTTATAAACTAGACCAAAATCTTTATTTTTTACACTATAAGGTCTCAGATGTTAATGGTCCAAGGGTCTTTAGTAATTTTCATCCAATCTTCATCAGTGTATTAGTTTTAACATCAGTGCTTTATCAGTGATTTTTAAATATGAAAAAAATTTAAAAAAGCACTGTTTTTACTATACATCACACTGTTAATGATGGACAGCACCTGATTGTACAATGATGCCGTCCATGTACTGACCCTGATTTTTATGGAGAATTTTGAACAAGATTTTCAATAAAAAATTGACTTTTCTCTGTGATATTTTTTCTGAACACACAGTCTGTAAAAAAATGGACACTTGAATAGGAGCATAGATTTTAATGATATGCACTCTACCCATGAAAATAATGAATAGAAAACATCCATGAAATACGGAAAACTGCATGAGGCCTTAGAGCTCATTCAGATGAGCGTGTATGTATGTGTGCTGTCCATGGTATCAGATATTACAGATACCACATGGACAAATGTAATTAACCCCTTTCTGACCTATGACATTATAGAGACATCATGAAAGTCGGTGCGTTTCCGACCTATGACGTCTCTATAATGGCATGGGTTGTTTGTGCTCCTGCATCTCTGGTGACAGGTCAGTGAGAAGTCACCGAAGCTGCAGGATCGCAAGGACCCATACTTTAGCCCAGGGGGGTGACTAAGCCCCCCCCCGTGGCTAAACTCGCTCTGATTGGCAGTTGTAATTGAGACTGCCAATCATAGCGAATCAATGCGATTCACCCCTCCAGATGTGATAGGAGCTCTCCAATCAGATCTGGAGGGGTGGGTCGGCAGGTGCCCTCCCCCCTCCTGGCCCCCTCCGCTCTAAGGCTGATGAGCCCCCCATGATCCCTTTCTTACCCCCCCACCCGGCGGTAACAGTTATCCGCTGGGGGTAACAGTCTGAGTGTTACCACCAGTGGGCTGCACCCGCCGGTGCACCCCCTGTCAGCTTCCTCAGCCCCCTCCTGGAGCAATCACGGAGGGGGCTGACGAAGCTGGCACACCCCCCTGTGGCTCATGTCCCCCCCTCACCTCCCGGTGGGCTGCACCTGCTGGTGCACCCGCCGGCCTGCCTCCTCCACTCCAGTGTGAGCCCCTCCTCCTCTCCTGGGCTCCTCCTCCTGGATGAGGTATGAATGAATAGAATGGATGGATGAGTGGGTGCATGCATGCATGCATGGGTGGATGGATGGGTGAGTGGGTGTATGCAGGCATGCTGGGTTGGATGGATGGGTGAGTGGGTGCATGCATGCATGGTCATGGATGGATAGTGGAGTGGGGTGCATGCATGCATGCATTGGTGGATGGTTGGGTGATGTGGGTGCATGCATGCATGAATGGATGGGTGCATGCATGGGTGGATGGGTGGGTGCATGCATGGGTGGAGGGATGTGGGAGTGCATGGATGTGTGCGTGCATGGATGGATGTGTGCATGCATGGGTATTGCATGGATGGATATGTGCATGCATGGATGGATGAGTGCATGCATGGATGTATGTGTGCGTGCGTGGATGTGTGCAGTGCGTGGATGTATCCATGGATGGATGTGTGCATGTGTATGCATGCGAGCATGTGTAGATACGTGCGTGCATGCATGTGTGCATGGATAGATGTTGAATGCATGGATGTGTGCATGCGTGGTTGCGTGTGCGTGTATGGATGGATGTGTGCATGGATAGATGTGTGTGCATGCGTAGATGTGTGCATGCTGGATGTGTGCATGCGTGGATGGGTGGCATGGATGGATGTGTGCTTGCGTGGATGTGTGCATGCATGGATGTGTGCGTGGATGTGTCCGTGGATGTGTGCATGCATGGATGGATGCATGTGTTCATGGATAGATTGTGTGTGTGCATGCGTCGATGGGTGCATGGATGGATGTGTGCTTGCATGGATGTGTGCGTGCATGGAGGAATGTGTGCATGCATGGATGTGTGCTTGCGTGGATGTGCGTGGATGTGTGTGTGCATGGATAGATGTGTGTGCATGCGTGGATGGGTGCATGGATGGATGTGTGTGGATGTGTGCGTGCATGTGTGGGTGCATGAAAGGATGTGTGCATGGATAGATGTGTGTGTGCATGCATGCGTTGTGTGCATGCATGGATGTGTGCATGGATGGATGGTTGCATGTGTGGATGATGAATGCATGGGTGAATGGATGAGTGCAACAAGGGATCAAGTGTCCTCTTGCTGTAGTCTCTGGGATCATAGTCATGGTGCACTGTATGACAGATCGTTGCCATACAGTGCACCATAACTCTGACCCCAGAGACTGTAGGAAGAGGACACTTGATCCCTTGCTGCAGTCTCTGGATTGATCAGAGGCGATCGAGCGTCGTGGGACTTTTGTTGTGGACAACGTCGGAGGCGATCGGCGTCGTGGGACCTTTGTTGTGGACTAGGTCGGATCTTTATAATAAAGATGGAGTCCAAATTTTGTTTGTTTTTTTTCAAATAAAAAGAATTTTTTCTGTGTGGTGTATCTTTTTTGACTATTTACTAGAGATTCCTAATGGCCAGGTCTAACATTGGCTTGACATTATGAATCTTAGGCTTAGTGCCAGCTGCCAATAAAAAGCTGGCATTAACCCCTTTATTACCCAGTTTGCCACCAGCACCAGGGCAACTGGAAGAGCCTGGGTACTGCGCCAGAAAATGTCGCTTCAATGAATGCACCATTTTCTAGGGTGGCTGCGGGCTGCAGTTCGCAGCATGGGGGGGCCAAGAATGCTTGGGTCTCTCCATGCTGAAGATTCCAGCCCCCAGCTGCCTGGTTGTACCAGGCTGGGCCAAAAATGTGGCGGAGCCCTACGTCATTTTTTTTTTCTAGAATTAGTTCTAGAAATAAAAAAAAATGGCTTCGCTGTATTTTTAGTTGCCAGCCAGGTACAACTAGACAGCTGGGAGTTGGTGGCAGTCTGTAGCTGCCAAGTTGTACCTGGCTGGACCAAAAATATGACAGAGCCCGACATCATTCTTTTCCTAGAATAACTTCTAGAAATACAAAAAAATGGGCTTCGCTGTATTTTTGGTTGCCAGCCAAGTACAACGAGGCAGCTGGGGGTTGGTGGCAGTCCGCAGCTGCCAAGTTGTACCTGGCTGGACCAAAAATATGGTGGAGCCCCACATGATTTTTTTTTATAAAATCAGTTCTAGAAATATAAGAAAAAAGGTCTTCGCTGTATTTTTGTTTGCCAGCCAGGTACAACTTGGCAGCTGGGGAGCTGGAATCCTTAGCGTGGAAAGATGCAAACGTGGGCCCCCACACTGCAAATTGCAACCCACAGCCACCCCAGAAAATAGCGCATTCATTAGAGGCGCCATTTTCTGGTGCTGTACCCCAACTCTACCAGTTGCCCTTGTGTTGATGGCACACAGGTTCTCCATACGCGACATGGTGTCCGCTAACAATTTCAATGGAAAAATTAGCTCCAATGGCTAGCGGAAACTATGTCGCGTATGGAGAGCCCCTCCCTGTGTGCCTGAACATTGGAGCTCCCCCACAAGTGACCCTATTTTGGAAACTAGACCCCCAAGGAACTTTTCTAGATGCATAGTGAGCATTTTAGTTCCCTGGGGGGTCTAGTTTCCAAAATGGGGTCACTTGTGGGGGAGCTCCAATGTTTAGGCACACAGGGGCTCTCCAAACGCGACATGGTGTCAGCTAATAATTTGAATGGAAAATTAGCTCAAATTGTTAGCGGACACCATGTCGCATTTGGAGAGCCCCTGGGTGCCTAAACATTGGAGCTCCCCCACAAGTGACCCCATTTTGGAAACTAGACCCCCCAAGGAACCTATCTAGATGCATAGTGAGCACTTTGAACCCCCAGGTGCTTCACAAATTGATCCATAAAAATGAAAAAGTACTTTTTTTTTCCACAAAAATTTTTTTTCACTCTTGTGGATTAATTTCTGAAGCACCTAGGGGTTCAAAATACCACCCATCTAGATAAGTTCCTTGGGGGGTCTAGTTTTCAAAATAGGGACACTTGTGGGGGTGCTCCAATGTTTAGGCACACAGGGGCTCTCCAAACGCGACATGGTGTCCGCTAACAATTTGAGCTAATTTTCCATTCAAGTTGCTAGCGGACACCATGTTGCATTTGGAGAGCCCGTGTGTACCTAAACATTGGAGCTCCCTCACAAGTGACCCCATTTGGAAACTAGACCCCCCCCCAGAGAACTTATCTAGATGAGTGGTTAGCATTTTGAACCCCAGGTGCCTCTACAAATTAATCCATAAAAATGAAAAAAGAAAATGTTTGTGGAAAAAAAAGTACTTTTTCATTATTACGGATCAATTTGTGAAACATCTGGGGGTTCAAAGTGCTCACCACCCATCTAGATAAGTTCCCTGGGGGTCTAGTTTCCAAAATGGGGACACTTCTGCGGGAGCTCCAATATTTAGGCACACAGGGGCTCTCCAAACGCGAATGGTGTCCATTAACAATTTGAGCTACTGTTCCATTCAAATTGTTAGCGGACACCATATCGTGTTTGGAGAGCCCCTGTGTGCCTAAACATTGGAGCTCTCCAACGAGTGACCCCATTTTGGAAACTAGACCCTCCAGGGAACTTATCTAGATGGGTGGTGAACACTTTGAACCCCCAGATGTTTCACAAAGTGATCTGTAATAATGAAAAAGTACTTTTTTGCACAAAAATATTCTTTTAGCCTAACTTTTTTCATTTTCACATGGGAAACAGAATAAAATACATCCTAAAATTTGTTGGGCAATTTCCCCTGAGTATATGGACACCTCATATGTGGTCATAAACCACTGTTTGATCGCACGACAGGGCTCAGAAGTGAAGGAGCGCCATTTCACTTTTTGAATGGAAAATTAGCTCCAAAAGTCAAATTGCTCTCCTTCCCTACGGAGCTCTGCCGTGCACCCAAATAGTGGTTTATGACCACATATGAGGTATCGGTGTACTCAGGAGAAATTGCCCAACAACTTTTAGGATCCATTTTATCCTGTTGCGCATGTGAAAATGAAAGAATTGAGGCTAAAAGAACATGTTTGTTTGAAAAATTAAAATGTCCATTTTTTCCTTGCACATTGGTTTAGTTCCTGTGAAGCACCTGAAGGGTTAATAATCTTCTTGAATGTAGTTTTGAGTGGCTTGAGGGGTGCAGTTTTTGGAATGGTGTCATTTATGGGTATTTTCTATCATGTACGCCCCTCAAACGGACTTCAAATGTGATGTGGCGCTAAAAAAATGGTTTTGTAAATTTTGCTGGAAAAATGAAAAATTGCTGTTGAACTTTGAACCCTTTTAACTTCCTACCCAAAAAATTTTTTTTTTACAAAATTGTGCTGATGTAAAGTAGACATGTGGGAAATTTTATTTATTAACTATTTTGTGTCACATAACTCTCTGGTTTAGCAGAATAAAAATTCATAATTTAAAAATTGTGAAATTTTCAAAATTTTTGCCAAATTTTTGATTTTTTTCACAAATAAACACAAAAATTATCAACTTAAATTTAATACTAACATGAAGCCCAATATGTAACACGAAACAATCTCAGAATCGCTAGGATCCATTGAAGCGTTCCAGAGTTATTGCCTCATAAAGGGAAGTGGTCAGAATTGACAAAAATGCCAAGGTCTTTAGGATCAAAATAGGCTGGGTCCTGAAGGGGTTAAACAGGTATGTTCAGACAAAGTTTTTTCACATAGACTGTGCGTCCATATGTAGTGAAAATATGTGTCTATAGGAGAATGGAGAACACAGCAGTAAATGGTTAAATTCTGTGTCACTGCACTAATGTCATAACCTATGCTTATCTTGAGCAGTAAAGGTAGTCTTCCTGGACACAGGAGTAAAGCCATTGGAGGCCTTCCTTAGAACACACACAGGGTGGAAGCAAATGGTCAACCATGACAGTGTCTTGCATCCCATTTTGGCTAAAGGAAAGAAAATGCTTTAAGACAAACAGCATTTGAAAATGTAATTTCTTAATGCTAGATTAGCTATGGTCCAGTCAGAGACCATGAATTAGAATATTAAAATTGAAGGGCTGTGCTAGAAATTCCACTTTAACCTTAAACCTATAAAAAGGCTTGCAAAACATGATGTCTTTGTTCACAGATGGAGCTGTTGAAATACTGCTGTGATCCATATTTCATCAGTCCTCAATCTCCAAGGATACAGATGACATTAGGCTGGATAGTTTAGGTATTCTGTAATTTTGTCCCTTTTATTTTATAACTGTTTTGCATATAATATTTAGTCATTTATATAGCACTATTAATTCCATAGTGCTTTACATACATTTACATGTAGCACATGTACATTTTTCAACACTATCCCTTTTGGGGCTCACAATCTAAATATCCTATCAGCATGTCTTTGAAATGTGGGAGGAAACCCACACAAACACAGTGAGAACATTCAAGCTCCTTGCAGATGTTGTCCTTGGTGGGAATTGAACCCAGGACTTCAGCGCTGCAAGGCTGCAGAGCCACCGTGCCATATATATATGTCCATTTTATTTTTATCTTTTATATCTGTTATTGTAAGTTTTATATTAAAGCATATAACTTATAAGTTGACCCTTGTATGCTCTAAAAGAATCCATAGCGTTAGGAAGTGTGTGATCCTGTTGATTGGCATAAAGTAGTAGTTCAAGGACTCATTGCCTTGTATGTTCAATGAGTGATTGCAGCGTTTTTGTGAAGCTGGGGGCTGTGTCCTGGGGTGATTTATGCTCACTTTATAGTCTAGAAAAGGGATTAAATGAGAGGAAATAGATTAATCCTTGCAGGCGCAACCCCAAGTCACGTGTTGAGAAGTTGGTACATGACACCATATAAAAAAAAATCACAACATGAAGTAGTCATTTCCATGTTTCAGATAAATATCCCCTATTCAAGTCCATTCATGTATAAAATAAACTGATTCCATGTTGATCATCCATCCATATTAAGTTGAATTTTTATGAATACATTACAAAATATCAGCAAGCAGCCCAGTGAGGGGCACATTGCTGGAACCAGGGTCTTTGTCCCTACATTTGGGTGCTCTCAGATGGGGTTGCAAAAATCTGGGGACAGATTCCATTGAAAGGCCAAGTCTGATTCAGTTGAGAATAGGACAAACACATGGAGTTGTTTATAAACCTGATATGTATATGCATCAATGAAACTCTTTGGGTCAGAATGCGGGGTTCAAAGTGCTCACTATGCATCTAGATAAGTTCCTTGGGGATCTAGTTTCCAAAATGGGGTCACTTGTGGGGGAGCTCCAATGTTTAGGCACACAGGGGCTCTCCATATGCAACATGGTGTCCACTAACAATTTGAATGAAAAATTAGCTCCAATTGTTAGCGGACACCATGTTGCATATAGAGAATGAAAAAGTACTCTTTTTTCACAAAAAATTTTTTTTTTTCATTTTTACGGATCAATTTGTGAAACACCTGGGGGTTAAAAGTGCTCACTATTCATCTAGATAAGTTCCTTGGAGGGTCTAGTTTCCAAAATGGCGTCACTTGTGGGGGAGTGCCAATGTTTAGGCACACAGGGATCTCCATACGCAACATGGTGTCCGCTAACAATGTGAATGGAAAATTAGCTCCAATTGTTAGCGGACACCATGTTGCATATAGAGAACCCCTGTGTGCCTAAACATTGGAGCTCCCCACAAGTGACCCCATTTTGGAAACTAGACCCAAACTAGACCCCCAAGGTTCTTCACAAAAAAAATAAAAAAATACTTTTTTTTCACAAAAAGTTTCTTTTTTTATTTTTACAGATCAATTTGTGAAGCACTTGAGGGTTCAAAGTGCTCACTATGTATCTACACTGAGTTCCAAATTATTATGCAAAGTGGTTTTAAGTGTTATAGGGTTTTATTTTTATTTTTTTTCAAAGAAACCCATTGATGGTATTGTGTCTCAGGGTTCTTTGATCATTGAAATCAATCACTGGTGTGATAATTAGTTTGGCAGGTGAGCCCAATAAAAGGAAAACTGGGTGTTTCACAATATTACGCAGGCCACAATTTTCAAGTAACATGGGAAAGAAAAAGGATCTCTCTGCTGCCAAAAAGCAACAAATAGTGCAATGCCTTGGACAAGGGATGAAAACATTTGATATTGCACGAAAACTTAAGCCTGATCATCGTATTGTGAAGAGATTTGTGGCTGATTTGAGCACAGATGTGTTCGTGCAGATAAAGGCAGAATGAGGAAGGTTTCTGCCAGGCAATTTCATCAAATTAAGAGAGCAGCTGCTAAATAGGCCTCACAAACCAACAAACAGATATTTGAAGCTGCTGGTGCCTCTTGAGTCCCTCGAACCTCAAGGTGTAGGATCCTTCAAAGGCTTGCTGTGGTGCATAAACTACTATTCGGCCACCCCTAAACAGTGCTCATAAGCAGAAACAGTTGCAGTGGGTCCAGATATACATGAAGACTAATTTTCAAACAGTCTTGTTTACTGATGAGTGCCGAGCAACCCTGGATGGTCCAGATGAATAGAGTAGTGGATGGTTGGTGGATGCCACCATGTCCCAACAAGGCTGCGATGTCAGCAAGGAGGTGGAGGAGTCATGTTTTTGGGCTGGAATCATTGGGAAACAGCTGGTAGGTTTAAGGTTCCTGAAGGTGTGAAAATGACCTCTACAACGTATATAGAGTTTCCAACTGAGAACTTTCTTCCATGGTACAAAAAGCAAAAACGTGCCTTTAGGAGCAAAATCATCCTCATGCATGTCAATGCACCATCTCATGCTACAAAGAATACTTCTGTGCCATTGGCTGCTATGGGCATAAAACAAGATAAACTCATGGTGTGGCCACCATCTTCCCCTGACCTCAATCCTATAGAGAACCTTAGGAGTATAATCAAGCAAAAGATTTATGAGGGTGGGAGGCAGTTCACATCAAAACAGCAGCTCTGGGAGGCTATTCTGACATCATCCAAAGAAATACGAGTAGAAACTCTCCAGAGACTCACAATATCAATGGATGCTAGAATTGTGAAGGTGATATCAAAGTAGGGTTCCTATGTTAACATGTAACTTGGCCTGTTAGGATGTTTTGGAGTTAAAAAGCTTTTTATTTCAGTGAATGTGACCTGTTAATGCTGCAAATTCAACAAATGAGCATTTTCAGTTCTTTCAAACGTATCAAATGTTTACAAACTCTACTGTGCGTAATAATTTGGAACAGGGGCGTGTCCTGGCATCAGCTATGTAGGACACATAACACCGGAGCTCCGGCATCAGCTCCCCTTTAGAGACGATTTACAGCACACTTAGGCTTCTCAGCATAGCAAGAAGGGCAGCAGCGGCCGCAGCATACCGTGGTGGAGCGCAGGATGCCAAGATCATCGCTCCGGAGGCAGGGAGCGACGGCCTAAGGTGACAGACTATTTCTCTCCAGGCTCTGCGCCAGCTTCCCTCTCTAAAATGGCGCCGGCTGAGTCCCAGCGTCCGCGCTCCTCCCGCGCCTTTAACAGCCCCAGATCAGGGGGGGAGGATCTGGAAGATGGCTCCCCGGTCTCACTGGGATGCCTGAAAGGACTGCTTGAGTCCCTCCGTAGATCACTGCAGGCGGACATGAGGGGTCTCATAGGAGAGCTGAGGGAGGACATGGCTGCCATGGGGGAACGCACCCAGCACTTGGAAACCAAAATGGCGGAATTTGCCACAGCTCATAATGAGCTTGCAGACAGCTACCAGACAGTGGAGCAGGATGTCAAAACCTTGAGGGCAGTTATCTGGGACTTAGAAGATAAACTGCGGAGAAGCAATCTAAAAATCAGGGGTATCCCAGACACAGAGGGAGAGGAGGACATTAAAGGAACAGTTCACACGTTCCTCTGCTCCATTTTGCCAGGAGTGCCCCCTTCTGATCTCCTACCAGACAAAGCATATAGGCTTCCCTAGACCCCCTAACATCAGACAAGAGCTGCCTAGGGATGTCCTTGTTTGTCTTGCCTCCCCCAGGCCACGAGACATGATTTTACAGCAGATGAGACAGCATCCTCTCACCTCAGGAGATTACAAGGGCTGGCAGGCATACCCGGATCTCTGTCAGGGCACGCTGGCAAGGCGCAGAGACTTTGCCCCCTATTGCAGAATCCTCCAGGATAAAGGCATACAATACTCATGGGGCTCGCCTGTCAACGTACCTTCAGATATAAGGGCTCCAGACATGTTTTCACGTCCCCATCTAAACTTAAGACAGCTCTCGGAGTCTGGAACCTTCAACTGTCTCCTGCTTCCCCCTTTGCTACCTCTAAGAAACATCGAGGAAGCCCTGGATGCTCCCCTAGCCCCCGAGAAGCTAAGAACTGACTTTCAACGAATGACTTGGGGTTTGCCGATGCCGTTTATTCGAAATTTTTCAGCCTAATTTTTGGTTAATTGGGCTGTAGACATTGGAGCCGGGGGTCACAATTTCATCGTGCCGAACCTCTCTTGCCTTGGCTGAGGTTGGGAGAGCCCTGGCGCTCCCTAAGTCCCCCCCGCATTCCTGTTTTGACCTGGTTTTTCAGAAAAGGGACAGGTTCATTTCTGTGTTTTATTATCTGTATTTGTAATCTGTGTCCTTCCGTTTCTCTCTGATACTCCCACTTGACTCCTTTTCCCGTTCTCCCCCCCTCTCCTTTGTTGTGCTTCCCCTCTTCCTGTAGACTTACGACTTTCTATCTGGAAGTGGATTGCATATAACTAGAATTTATACATTTCTGATCAGATAGAGGTATTATTGTTTTGGGACGATGAGCATTACAGTGGTATTGTTCAAAGTTAATGGTCTTAATGCCCCCTCCAAGAGGGCGATTTTATGGCAACATTTGAAAAGATCACAAAGCGAGGTTGTATTTTTGCAAGAGACTCACCTGCTGGAGAAGGACCATCCCAGACTGGCCTCAGCATTCTATCCAACTCAATACCTAGCTGGGGGGGCCACTAAGAAATCTGGGGTGGCCATTCTGATCCATAGGTCAGTCTCGTTTAAGCTAATTGAAAAAGTGCTTGATCCGGCGGGCAGATATATCATTCTATTGTGTCTCCTTAACGACAAACCCTACACTCTTGCCTCTATATATGGCCCAAATGTAGGTCAGGTACGGTACATGAAGTCCTTTCTAAGCAAGGTCTCCTCTATGGCACGAGGTAGCAGGATTATAGCAGGAGACTTTAATATCCCTGTAAATAAACTTCTAGACTGTTCAAAACCGACCCTCTACCGGGCAGAGCTGAACCGCATTATCACCACACATCATCTCCATGATATTTGGAAGTACATGCACTCTGACAAAAAGACTATTCTTTTTATTCTCACCTCATAAATCGCAGAGCAGACTCGACTACTTCATGATTGATGACTCCTTATTGCCGAAGTGTCTGGACACGAGTATAGGATCTATCACGTGGTCAGACCATGCTCCAGTCACTTTCAGGTTTGCCGACTCTGCAGCGGTTCGCCCCCCAGCCAATTGGAAGATTAATGAATATCATCTTTCCTCCTCCTCAAACGTTGAGCAACTCTCTGAGGCTATCAAACTATATTTTGAGGAAACTCCACAGCTGACATCCAGCCAGATACCTTGTGGTTTGCTCATAAGGCGGTCCTCAGAGGCTTGCTCATCAAGATGGCGGCTATATCAAAAAGAAAATACTATCAAGCACTACTTGCGCTCCTGGGAAAAATTAAGATGTTAGAGACCCAACAAAGGGAGGCAGGGTCAGATATCAGCCCCCTGACTTATTGTCTGCAAGACGAGACCTCCGCTCACTGCTCCTTGTCCGAGCGGAACATCACCTTAAGAAATCTGGGGCGAGGTTCTATGGAATGGGAGACAGGGCCGGGACGTTGCTTGCCAGGAGAATAAAAAAAGGGAATCTCAGGCAAAAATCCCCTTTCTGCGTAGGGGAGATGGTAAGATAGTACGTAACCCTATAGAAATAGCGAAATGAATTCAAATCTTACTATCATTCACTATATAATCTCCGTGACTCTGAGGCGGTTCCTCAGCCTACGTCTGACTCTATAAATTCCTTTCTGGACCAGGCCAAGCTTCCCTCCCTTTCTGAGGAGCAACTCGGGATGCTAAATGCCCCTTTCACTGAAAGGGAGATCCAGGGGGTCATTGCCTCCGCTAAAAAGAGAACCACGCCGGGGCCTGATGGGTTTTCTTTCAGTACTACGCCTGCTTTGCTCAGCTTTTATCAGGGCCCTTGTTAAACCTCTTTAACTTTTGGCGCAGCGAGGGTGAGGTACGAAGGAGGGGCTGGAGGCGATCATATCCACTCTTCCCAAGCCGGGCAAAACTCCTGACTCACCTGGCAACTTCCGCCCAATTGCTCTACTAAACTGCGACATAAAATTGTACGCAAAACTCCTAGCTAATCGGCTAAAGGAGGTGATGCCCGCCTTGGTGGGACTGGAACAGGTGGGGTTTATCCCAGGAAGACAGGCCAGTGATGGAACCAGAAGATTGGTGGACTTGCTGGAGATCATGGAGAGGAGGGGGGCTCCCGGTGCACTCCTGTCTCTCGACGCCGAAAAAGCGTTTGACAGGGTGCACTGGGGGTACCTGCAAGAGGTACTCCAGAGATTTGGGGTGATTGGGGACTTTCAGAGAGCTGTTATGGCTCTGTACTCCTCTCCCTGCGCTTCGGTGAAGGCATCGGGTTTCATGTCCTCTGTATTTAACATCTCCAACGGAACCAGGCAGGGGTGCCCCCTCTCCCCGCTGATATTTGCCTTGGTAATGGAACCCTTGGCGGCGGTGGTGAGGGGGGACCCTGAGATTCGGGTTGTGGAGGTGGGACCTGTAGAGCACAAGATCGGGCTCTATGCAGACGACGTGGTCTTTGTATGCTCGCAGCTCCCCTCCTCGATCCTGAAAATTTTGGATGTTCTGGGAGATTTTTCCCGTGCATCTACTACAAACTGAACATGTCTAATTCTTCTTTCTACCCCATCAATATCCCGGGGCCGGAGCGGCAGGTTATCAGGGACAGGTTCTCATTTGTCTGGGCAGAGGAGGGTTTCGCGTATTTAGGTTTATACATTACTAAGCTGAATAAGATGGTTCGGCATAACTGTGAGGCTTTGCTCAAAAGCATCCAGAGAGAACTGGACAGTTACTCTGGTCTTCTTCTTTCGTGGATGGCCAGAATTCAAATATATAAAAATGACCTATCTCCGAAAATACTTTACATGTTGAGGTGTCTCCCTCTCCTCATCCCAGGCAAGTTCCTGCGGGCTTTACAAACATTATTGGGCCGATTTATATGGAAAGGAAAGCCACATCGGATAACTACTAGGGTCCTCACTTTGCATGCCTCGGCGGGGGGGTTGGGAGTCCCGGATATCCATGCATACTATAAAGCTGTGCACCTTGAGGCAGCCAAGAGCTGGTGGTCTGGGGAGCAATCCTCCCTTTGGCTTCAAATTGAAGCCTTCTTTGTCCCCAGACACTCTACGCGATTGTTGCTGGAAATGAATCTGCTAAAGTTGTCCCCGGTCCCTGGAGGCCTTGCCTCGATGCGGGCTTTGCTGGGGATATGGTCGCGGGAAAGCGGAGGGCTGCTCGCATTTTTACACCGATACATCTCTATGGATGCGGTGGAGTGTTCAATCGAGCTACTATCCCTGAGAGGCTGGAAGTTGAAGGGAATTCAATTTTTGGACCAACTTAGAGAGGGGCATACTCTGAGAACCTTTGCCTCTCTGGTGGGCAGTTTCGGTATCCCCAATAAAGATTTCTTTAAATATCTTCAGGTGCGGCATTTCCTGGCCTCTGTCTCCCTACCTGTCCTGACCCAAGAGCTTTTTAACAGCTCATTACAGTCTTTCTTTAAGTCGGGGAGCGCCAGCACTGGTGGTGTCTCCATCGCTTATAAGGCTTTACTGAACCAGCATACCAGACAAAAACAGTTGTACATGACTAAATGGGGGAAGGATCTGGCGTTTGTGGCTCCCTTGGAGACCTGGCAGAGGGCAGCCACACATGTGTCCCGTTATTCATCCTATATAAACCATTTAGAGCAGGCAAAGAAGCTTCAACTTCACTGGTACCTGACTCCGGACCGAATTGCTAAGTTTGGGAACAGTCGATCCTCTACCTCTCCTGAATGTTGGCGAGGTTGCCCTGATTTGGGATCCCTGAGTCACATCTGGTGGGATTGCCCCATCATAAAAGTTTTCTGGGGGGAGGTCGAGTCCCTAATTAGCTCACTTACGGGGCTCCTGTTGCAGCTGGAGGCTCCGGTTGCTTTACTGGGTGTAGGTCTGGAGACTGTTCCTGAAATTCTGCGCCCAATTGTTACTAATGTAGTAGTTGCGGCAAGGTTATGCATAGCATCTTGCTGGAGGTCCCCTGTCTCCCCTTCTAGGGCAGAACTGATTAACCGTATAAACTTACACTTCCAATATGAGTTGCTTCTAGCACATGACCTCTCCAGGAAGTCCAAGATTCTGAGATGGTGGGACCCTTGGGTTCAGTCTTCATTCAACTCTATAAAGGTCTCACTGTGAGAGTTCTGAATGTGAACAATTCTACCAGTTAATAACTAATATTAAATTAACGCAGTATGACGTAACATTGATATATACCTGTTTCAACTTACTCAGTCTGAAATGATTCTTATGCAATTCACCCCATACCTCCCCCTTCCCTTCTTCTTCTTCCCCGCACTGTCATCCCTTCCTGTTTGCAACATTCTGTATTGTGATTTTATTCTTTATTCTTGTTGTAAGTGTCTTTTATATTCACTTATGGTGAATGCTGTTATCGTGCATTTTATTTGACATAACATAATAAAAATCTATTGGTTCAAATAATTTGGAACAGTGCTTTTAGAGTTTTTTTAATTTTGAAAATTATACTGTTATCATAGGGAGATTTCTTCAATAAAATTTGATGTATACTCTAACGGGTGATGACTTTTATTACACTGACTGTCATTTGCACCAACCATTTAGAAAAATCAGAGAAAAAAAACATTTGCATAATAATTTGGAACACAGTGTAGATAAATTCCTTGGAGGGTCTAGTTTCCAAAATGGGGTCACTTGTGGGGGAGCTCCAATGTTTAGGCACACAGGGGATCTCCATACGCAACATGGTGTCCGCTAACAATTTGAATGGAAAATTAGCTCCAATTGATAGCGGACACCATGTTGCATATGGAGAACCCCCTGTGTGCCTAAACATTGGAGCTCCCCCACAAGTGACCCCATTTTGGAAACTAGACCCCCCAAGGAACTTATTTAGATGCATAGTGAGCACTTTGAACCCCCAGGTGCTTCACAAATTGATCCGTAAAAACAAAAAAGTACTTTTTTTTTCACAAAAAGTTTCTTTTTTTATTTTTACAGATCAATTTGTGAAGCACCTGGAGGTTCAAAGTGCTCACTATGCATCTAGATAAGTTCCTTGGAGGGTCTAGTTTCCAAAATGGGGTCACTTGTGGGGGAGCTCCAATTTTTAGGCACACAGGGGCTCTTCATACATAGTGTTTAAGAATTTGGCTGAGCCAACTTTTACACGAACTGAGGCAAGGGGTCGCATAAGAAGACATATTAGAGAAACATCTTCGTCTCAAATCATCAGCGGATTTTCTGTGTGATTCCTCAATCAGGCACTATCCTCTATCAACTCAGTTAGAAGAGTGATGTGGATTAAACAATGGGACGGAGACTTGCTGTCAAAAGTTAATTTTTGTGTCCATTCAGCCAGTTTGGTCCTCAACTAGAAGACATCCTTAAAGGTACCTTTACACGCCGCCACAACAGGATGGATACCAACGGCTACTTCACGTGCACGAGCACGCCCAAACGGGTACCAACGGTAAACGCACCCTCTTTACACGCCGCCACAAGGTGCGCTACGCTACGCTACATCTACAGCTAGCTACATCGCCGGGTGTCTCAAGTAGCCATCTGTAGCTCATCGTAGCTCATTTACACACCGCTACAACCAGCTACTATGGGCGGACCTGGTGCAGCAGGGACAGCACATAGGCGTGCTACAATTGTGGATTACGAGTCGTCCGTACGCTGATAGGACAAAGCAATAATACCATGATTGGGTAGGCATCGCTGGAGGCTGATTAATACGTGACGCTCGAGCATTTGTGTAGTGTGACTCGTCAGCTCCTTAAATATGCCGTCCTGTGCGGCGACAACCAATCGCAACGCAGGAGCTTCCTCCAATGATCGCTGAAGGGGGCGCGGAAAGCCGGAGCCTGTGTAACGCCCCGGCTACATAGCATGGTGTCCAGAGTTCCCTTCCGTTCCTTCTTTACACGCCGATACAGCTCGCTACAACCGGCGATGTAGCCATCTGTTTATGGGCAGTGCACGGATACAGATGTATCTATAGCCGGCTGTGTCGTCCCGTCTTCAGACGCCGCTACTACGGGCGATATTGGCGCGACAAGCTACATTTGTAGCTTGTAGCGGGTTGTATGCATCCTGTTGTGGCGGCGTGTAAAGGTACCTTAAGTCCTTCACTGAGGATAAAGGCTCTTCTTTTCCTCAACCAAAGAGGGATTTTCAGTTCCAATGGAGCCAGAGAAGATCATCCCTGAAGCTCAGGCCCAGACCTCAGGGTAGAATACGGTATAAATCAAGCACCCCTGCTATTGGCCTTTGACTGGGAGAATGCCATGTGGGACTCACTCCAAGCAACTATATGATACAAAATTAACCACCTCGTCCTGTCTCCTTTCTTGAGAAGATTTGATTTGCGGATGCCATCATCTAGGAGTGGTTGCATGAGCCTAAAGCCAATGACATTCTTGACCAATGTACCCTATGCAAGTGTCATGCTGCACGAAGGGGGTATATGGCTACCGTGCATGACAGTGGCGCATGGACCAATGATGTCTAGCACGCTACACAAAACAACTGATGGGGAAACACCAGGGGAAGAACAAATATAGTGGAGGGCCCTGCTCATAGGGAATGGGAAAGAGGTGACCTCCTGCACTCACCTGCGGCTGTGCCCTGATCTCCCTACCGTCCCTATATGGGTTCTTTCAACCCATCGTCAAGCAGGATATCTATTCCTTCACTGGCCCTGATGTTAGCCCTCAATAGGGTAATGGCCGGCGGAAGCACTAGTCCCAACTGCTGCATAAATAACAACGAAAGGGAAGGGGAGACAGACAGGGAAACAACAAGGCAACTTCACGCCTGCTGCCATGCTCCTTGGCAGCAGACGACTTGGCATTAGTCAGCTCTCCAGAGAACCTCATTCACCTCAGGAAGCTTCGCCAGGAATGAGTTCCATCACCACCAAAGGATTCTGGAACCATGTGACTATATAAAGGGGATGGGAGTGAACACAAAATAGCCACAACTGGATAAAGAACTAGCTAGCTTGCTAGCAACAGAAACTAACATTAACTCCTAAACTGCCATAGCAAAGAAACAAATTTAATATGAAATCTCAATACAGAAGTGAGACACAGGTCTGAAAACTGTCACGAGTCTCCAAAATAAGAGAGACCCTTGTGACAGCACTTCCTTTAATGAGGGGCCTCCAAACCCTCAAGAGTGGATTAGTCAGGATTACACCTACGGAAAGTAGGCTGTGAATGACCAGTGCTCACGTAATCCCCTGCCCCTCAAGGATATCACCTGCGCAGCGAGGTAAAGATCTAGTAAACATCGGCTCTTGAGACATGACACATCTCTGGAGCCATGACCTGTGAAACACAAGTACAGGGGCCAAAAGGTTAACAATGTCCGTCACATGATACGGACTAACAAACCAAGATCCCAGAGCTCCTGCAGCGCGCTTCCGCTTGGTAGCATTAGTGGACACCCATACACAGTTATTCACATGCAGGACCAGACCTGCATGTTTATTATCAAGCATGCATCTTTTGGAACGTGTACATCCCCTTGAAGAACAACCGACAACCAAGGTTTCACCCCAAAACCTGCAACTCATACCCTCAAAATGGGGAACATCTGTAGGGACAACCCCCCCTCCACTACCTTTCCTGGGGGGACACATAGGTCCTGAAAGAACCTGGACAGAGAGAGAAATTGTGCATCTTCTCTCCGGTTGCACCTTATTCACATTAATGGGAAGAGAGGGAAGTACATAGGAAATGTATACACCCAGGTAGCCTTCCTCAAAATTACCTGAGGAGGGCGGCTCTTCAGATAGTGTATTGGGAGTAGACACCTCTGACAGAACCGATTCAGGAGCTGGGTCCCCACTATGTACAACTCTTCTCATGGAACTCTGAAGGAGAGACCAAGGCCTAGTGTGGCACCCTGGCACCTGTTGGGCACCACAGAAATCCTTAGGGCATGAATGGAGTTAACAGCAAAGCAAAACTCACAAAACACCAAACAACACAACAACACCTTAGAACACCTGGTTTCACCCCGAGCCTCTAGGGGGAGCTCCACTGGTCACTTTGAGCCAGTTCCCCCTATAAATAGAGTCTTGGAGGGAGAAACACCAGAGTGTGCAGACACTAGGAGAGCTGCAGGGTGTGTGTGATCTCTGTCGGGCCCCACGGGACTGGGGTACTTGGTACCGGACCGGACGGTACTGGGATGTCACAGGTGGCTTGGTCCGGACTGTGTCCCTGGCTCGGCAAATAAAGGGAATATTTACAAGGGAAATGTCACGGGTGACGCCACCCACTTGGTGCGGCCAGTGATGGGGCCGCCGCTGCTGCAGAACCTCCGGGGGTGATGGAATGGCAGCGGAGATGGTATAGTTCCAGTGGGAGAACTGTATCCCCCGGGGCAGTAAGGAGTTAAAGTCTTTTGTGTGTGTGTAGTTGTAGCACACTTACTTTGCAGGCTGCAGGGATCTCTCCTCCTGGCTGGTGCCGACAGGCTGGATCTGTATGAGGGGAGCAATGGTCTGCAGGCAGAGACTGACACGAGAGGCAATTCAGGGTTTCCAAAGCTTTACTCTTAGTTGTTCTCTTTCAGCAGGTTACAAGTCATTTGCAGTTCTTACAGCACAGTTACAGTTCTCAACACTCGGGTGCTTTCTCCCTTCTGCAGCCAGGCCTCTCTCTCCTGTGACCCCTCACACAGTCTGTTAATGTCCCTTTCCGGGCTTTTACGGTCTCCGTCTGTACGGGTGATGCGTGCTACGCTGGACAGTATGGCGGTGACTCGGGCTTCTGTGAGTCCTAGTACGTCACTGAGCTGCCTGTCCTTTGGGTTAGGGATCTCAATCTGGAATCCAGACCCCTCGTCGTGTTATCTGGGGGTGTCGGGTGAACTACGGTCCCCTTTAGAGCCGACACTCTACTTTAGCCCAGCCTCCAGTAATCCTCAGCACTAGTATACCAGGCTCCTTCTCTCTGTTCCTTTCTGTATATAGGAGGGCTACTCCGCTTGCAGTTAGTTGCTTTAGCTGTAGTTCTAGGGCCCCGAGTTACACCATCCCTCTCGGCTCTCTCACACTCCTGGTGGCTTCAGCGTCGGACGGGCTTTCATCCCCCATCTGGCTCACACTGGCTCAGTACGGGTCTGCACTCCTCGGCCTTGCACTCGCAGGACGTATGGCTCTCTCCTGCTCAGCTTCAGCTCAACTTCCTGCTGTTCTCTGACCTGCTTCTGGTCTTTGCATCTCAGCACCATGGCTTACTCTTGGTCTTTACATCTCGGCTCACTCCGGCCTACTACTTCCTTCACTCCTCCCCCTCTCTATATACTGTCAGTCACCTGACCTCTGGTGTGCCCAACCCACTCCTCTCATCCACCACCCCTCTGATCTCATATAGTCTGTAATCTCAGGGCTGGATGTAACCTCTCTGACACGTGGGTTGTGTGGGCTGTGAGGGTGTTAGTGTTTAACATTGTCCTACCTGCCTGGCTGCAGTTCCCTTTGTGGCCTCCTGGACGCAGGGGCGCCACATCTCCACCTTATGAGACACACACTAGGCCCAACCAGTCATCCAGCCAGTGAGGAAACCCTTGCAATTGGGGTTATAGGAAAAGGAGAAGCACCTCTCAGGGACACCAGAGTGACCATAACTCTCTCCCTTAATAACCGGTTACTGGAACCGAAGCTGTGGAAGCTACATAGCCACTGCAGAGAACCAGCATACTTCACAGGGAGTCTAGCCCCCTGTTCACCTGTCGCACCTACCAACGAGAGCCCAGGGAAGAAGGTAGAATTATCATCACCCTTTTACAGTGCCCTCAGTGCTGACAACCAGGTGAAATCCGTTCTATTGAACACACTGCCCGGTCTGGCTGGATTCCACATCCACCCGACCTTAGCACCAGAAGTATAGAGATAGGGAAGCCTACACAACTGCTTGCTGTGAATCTCCTGGATTGCTAAACTTCACGAACCCGGTCTGGCGTACCTGAAAACCACCAGTAAAGGTACTAAAAAGACTTTGGCGTGTCTGTGTTTGACTCCTGGGCCTAACAGCAGCATTACCGCAGCTGCCTCACAACATCTTGCGCAGCTCCCGGCTCCGGGGATTCCCGCTCATCCTGTGGGGAGCGTCCCAACTTGCTGCCTACCATCCCCCGGAGACCTAGCAGCGCTGGTAAAGTTACCAGAACACCCGCAGGTGGCGTCACAAAGACAAATCACCCCTACTGTTCCGCCATTTCCCCTTTTGATCTGGACCACCGGGCCTACACCACCGCAGGCGCGGTTCCGTGACTGGAGGAGAATCAACGCCCGCTCCGTGTACCCCCGGCTACAGGGAGTCAGAATTTGGCGTCACGAACAGGATACGAGCAGGCCTGTTATCACGGGTATTGTGTGCTATTTATTGACTGTAAATATCGAACTGTAAATTTGAACCGCCATTGCTGCGCGAAAAGGCGGGAAAAGAAGGGGCGTGACTGTGCAGAGGGCGCGAAGATTAGCCCCGCCCCATGGTTTGACGACTTCCTCCGGACGCAGCAGGAACCGGAAACTCCAGTGGTGCCTCACACCTCACCGCGAGGCCGACACTTCCGTTTGAAACCGAGGGAAAGGCTACGCTTAACTAAGCGGGAGCAACTATGAGTAACCCTGTTCCCAACAACGCGGTACCCCCGCTAAACCAAGCGGCCCCTCAAAACATACCTCTTGATGGACAGCAACAAGCCGGCGGTATGCCACCGCAACCCGCTCCGATTATGCCGATGTCTCTACCCTACTTTCCTAATGCGACCTGGTTACCTAAGTACAGCGGTGTACCCAGTACCTTGGAGAACTTCCAGAGGAAGATATGCCAGACGCTGGACATGTACCCTATGACCGGTAAGCAAAGAGCTTCAGTTATTATGGGACAGTTAACCGGCGCAGCTGAACTGCAGAGCCGCAGATGGCCAGTAGAAACTCAGGAATCTGTGGAGCAGATATTCGCTAAATTAACCCGGGTTTTTGATCGCCATACTGAAGCTGAATTAAGACTGTCATTCTATCGTTGTAACCAAGGGGCACAAGAAAGTGTCCTAGATTATTCACTGCGATTGCAAGAAGCATTCAGACTGTTAAAACAAGTTGATCCTGATGGTGTCAGAGATGAAAACAAAGCGTTAATTGGACAATTTATTGTGGGCCTTAAACTGTCTGAGGATAGAAAGCAAGCAAGCTGGTGGTCCATACAAAATCATGGCGCAGAGTTTGATACCTTGAGAGACTTCTCAGTTTGGGGACAACGGCTCGCTGAAGTACCTGATCCCGCTTCACAGCAGCAGCAGTATGCTGACACCCCTTCCGTGCCGGCAGCAGCATCTCCAATTCCTGCGATTCAGTCCAATGCACAGACTGTAACACCTGACCGGTTTGAGCAACTGTGTGCTAATGTCGAGCAGCTGATGAAAGACGTGGCCAAGCTACAAGCTGGGAGAAGACCCAAGACAGATGCAAGGTCATCGGACAAGATTCAACTCGCCGACAGCCCTGACGACGTCCCGTGGATGAGGAGAAAGACACAGCCATCGCGAGGAAAACCTGCAGACCGCTGTAGTCCTGACAGACGCCGCAACAGTCAGCAGAACGACTTAGGAGGACATATTCAACAGTCCCGTCCTTTAAACGGGCAAACCCTGGGCGAGAAGGGCCAACCCCAGGAGTAGACTGTCCAGGCCCAACGCCCAGCTGGGAATACAAGTATGTTGGAGACTGTCCATACTTACCAATCGTCATCGATGGCATCGCTATATCCACCTTGATAGACACTGGATCCCAGGTGACATCCATTCCCAGTACCCTTTACAAGCAGTTCTGGCCAGATGTTAAGCTAGAACCCCGAAATCCCGATATGAACCTTCAGGCAACTAATGGTTTGCTAGTTACAATAGAGGGACAGTGGGAACTACAGTAAAGGTGGGAAGGGTCCAGCTGAAGAACCAGGGTATCTTAGTGGTTCAGGATAAACCTAACAACAAAGATCCGTATGTAATACTGGGTACTAATGTTATGGTGAAATGCATCGATGAAGTGTTGTTTTTACTCCAACAGAATGTTGAAGCTGGTAGACCCAGAGAGAGGAGAGCCATCCAAAAGCAGATCCGAGCTCTGGTTTATCAACAACAGGTAACATTGTCTAATGGTGAAATTGGCAGAGTGCGGGTTACAGATCCCATTCCAATTGTGGTACCACCCAGAAGTGAAATGATGATCTGGTGTCGAGCAGCCATAGGCCTCAGAGGGCAGGACTACCAAGCTGTAGTAGAACCTGTAATGTCCGATAGTAGTCCTACGCTCTTGACAGCCAGAGGGTTAGTCGACGTAAGAAAGGGGAGAGTCCCCGTACGCATATTAAATTATGGTGATGACGAAGTCAAACTGCCAAGATATGCAACTGTCGCAAAACTGTACCAGGTAAAAGATGATGCTGTAATTGATGTAAAATCCTCAAACCAAACAGTCACTGATGAACCCCCTCACTCCAAAGATCAGTTAGAGAAATGGTGTCAAGAACTCAGTGTAGGAACTGACAATACACCCTCTCACCAGAAAAATGGAGTATACCGGGTAGTTCGGGAGTACGAGCAAGTGTTCAGTAAACACTCACTTGACTTTGGGAGGATTAAAGGGGTACAACATCATATCCCCACAGACAACAGGCCTATACCACCCACTCACTACCAAAAAGCAAAAGAGATGCTTCAGAACATGAAAAATGCAGGAGTCATTAGGGATAGCTGTAGTCCCTGGGCCGCACCACTAGTCCTGGTTAAAAAAAAAGATGGTAGTATGAGGATGTGCGTAGACTATAGGCAAATCAATAAAGTCACACACAAGGATGCATACCCGTTACCACGCATAGAAGAGTCACTAGCTGCACTCAAATCTGCCAACTACTTCTCCACATTAGATCTTACTAGTAGGTACTGGCAGGTTGCCGTTGCAGAGGAGGATCGTGAGAAGACAGCCTTCACTACTCCTATGGGCTTATGCGAGTTCAACAGTATGCCATTCGGGTTGTGCAATGCCCCAGGAACATTTCAGAGACTTATGGAGTGTTGTTTGGGCCACAAAAACTTTGAGACTGTCTTGTTATACCTTGATGATGTCATTGTATACTCTCAGACCTATGAAGATCACCTCCAGCACCTGAGTGAAGTGTTCGAGTCACTGTCCAAGTACGGGATGAAACTAAAACCGTCCAAGTGCCACCTGCTGAAACCCAAGGTCTAATACCTAGGACATGTGGTCAGTGCCGAAGGCGTAGCACCGGATCCAGATAAAGTCACCGTCATCAAGGACTGGCCAGCACCAACCAACCACAAAGAGGTACGTCAATTTCTAGGACTGGTCGGGTACTACCGACGATTCATCAAAGGCTATACCAAGATAGCCGCCCCCATGCAAGATCTCTTAGTAGGTCAATCCAAAAACGGCAAGATCAGGGGACCCCCGTTCCACTGGGGACCAGAACAGGATAAATCCTTCCAAACGTTAAAAGATGCTTTAACTGGAGTGGAAATCCTGGCCTACCCCGATTACAATATCCCGTTTTTACTGTACACCGATGCAAGCAATGAAGGTTTAGGAGCAGTCCTAGCTCAACGCCAGCAGGGCAAGGAGAAGGTGATAGCCTACGCCAGCAGAAAGCTCTGTCCCACGGAAAGGAACCCGGAGAATTACAGCTCCTTCAAGCTGGAGTTCCTGGCCCTGGTCTGGGCAATCACAGAACGTTTCAAACATTACCTGGCATCCGCCCCGTTCACAGCTTTCACAGATAACAATCCTCTAACACACTTAGAGACTGCAAAGCTGGGAGCCCTCGAACAGCGTTGGGTAGCAAGACTCTCTAACTACGACTTCACTGTAAAGTACCGGGCAGGTCACAAGAACGGCAATGCTGATGCCCTGTCCAGAATGCCTCACTTTCCTGAAGTGGGAGAAGACATAGATGACCTGGAAGAGATTGAACTACCTGCTTTCCACCGTTCGGGTACAGCAACATGTCATCAGAGAAACCAGACACGTGTAGAGAGGACCGTGAACCCTTTACCTCACCATGACTGGAAGGAGGCTCAGGCCAACGACCCAGATGTCAGCCTGGTAAGGGATCTAATCACTCAAGAACACGCCAACATGGACTCTGATGCCTCATCAACTGCTAAACGCCTGTGGAAGGAGAAAGGGAGGTTGTTTGTCTACCAAGGAAAACTATGCAGAAGATACCTAAATCCAAGAACCCATGAACTCATCTGGCAGATTGTAGTTCCCAAGACTGAAGTCCAAATGATCCTTGAAGCATACCATGATGATGTAGGACACTTTGGATGGAAGAAGCTGGAAAGACTCCTGAAGGATCGGTTTTACTGGGTCGGTATGCGAGGCTGAATTGACAAATGGTGTAAAAACTGTGGACCATGTCACCTTCGAAGGAAAGACCATCTAACTCAGAAAGCTCCGTTGCAGCCAATTGTTACCACCAAACCGCTTGAAATAGTTGCTCTCGACCATGTGAAGCTTACCCCAAGTCGAACCGGGTACACCTACGCTCTCACCATCGTTGATCACTACTCAAGATTCCTGGTAGTAGTTCCAGTTAAGGATTTAACTGCAGAAGTCGCAGCCAAAGCGTTCCAGAGTTACTTCTGTCGCCCCCATGGGTATCCAGACCAAGTCTTAACTGACCAAGGGCCAGCCTTCGAATCAGCTCTGTTTCAAGAATTCTTAGGGTTATATGGGTGTAAGAAGATCCGCACAGCACCTTATCATCCCCAGACGAACGGTTTATGTGAGAAGATGAACCACATAGTCATTGACATGCTCAAGACCTTACAAGTTGAAGAGAGAAATCAATGGCCAGAGAAACTTCCAGATCTCGTGGACATCTACAACCACATACCTGTCAGTTCAACCAACTATACACCTGCTTACTTGATGAGAGCAAGACCAGGTAAATTGCCTATTGATTTGCAGATGGGAACCATCGAACCCGCAGAAGACTCTTCTGATGAAGACTGGGTCAGCCAACGCCAAGAACAGTACAGGAAAGTACAAGAAAGTGTTGAAAGAAACCTAGAAATCAGTAGAACCAAGCAAGAAAAAGACTTTGACAAGCACGCCTCAGCTGAACCTTTAGCTACAGGAGACTCAGTGCTAAAAAGAAAGCGAAAAACCAACAAATTGGATAACAGTTGGGAATCTATACCCTACACCGTTATGCCGTCACACTATGACAACTCAAAAACTTGCGTTATCAGTAAAGATAATGGAAATACTATCGCAACTGTCTCAAGGGATCATTTGAAGAAATGTCCGCCACAGTTACCGTATATACTCGTGTATAAGCCGAGTTTTTCAGCCCACAAATTGGGCTGAAAAGTCCCCCCCTCGGCTTATACACGGGTCTATACGGTAATGCTGTGGGGGGGGGCTGTGACCGGGAGCTGGAGGAGGCAGGAGGGGGCCGCGGTGACCGCAGGCGGTCACGTGGGGCCGCCTCATTAGTGCAATGAATATGCACGGCATCCCCCCGTCCATCAACGGCGGGGGGATGCCGTGCATATTGCACTGCACAGCCCCCCCCTTAATATGGGTCCCCCAGTATTAATAAACTACCACTGGGGCTGCTGGGGATGCTATATACTACCACTGGGGCTGCTGGGGATGCTATATACTACCACTGGGGCTGCTGGGGATGCTATATACTACCACTGGGGATGCTATATAGTACCACTGGGGCTGCTGGGGATGCTATATACTACCACTGGGGCTGCTGGGGATGCTATATACTACCACTGGGGCTGCTGGGGATGCTATATAGTACCACTGGGGCTGCTGGGGATGCTATATACTACCACTGGGGCTGCTGTATACTACCACTGGGGCTGCTGTATACTACCACTGGGGCTGCTGGGGCTGCTATATACTACCACTGGGGCTGCTGGGGATGCTATATACTACCACTGGGGCTGCTGGGGATGCTATATACTACCACTGGGGCTGCTGGGGATGCTATATACTACCACTGGGGATGCTATATAGTACCACTGGGGCTGCTGGGGATGCTATATAGTACCACTGGGGCTGCTGGGGATGCTATATACTACCACTGGGGCTGCTGGGGATGCTATATACTACCACTGGGGCTGCTGGGGATGCTATATACTACCACTGGGGCTGCTGGGGATGCTATATACTACCACTGGGGCTGCTGTATACTACCACTGGGGCTGCTGTATACTACCACTGGGGCTGCTGGGGCTGCTATATACTACCACTGGGGCTGCTGGGGATGCTATATACTACCACTGGGGCTGCTGGGGATGCTATATACTACCACTGGGGCTGCTGGGGATGCTATATACTACCACTGGGGCTGCTGGGGATGCTATATACTACCACTGGGGCTGCTGGGGATGCTATATACTACCACTGGGGATGCTATATAGTACCACTGGGGCTGCTGGGGATGCTATATACTACCACTGGGGCTGCTGTATACTACCACTGGGGAGGCCTGTATACCACTGGGGGGGGCCTGTATACCACACTGCTGGGGGCTGTATACCTGTGCTGGGGTCCACCCTCGGCTTATACACGAGTCAATAGGTTTTTCCAGATTTTTGGGGCAAAAGTAGGGGGGTCGGCTTATACACGGGTCGGCTTATACACGAGTATATACGGTAATCCCACAAGCAACCAGTTACCCTACTGTAACTATAGATGAAGAAACTAAAGAAAACCTAGTCCTTACAGACATTGGATACTTACCAGCTGACTGGCCACAATGCGGTGATGCATTCCTCATACCAGTTATGCATTTCTACCAGCCTGTAGAAAATCAGCAACCAAATCCATTTCAACAAGTCCAACCACAAGTCCAAGTGCAAGATTTGCAGCCTGTTATTATGGAACCTGAGATTCCTGTAATCGGTCAACCTGCTAGTCCCACAGTAAGAGAAGCCATTCCTACTCAACTACCTACAGAAGATAGTCCAGTTGATAGACTACGTACTTACTATGGTCTTACACGCAGCAGAAGTAGAGAACCAACAACCTCTTCGTACACTACACCAACAGCTTTGGAAACACCCACACTACGCAGATCCACACGTAGTACATTAGGACAAGCCTCAAACAAACTTGGAGAATGGGTTTAGAATGTAGTGGAACCATATTACCTGTAAGTGTTTGTAAATAATAACCAGTTTTCAAAACCTGTAAAAAGTAGTGTACAGAAGGGTGGAGGAACTGGGCTCTGTCCCAAGAATATCAAGTTGGGGACAGAAAGCGCCTGGTAAGGTATAGAAGGTTAGTACCGGCCTCCCAAGCAGAGACACCCGTAGGGAATGTATAAAGTTGAAATATGTGTGGACTTTACCTTTTTCCCCTTTTCATAAACTTTGGACAATTGTCACAGGACTTGTGTGACCACTAACTTTACCTTTTCCAGCCTGCGGCAGATGGACTAGTGCCGTATGGACTGCTTTTCACCTTTTTCATATTTTTCACTTCCTTTTTAGTGATTTTTGTGTTTTTTCTTTAAGACTCTGTAAATACCTGTTATAAAATGCTTAGAGTTAAGTTGTAAAAAGAACTTTTTGCTCAGCCGGGAGAACTGAGTTTAACTAAGGGGGAATGTGGCACCCTGGCACCTGTTGGGCACCACAGAAATCCTTAGGGCATGAATGCAGTTAACAGCAAAGCAAAACTCACAAAACACCAAACAACACAACAACACCTTAGAACACCTGGTTTCACCCGAGCCTCTAGGGGGAGCTCCACTGGTCACGTTGAGCCAGTTCCCCCTATAAATAAAGTCTTGGAGGGAGAAACACCAGAGTGTGCAGATGCTAGGAGAGCTGCAGGGTGTGTGTGATCTCCACCTTATGAGACACACACTAGGCCCAACCAGTCATCCAGCCAGTGAGGAAACCCTTGCAATTGGGGTTAGAGGAAAAGGAGAAGCACTTCTCAGGGACACCAGAGTGACCATAACTCTCTCCCTTAATAACCGGTTACTGGAACCGAAGCTGTGGAAGCTACATAGCCACTGCAGAGAACCAGCATACTTCACAGGGAGTCTAGCCCCCTGTTCACCTGTCGCACCTACCAACGAGAGCCCAGGGAAGAAGGTAGAATTATCATCACCCTTTTACAGTGCCCTCAGTGCTGACAACCAGGTGAAATCCGTTCTATTGAACACACTGCCCGGTCCGGCTGGATTCCACATCCACCCGACCTTAGCACCAGAAGTATAGAGAGAAGGAAGCCTACACAACTGCTTGCTGTGAATCACCAGGATTGCTAAACTTCACGAACCCGGTCTGGCGTACCTGAAAACCACCAGTAAAGGTACTAAAAAGACTTTGGCGTGTCTGTGTTTGACTCCTGGGCCTAACAGCAGCATTACCGCAGCTGCCTCACAACATCTTGCGCAGCTCCCGGCTCCGGGGACTCCCGCTCATCCTGTGGGGAGCGTCCCAACTTGCTGCCTACCATCCCCCGGAGACCTAGCAGCGCTGGTAAAGTTACCAGAACACCCACAGGTGGCGTCACGAAGACAAATCACCCCTACTGTTCCGCCATTTCCCCTTTTGATCTGGACCTCCGGGCCTACTCCACCGCAGGCGCGGTTCTGTGACTGGAGGAAAATCAACACCCGCTCCGTGTACCCCGGCTACGGTGAGTCACTACCTATATCCTGAAGAGTGGGAAGGTTTTCTCCTCTTTGTCCTGGAGGGATAGCAGCCAGAAAAGAGGGAAAAACGGAGGAAACATATACGCCCAGGTCGCCACACTCCACACAACCTGGTAGAGATGCCTTTTGAGATGTTTGTCTGGGTATGGATGGACAACCACAATGATGTGACCCTTAAGCCCATAGTAAAAGTATGCCCCCATTCCACGGTGAACTACAGGTGACCTAACACAGGGGGATATCTGCATAGGTTCATCCACCTGCTCCTGTGGGACCTCCTCCATGGGGAAAACAGGAGTCCGGGTCCGGGTGGATCTCTCTCTGAGGTGTCGATCTATTCTGATGACAAGGGACATAGTGGCCTCCAGTGACTTTGGAATAGAGTCCTGAGCCATGGAATCCTGGAGCCTACTAGACAACCCATAACAGAACTGACTCCCAAGAACCATGTCATTCTATTGGGCATCTGAGGCCCACCTCCAGAACTCTGAACAGTACTCCTCAGCCATCCGCATCCCCTGCTGGAGTCTACAGAGATTCGACTCTGCCAGAGAGATGCAATCAGGGTCCCCATAAACAAGGGCCAAAGCCATTAAAAAATGTATCTACAAACCACAGAGATGGAGAGTCGATTGGCATAGAGAAGGCCTAGGACTGGGGATCTCCTTGTAACAGGGAGTCTATTAGAATCACTGCACACATACACTTAAGGAGTTTTTTGCTTGTTAGTGAAATTTATTGAAACAAGTGCTCTTATAGTGATTGCGACAGAATGACGTTTCTGTCATTCAAGACCTTGATCACATAAGTCGCCTTGAGCTATGTTGTGGTTCATGAAGGATGTGGTCCTTATGGTCAGTATAGGAACAGCGGGTATGCCCTTAGTGGTTCTGAACTGAGGGCTGTCCTGAACAAGGTAATGGTCACTCCTCTTTGCTACAACTGAGTGTGAACACACTCCACCGACGTGCCACCACCCCACATAGAGCGACCGCTCTGACCCTGGCTAACCTAAAGGCATAAGTGACCATTACCTTGTTCAGGACAGCCCTCAGTTCAGAACCACTAAGGGCATTCCCGCTGTTCCTATACTGACCATAAGGACCACATCCTTCATGAACCACAACATTGCTCAAGGCGACTTATGTGATCAAGGTCTTGAATGATCGAAACGTCATTCTGTCGCAATCACTATAAGAGCACTTGTTTCAATAGATTTCACTAACAAGCAAAAAAACTCCTTAAGTGTATGTGTGCAGTGATTCTAATAGACATTTATATGGGACTTAAACGAGCTTCCTTCACTAGCACCATACCCCCACACCTATCGTGTGCTAGCCATTGAATCTCATACTTGAAACAGGGAGATAACGATCCCCACTCTCTGTTCTTCACTCCCCGAAGAATATGGGTGGAGCCTGAGGTATAACTTGAAGGCCTCCTGGAACGCTCAAAACTTATCACGCCCGGATATCTTGGGTTCCAGCTGAGTCTGAGCCTGGGCTGAGACCAGCAGACCCGCAATATATCGCAGCTGCTGCACCACCTGTTCCCGCAGATCCGTCACCTCCTGTGAATGGAACCAAGAAGAAAAAAGGTATTAGGCTGGTGATTATGTCACGCTGGACTAAGGGGGTATTTGGCTACCATGTGTGACAGTGGCGCATAGACCAATGATGTGCAGTGCACTACACAAAACAACAGAAAGGGAGACACCAGGGGGGGCAAATACAATGAAGGGCCCTGCTCATAGGGAATGGGGAAAAGATGACCTCCTGCACTCACCTGCAGCTGTATTCTGATCTCAGTGATCGCTTCGTGATGTTGGTCTACCAGGCATTGCTCCCACCTAGCCAGAATCCTACTCCACACTGACAAGGGGCAACACCCCAAAACAGCTGTCTGTGGATGGATTACCTGGCTTTGGTATTCCCTTGATATATCTTTAAACTCGTAAAGAGCTGGATATTGAAAGGGCCACTTAATATGGTGGTTATGTTGGTCTCCGCAAGGAGCCACCCCAAGGCTAGGTCCTTCCCTGGAGGGATATCTGGCTAGTCCCGTGTTTGAGACTCCTAAACAAGGCTCCACGGACTCTATGTGCATATTTGTAATTCCCAGGGAGCAAAGCGCCTGGGAATTCACTGTGTTGAGCACTTTAGCCAGCTGCCCGCAGTGTTTTCTTGGACTGGTTTTCCTGAGATCAGTGATCACTTCGTGATACTAGACAACCCATGATAGAACTGACTCCTAAGAGCCAGGTCATTCTATTGAGCATCTGAGGCCCACCTCCAGAACTCTGAACAGTACTCCTCAGCCATCCGCATCCCCTGCTGGAGTCTACAGAGATTTGACTCTGCTAGAGAGATGCCATCAGGGTCCCCATTAACAAGGGCCAAAGCCATAAAAACCTATCTACAAACCGCAGAGATGGTGAGTAGATTGGCATAGAGAAGGCCCAGGACTGGGGATCTCCTTGCAACAGGGAGATAACGATCCCCACTCTCTATTCTTTACTCCCCGAAGAACATGGGTGGAGCCTGAGGTATAACTTGAAGGCCTCCTGGAACGCTCGAAACTTTTCACGCCCGGATATCTTGGGTTGCGGCTGAGTCTGAACCTGGGCTGAGGCCAGCAGACCCGCAATATATTGCAGCTGCTGCACCACCTGTTCCCGCAGATCCGTCACCTCCTGTGAATGGAACCAAGAAGAAAAAGGTATTGGGCTGGTGATTATGTCACGCTGGACTAAGGGGGTATCTGGCTACCATGCGTGACAGTGGCGCACAGACCAATGATGTCCAGTGCACTACACAAAACAACAGAAGGGAGACACCGGTGGGGGGGGAACAAATGCAGTGGATTGCCCTGCTCATAGGGAATAGGGAAAAGATGACCTCCTGCACTCACCTGCAGCTGTGCTCTGATCTCCCAACCGTCCCTACACAGGTTATTTCAACCCGTTGCTGAGCAAGATACCTAGTCCCTTGCTGGCCTTGATATTTTCCCACAATAGGGTAATGGCCGGCGTGAGCACCGATCCCAACCACTGCAGTAATAACAACAAGAGGGAAGGGGAAACAGGGAAACAACAAGACAACTTCACACCTGCTGTCATGCTCCTTGGCAGTAGTCAGCTCTCCAGAGAACCTCCTTCACTTCAGGAAGCTCGGCCAGGAATGAGTTCAATCACCAGCAAGGATGCTGGAACCATGTGACTATATAAAGAGGATGGGAGTGATCTCAAAGTAGCCACACCTGGACAAAGACCATGGACATGTGCTGTCGACAGGGCTGGCTCCAGATTTTTGTGGGCCTTGGGCGAAAGAGTCTTAATGGGCCCCTTTTACACTCCGCCCCTGCCCCTCCAAATTATATATGACACACACAGCTCTTCTACTTGCCCATAGACATAGATGTCTCTGCTACATGCATATGTAGTCACACAGCTGTGCTACATGCACACTACACATAGTACACGCACACAGTTTTACTACATGAACATACAGATACAACATACACATGCCTAATTCATGCACATACAGATACACACAGCTCTGCTACATGCACACTACAAATAGACATACATGTTCATAGACATAGATGGCTTTGCTACATGCACATGTAAACACACAGCTCTGCTACATGCACACTATACATAGTACACACACAGCTCTGCTACATGAACATACAAATACACACACAGCTCTACTACATGAACTTTCAGATACAACACACACAGCACTGGTACATGCCTAATTCATGCACATACAGACACGCAGCTCTGCTACATGCACACTGCACCTACAGATACACATATGGTTCTGCTACATGGACACTATATACCCAGCTCGCTACATGTACAATGCATGCACATACAAACACACACAGCTCTACTCACGTATATAATACATGTACATACATATACACACAGCTCTGCTGCAAGCACAATACATGCACATACAGATACACATCCAGCTCTGCCACATGGACACTACATGCACACTACACACCTAGATCTGCTACATTTACAATATATGTACATACGATACACACAGCTCTGCTACATGCACATACAAATACACAAATACAGATACACAATACAACACACACACACACAGATATAGATACACATAGATACACACATACAGACGCACACACATACAGATATAGATACACATACATACATAATCAGATACACACATACTGACACACACATATATTATCACATTCAGATGATCTTGATCAGTGCAGAGCAGGAGAGGAGGCACTGGGAGCTGCACGCACGAGGCTGCAGAAGTTAAGCAGTTTCTTCTAGGACCTTGATTTCAGTCATGTGATCAGTCACATGACTAGAACTGGAAGGTCCTTCAGCCTCTAATTCAGCTCCCGGTAAGCTTTTTCTCCTGTTGCGTACCTATCTCCTAGGTTAGTACAGAGCAGAAGAGAAGAGAGGGAGAGAGGGTCACTATCTGTGGGCCCTCTCACTGCTTCAGTGCCCCGCATCTGCCCCGGTATGCCGGGTGCTGGCGCCGACCTGGCTATCGAGACGAGAACAATGACAGCCTTTGCTATTACTGTTTATTTTGTACACACTGCAGAATGCTACACTTGTCCTGGAGGTGAACGTAAGCTTGTATTATTTAATACTCCAAAATAGTGCTAATACATAATGTTAATTTTTAATGTATAAGGACATACCCTTTAAATTTTCAACTAAGATAGATAATGTAAACCTTTTCGAATATAAAATCTTGTATTTAGATCACATTTGCAGATATATACTGCCAACCATATAAAAAAGTCTTCCTTATATGCTGTATTTTCTATTTTACCAAAGAAAACAATGTATTCCTTTTGTTTCCAAACCCTACCTCTGTGAACCTCTCATTTCTTGGCACAGATATCCAGATTAGAAGGAGCTGCAATGATACAGCACTCTTATGAATGTGAGCTATTTATTGCCTGTGTAACAAGCCTCTTGCCTTGCAGTGATGAATGCCCTGGTAAAACCTCCATGAAATCGAGCTGCCATCTACAGAACAGGATGTATGGCATTCGTGTATAATCAGCAGGCCTAGGCTTTTGAACGTCTTAATAAACATGCACCACTCAATTTTGCTTTAGATTTCTACAGGTTTGATGCATTATGTCATGCAAGTACGTAAATTGGCTATCAACATACATCATTCCAGAAATATGAGCAGCATTGCTTATTCAACCATTGTAAGTCCCCTTCTGCGCCAGAGGCAATCCGCGCCTTAACATATAATCCAAGTAAACAAATGCTCAACGCTGTTCTGTGTCAATGACCCAGTATAATATACCTATGTCTACGCATATGTAATTAGCATTGACTGTTACATAGGTAACTCTGTTTAGTGTAATTAGTATGCAGCCTGCGTAAGCTTGATTAGAACCAGTATAATGTTATTGATGTTTCTTCAGACTAACTTTAAAGCTATCCTACACATATTCAGATGCAAGGTCTGGGTTTGATATATATATATAGTATATAAAGTAACTTTTGAATGTGTTTTTTATGTTCATGATTGTGGGGGTGAGGACGTTAGGCTTTCCTGCTGTTTTCAGTTGATTTGTCATTTGTCACTTTTTACCCAATCCCACCTTGATGGATTTGATGTACATGTGAAAAAAAATTTTTCGCATTGCACTTTTTTTCTTATGTTTTACATTGTATGCATTTTTGCACTAAAACATTTTTAATTTTTTTTCAAAATATATAAAGTGAGTGTATGTATGTCCAAGCATAGCCCTGCCCCCTCCACATAGCCCCACCTCCTTCATAGCTCTGCCTCCTTTATAGCTCTGCCCCCTTTATAGCACACACCCATTCATGGTTGCAGATGGCTTGCCCCCTTTATTACACCTTTATTATTGTGATGTCGCAATTACAATGTTCGCCTATATACACCTTAGCCCTGCCATCTTCTTGAATGCATATGGCTCCGCCCTCTCCAGGAAATGTCTTTATGTACAAATAATCATTCTATTTTGTTATAACTAAGACCAGTTAGTTCCTCTGCCAGGGCAACATCCCGGGTTCTACAACTTCTATAACTTACCATATATGGAAGAGAACAAATCAGTGATATTCAATAGAATGGATCAAACACAAATCCACAATGCAAATCTACAAGTAGAACTCAGCTGCTAGCAGCATTGCGATCTCCCGGCGGTGTCGGCGCAGGAGATTTAAACACAACTGATTTGATCAGCTGTGTTTAAATCTCCCGCACAAAACAACGCCGGGAGATCAGCGCGATGCTGCTGGGAGATCAACTGCGCCAGCTGCTAGGTATTAATGCCAGATCTCAATACCGCTAAGCAGCTGATGTGATTGGTCGCCTGCCACCGGACTGGCCAACCAATCAACTGCTAGGGTATTGGCGCCAGATTTCAATACCACTAGCAGCTGATGTATTGGTCGCCCACCGCCGGGCATGGCGAAATGGTGTGACACATGTCCACTGCTCCTGTCAGCACCACTAGGCATACACAGATGTACATTTCACCGCACTTCCGATGCGATAGCATCGGGTTTATTTCTGGTTCCATACGAACACAAAAATGTATACAAAACACCAGGAAAGAAATCCAAGCACACATGTAATCATAGAAGATAAAGGCCGCTTTACACGTCGCGCTATCGTTACGATATTGCATACAACTTCACGGGAGCGCACACGTTTTTGGCTCTTGTCCAAGATCGCATAGTAGATATCACACAAGGAGATACCGGCAGGCAACGCAACTACAATGTTGTACGCCCCTTTTCCACGCTGCGTATGAGCAACCCAGAGAATAACCATTTAACATTGGAGTGAATAGGGGATGTTGCGCTCCAAATCGTAGTTGCGCTGTCACACAGCACGATCATGCCACATCGCATATACAATATCGTACGGTTGAAGGGCATGCACAATCTTCTTGCAATATCGTAGTTAGGTTGTTTTCGCGTCGCATTGCCCATTTACACGACACAACGCACGAACGATATCAACTGCAACGGCCGTACCACGTGACTTTTTATCGTTGTTGCGTTGCAATATTGCGACGTGTAAAGCGGCCTTAAAAGACACCATCCTGTAGAATTTTAAGTAGCAAACATACAAAATACACAAGGAAAAGAATAAAACAGATTAAAGACAATGTAAAACAAAGATTATGCATAAGAATTTCCTCAACAAACGGGGCAAATCTCAAAATCTCATTTAATTCCTTAGGCTGCCGTGTGTTAAACCAAATCCGAGTTTCAAGTTAGGAAAGACTCTTTTTGAGGTCTCCACCTCACAAATTGTTAATACTTTTATCAATACCAAATACTCTCAAAAGTAAGGCATCACAGTATCAGCTGACATCAAGCTCTGTTGCTAGTAATAGTGAGGTGTCTACCAGACACCCCATTGCTAACCCATGAGTAAAAAGCACAAAAAAACCTACACACAAACATATTATTTTATTTCACCAATTTATTTTTTTTTAAAAAGCCATGAAGATTGAAGTAGTCCACCGAACCTAAAGTAGCCCACAAATGGGAACCTGAAAGACATAAAAAGAGAGAAATAAAGACAGGACATTGCCCTTCTTAGCCAATTTATTAGAAAGCAAAGTTCTTGTGTCCAATGTAGTCCAGCAGTTCCCACAGCATTCCTCAATCACCTGGATCAAACGAGTCTCATAATGAGGCTCTACAGCCTTTGAGCAGCAGCTGCTCACGCTGCACTATGCGACTCCCTGCAACTGTGACGAGTGGTGATAATGTCAGTAACATTACTGACATCCCTGCTATTGTCGGGTCTCACGTTGCCCTCAGTGTGACCCGACAACAGCAGTGATGTTAGTAACGTTATTGATGTCATCACCGTTCAACACAGTCACCAGGAGTCAAAAAGTACGCTCTCTGTTGCTCCGCCTGTTGCACTCTGTTGGTATATCTGTCTCTCTCTGTTGCTCCCTATTGCTCTGCTGCTTTCTGTTGCTTTTTCCATCTGTCACTCTGTTGTTAAATGGCTATTACATATCTCTATAGACAGAAAAAAACTCTTCTCCACTAATTAATGTAAAAATCCTTTATTGGTACATCAGTTCAAAGGGCTATACATGTTAAAACCATTTATTGTAAATATAAGATGGAAAGGTATACAAGCATAATATATTATGGATTGTAGTGTGATACATAGGCAAACTATGTAAACATAAAGACAAAACAAAGTAAACAAGGTGGGAGTGAATAAGGGTAGAAACACACTGGCGTGAAAAAAAAACGGTCCATTTCTCATCAAGGAGAGTCGGACGAGTGTTGTCCGTTTTCTGCTCTGCTTTGTATCCAACTGCTATGCAACTGTCCAACATTTTTCTCAGATCACATCTGAGTGGTGTCCGTGTGCAATCCGTTTTTTTTCTCAGCAGCTATTTACTGTATAATCATTTTCAGGAAAATTTCACAATGTTTTCAGCTGCAGAATGATAATGTATCAGTGAAAAAAACGGATGCCGCTCAGATGGTCCGTGTGATGTCCATGTGCGGTCTGTGATTTTGTTGGACCTATAGACTTGCATTGGCGAGTCTCGCGAGTGAATCGCATACTGTCGCAGCCTGTTGTGATTTGTTTCTTGTCCGTTATCTGGATGGGAAAAAAGCGTCCGACACTCGCCAATGTGCTGTCAGACATAGAATAACATTGGTCCGACTGCAGTGTGATAAAATCACACATTGCAGTCGTCCAACTTTCACGCTAGTGTGTCCGTACAGTAATGCGTTAAGTTAAAGTGTGAAGGTACCGTTACACCTGGAGACATCGCTGGAGATATCGCCAAAAAGTGACGTATGATCGCCATCGGCGCTGATATCGCTTGTATGTCGCTATGTGTAACGTGGCAATGCGACTGCGAAAAATCACCTCAAACGAGTCGCTAGGTTTCACTGCAGTGTTGTGAAACCAGGCAATCTCGCTCAGGCGATGTGTAGTGATCGCTCTGTGTGACGTGTCGATAGCGATGTGAAAAGCGACTTCAGACATCGCCTAAGCAAGCCGTAGGCATATCTGGGCATAGTTTGTATCTCGGCCGGTCTCTGTGGATTGGTGGCAACTCTTGCGTTCCTATTGGTAGTCCTGGTCCAAGGCGCCATATTTGATTATCTGTGCGTTCCTCAGCAGACTCATCTTCCTCTCCATGGTGCTGAAAGGTCTTGTAACATGGAGCGCCAATAGAAGTGTGCAGCGCAATGATATGCCCTGTATATTTGCGCCTCTCCAGCATAATAATAACGACGCCTTCTGGACAGTTGTTTTGTGTGGTGGAAACATATATCTTTATTTCATCCGCAACATTGTGGAGTACGTAATTTAGATGAAACAAGTGTACATGTTGCAGAGATGTCACACGCAAAATGATTAAGACAAAAGTCCTAATAGAAAATTCACTGTAATGAGGCAGATGAAGTCACTTTGAACTCCAATCTGAAATGTGATCCAGCAATGTTTAGCTTTTTTTCGCATATTTTTAGGCATGCGCAAAAGTACAGTCAACCACAGTTTTGTGCACCTTAGAAAACAAGGATATCACTGAACAGAGGCCAAACAGAGTAATTCTGCTGCTTCATTAGTAATGGATCTGACTAACCCAGGGTATGGGGGACTCAGGTATCTGAGCCCTCTGCTGCAGTAGGGATGTCATTGGTGGCCTGCGCAGACCAGTGGCCCTGGTGGTCAACTAAAAAGGGGTATTTGGAATGGGAATAAAAGTTTATAAGTTTATCGTGACGCCACCCGCAGATTCTGGTGAAGTAGCACCAGCGCCGCTTCAGAACCTTTGGAAGGCGATGGTACAGCAGCTGAGATGGTACAGCTCCCTGCAGGTATAGCTGGCCCTCCGGGGCATGGAGGCACTTGTAGTGATAGAAGTGCTGATGATGGAGAAACAATTTGCAGTGCAGTGAGAAAATAATTACGCAGAGACTCTGTCACTCTACCCAGGTACTTTACTGGAACAATGCTGGTGGTGGTACAGTTCACAGAAGACAACAGTTATTAGGTAAGTGTAGCGGAAGGGTAGCCACAGTGGGCTGCAGGGTCTCTTGGAGTCTCCCGTGGTATGTTTTCCCCTGTCTCTGACCTGTGTCCTGCTGCTACTGCCTGTCTGGGAACAGCCCGCTTAGTACCAGGCCGATTGGGGTGCTTCCTGAGTATCCCAGCTTCCCGCTCTCCTCTCTCCTACACTGGATCTCAACCCCGTTGGGTTATACTGGTGTGACTGGTTTCCTTTCTGACAGGGTGTCGGGGTCAGTAGACGGACCCGCGACGACCGGTGTTACGACTCAGGAGCTAAACAATTAAGGAGTGTTGGCTCTGAAACGCGTCTAGTGTTACCCCTTCGGGGGCACCTGTACATCATTTTTATCTAAAATAAAGGATCAAACTGGTAGCACCGGTATTTTGGATGGTTGCCTACCATTTATCCGGAAGCCTGGGAGTCTGGAGGTATTGGTTGGGGAGCAGGACTTTACATTATACACTCTGGTGTATGGACCAGGGTTCCCTCCCGGAGTATGGACGCTCCAATTCGGGGGTCCCCTCCTTCAGTCTGGGCTGCCTGTTCTCTCTCTCTCCAGGCCCCCTCTCTCGGAGTCCCCTTCGCTCGCCCAGGGCTCCCGTACTCCTTCGTCCCTCGAGGCAAACAAAAATCCTTCATTTCTCTACCTCCCTCCTCCCCTAAATCCTGCCCCCTAGGGCATGGGCCCTTACCACCTGCCTAGGTGGGTGTGTGGGAGTGCTGGGATGGGATCCTCCTACAAACCCTATATTCCACTGTGACAGGGGTAACCGCACACTCATGTATGGGTGCAGTACCCCAACTGTGACCAGTGGGGCACCACAGATTCATATCACCAGAATTATGTATTTCGGAGATGAAACTGAAAAGGTGAACTGATCCAAAATGTTCTGTAGCCAAATTGCCACTGATAGCATTCAACTCTACACACAAAAACAAGTTCCTGCAAAGTCTGTCTTCTGTTAAAGTAAATATATGAGGATTCCATGTTGGCGGTAGCAAAAAGGCTATGGAAAAGTGCTATGGCTCCTCATCCCCCAAGAAGAGAACCAGCAAAACCTGCACTCTAAAACTCAAATGCCCCCCTGCCTTCTGAGCCCCACAATGTCTAAACCGCAGTTAACGTCCATATGTTTGGCATTGTTGTAGTGAGGAAACCAACTTAGCTCATGGCGTGTATTTCTTCAGAAGTGAAACCTGGGCACAATGTAATGGCTCTATAATGTACTGAACACTGCAAGGGCTTATTTGTAATTGTTAATAACACAACAATCACTGCGTTTGACTCCATGGGTGTTTTGCACAGATAAAATTGTCACTACACCCATAGATGAACTCCCAGAGGGGTGTTATTTCCAAAATGTAGTCTCTTGAGGGTGTTTCTGCTGTTCTGTCACTTAGTGGCTCTGAAAATGGAGTCCGCACCATGTGTCCAAACAGTGGTTTTCCACCACATGTGGGGTATCAGCATACTCAGTAGAAATTGCACAACAAATTTTGGGGTCCAAATTCTCCTGCTATCCATGTGAAAATTAATATGTCTAGTGCTAAAACATTTTTGTGCAAAAATCTAATTTTTTCATTTTCACGTTCTATGTTGTAAAATTCTGTGAAGCATCTGTGAGTTCAAGGAGCTCATAATACATCTAGATAAATTCCTTAGGGTGTCTAGTTCCCAGAATGGGGTCACTTTGTGGGCAAATTATATTGTGTAAGTACATCGAGGGATCTCCAAACATGAAATGACATTCCATCAAAATGTGTGCTCCAAAACGTCATTCCTTCCCTTCCAAGCACAATGATAGTGGTTTTCTGCCACATTATAGGTATCAGCGACCTCAGGAGAAATTGCAAAACACATTTTGAGGTTCAATTTCCCCTTCTATCCTTGTAAAAATGAAAATATTTTGTGCTAAAACAACATTTTTGTGGCAAAATTTTTTTTTTTTCAATTTCTATGTTTGTACGTTGTAAAGTTCTGTGATGCACATGTGGGTTCAAAGTGCTCACCACATATATAGATAAATTCCTTGGGGGGTCTAATTTCCAGAATGTGGTCACTTGTGGGGGATTGTCATTGTTTAGGTATATTAAGGGCTAGCCAAACATGACATAACACCCACAGACCATTCCATCAAAGTCTGAGCTTCAAAATGTTGCTCCTGCACTTCCAAGCCCTGCTGTGTGCCCAAACAGTAGTTTATCCCCCTATTTAGGGTATCACCGTACTTATGGTTTGGGGTTCATAGTTTCTTGTTGCCCTTGTTAAAAAAATTGTCACTAAAGGAACATTTTTGTTAAAAAAAAATAATACTTTTTAATTTTCCTGGCTCAAGGTTATAAAATACTGTGAAGCACCTGGGGTTCAAAGTGCTCACCACACATCTAGATATCTAGATATATTCCTTGAGGGGCTCTGGTTTCCGAAATGGAGTCGCTTGTGGGGAGTTTCCATTGTTGAGGCACATCAGGAGCTCTCCAAACACAACATGGTGTCAACTAACCCAGCCAATTGTCTGTTAAAAAAGTCAAATAGCGCTCCTTCCTTCCGAGCCCTGCTGTGTGCCCAAACAGTAGTTTTCTTCCACATTTGGGGGTACTAGCATGCTCACTAGAAATGGCACAATGAGTTCTATCATGCAAGTTCCCCTTTTACCCTTGTGAAAATTCTATATTTGAGACTAAAGAAACATTTATGTTTTAAAAAGTTAAATTTTCATTTTTTCCTTACGCTTCACTTTAGTTCCCTTGAAGCACCTGAAGGGTTCATAAGTGTGGTTTTGAACAGTCTATGGGATGCAGTTTGTAGAATGGTGTCACTTTTGGGTATTTTCTTTTATATATGCCCCTTAAGGTCCGTTTGCACGATGCATATTTTGACGCATATTTGGTACAGATCCGCACTAAATATGCAGCAGCATATATTTCCAGCATAGTCTATGGGATTTGGAACTCCTGTCCACAGGGTGCGTTTTTTTCTGTAGCGGATTGGCTGCATATTTTATTGCGGGAAAATCTGCAGCATGTCAATTCTGGCTGTGGATTTTACCGTGTTTTTCACCCATAAACCCTTCAGATGGAAAAGCAGTCATCTGGGTGATTAACAGTTAACAGTTATGTCACTGAACTTGTAGCAATGCCAAAATTCATTTAATGCTGAAAGCATCAGTGATGATGTCACGACCATGTGACTATAATAGGCGGAGCTAAGTCTTCATAGTTCTTCTAGCTTGCTCAGCTCCACCCATTATGGTCACATGGTCGTGACATCACTACAAGTCCATTATACAGACCATTAGATTAATTTTTCGACATTGTTGGAGTTCAGTGACATTTACTGTTAATAGTTAACCAGCCGGATGACTGCTTGACTGTTGTTGTCAGCTAGCTTATGAAAACATGATTGTATCTAAAATGCTTTTTGAGATAAATACGATTTAAAAAAAAGTTTACTTATGAACAGTACATGATCTAAATACCACTAGGTGAGGTTTAATAACAAAAAAATGACTTGACAGGTTCCCTTTAAGGTATCCAATAAAAGTAATATTTTACTTCTCCATGGTATACATTTGTCTTTGCAACTCAACTTCCGTACAGAAGTCAAAGGACAACCCAGCACTCCATAGACTCTATCACCTGTATAATCCTTTTCGTTTGGCACAACGTTCAGCTTGATTAAATCCCATGCACAGGTGCTACCTGAATACTCCTCAAAGCCAAACATAATAATAACGACCTGTCTGTATCTTATAATTGGGACACCAACTTCTTTCCACACCACAGGCTAAAAAGCACTCTGATAGATTTTCCATTACTAATTAGGAAACTGAATACAAAGGCCATGGCATTGTTTCCTTACAATAGGCAACGACAGAGCACATGTCCCGCTTGGTACTCATAGAACACATAGGCAGCATAGTAAATATAGTAGACAGTAGCTCTACTGTTCTTGATCTCGCTCTGAAGAATTTGCCTAGTCAAATGCATCATGCTCACTGCTTATTTTACTAGAACGAAATAGGATTTGTGACCAACGTTTTCTTGTAGCTGGCGGTGAGCAGATTACGAGAGACTTGTTCACCAAGCCAGATGTGTACAGTAATTTGGGCATGATGGTTCATAGATAATCCAGTTAGGTGTGATATTGGAGGGACATACAAACCTGTAATGACCTCATTTTACTGAAAACCACCAGCTTCTCCATCTGAAGGTCAATCCTAGAAGCTGGTCCATAATTCCTGTGTCATTCTCGCCTCTTCAGACATGACGTGAATTCTGTCCTCTGCATAATAGAAGTAATTATGTAATTTGATCTTTTGAGTGCAGTTTTCTGTGTCACCATGTTCTCTTGAAGAAAATCACTTGAAAATAGTGCAGGGCTCTTATGGAAAAGAATTGTGTATCGTTTCCCACAAATAAAACCTGTCACTCATTCATGCTGCCCAAACCACAGGCAGCATGAATCAGAGCCTTGATGGATGACTGCAGCCAGGTATTTTTTTTCTTGAAATACTCTGGCATGTCTGAGACAATATACTTTGAGAATCTGGCCAGTGACCATAGCTAGAGAAGAGAGAAGCCCGGAGCGTGCCCAGATGTTGTTCCCAGTGCCGCTGCAGGTGGTTGACATATTTCTCAATGGAAGGGACCTGTTAATCACCTACAGCATTGTTGGAAAAAGCTGGTTGGGGGAGTTGCTGGACTAGTTTCAACTATTCCTTTGGCTCCTGGCCATATCTTCTAACTACATTGACTCTGAAATGCTAGAATTTCAGAGAAAAATATAACTGGCTGCAAAGGAGCAGTCAGACTCTGACTCATGCTGCTCATGGCTTGGGCTGCATGAATCAAATGACACGTCCCCTTTAATTAAGTTTTCATGTTTTTTTACCAGGACTTTAAGGGCTGCTTTACACACACCAACATCTGTGACCAACTTCTGAACAGATCTCTGGTTGCAGTGAAATCATGGACACATTGTTCCATTTGTACACAGCCACAAAATGGAGCAATGTATCCATGATTTCACTGCAACCAGAGATCTGTTCAGAAGTTGGTCACAGAAGTTGGTGTGTGTAAAGCAGCCCTTAGGCTACGTTCACACACTGCGTGTTGGCAGTATTTTACTGTGTTTTCCTGCATTCACGAGGCGCTTTTTTATGCGCGTGTAAATGCAGTGTAACGCAATTATGGAAACGCAGTTCAGCCAAACTTATGCATCAATCTGCACCTAAAACACACCTAACATGCATCCGTTTTGTGGGACATTTTCCTGCCACTTAGTGCAGTTTAGCAGCGTTTTTGCTGCAGAAAATTTCTGCACCAAAAAAGCAGCGTTGGCACAAAGCCTTATGGTCAAAAAGTTGAGTAGTTCTTCATGCAACAAGAATTTATTCCAACATTGGAAGTGTGAGCAAGCAATTAATGAACGCTATTAATAATAATAATCATTCTTTAATTACCTTGCACAATCCAAAGATGTGCCTTCTAAGCAGGGTGGAATGTATATCACAGCACAAGAAAACAGGCCTAATATAAATTGCTGCTGTCAGGAAGAGCATTATCTATCTGAGATTGGAAGCAGCATGGCAGGAAGGCTTTTGACCTATATATTCTATAGCAAAAAAGGGAACTTGAAGTGGTAGCTATCAGCATATTGATAATAAGAACAGGCCAATCATACAGGGTGCTGTGTACACCACATTACCCATGTCATATATGGAAGTACATACAGTACCGTATTTTTCGCACTATAAGGCGCACCGGATTATAAGGCGCACCCTCAAAAAATGACTTTTAAGCCGTCTTGGTCCATATATAAGGCGCACCGGATTATAAGGCGCACCATATTACTATAAAAAAAATCCCTCTGTAGCCTCCCATCACCCTCGAGCATCGCTGTGTAGCCTCCCATCACCCTCCAGCATCCTTCTGTAGCCTCCCATCACCCTCCAGTATCCCTGTGTAGCCTCCCATCACCCTCCAGCATCCCTGTGTAGCCTCCCATCACCCTCCAGCATCCCTGTGTAGCCTCCCATCAGCCTCCAGCATCCCTGTGTAGCATCCCATCACCCTCCAGCACCCTGTGTAGCCTCCCATCACCCTCCAGCATCCCTGTGTAGCATCCCATCACCCTCCAGCATCCCTGTGTAGCCTCCCATCACCCTCCAGCATCCCACACAGTCAGACACACACACACACTCAGACACACACACATACACACTCAGACACACACACACACACACACACACATACACACTCAGACACACACACACACTTACTGTACTGTGTGGCAAGGCACTCACAGCGCTGGAGCCATCAGCCAATCACAGCGCTGGAGCCCTCAGCCAATCACAGCGCTGGAGCCCACAGCCAATGACAGCGCTGGAGGCCTCAGCCAATCAGAGGCTATGGGCTGATGTCATCTGGCCTCGGATTGGCTCAAGGCTCCTGGGCGGAGCTGTGATTGGCTGATGGGCTCCTGGGCTCCTGGGCTGTACCGGACACGACAGCGGGGACGGCGGTTGGTGATCACGTCCCGCACAGTGATGTGAGGCAGGCACCGGCACCGGCACCAGCATGGACGGCGGGGACGGCGGCTGGTGATCACGTCCCCGCACAGTGATGTGAGGCAGGCCCCGGCACCAGCATGGATGGCGGGAATGGCGGCTGGTGATCGCGCCCCCGCACAGCGATGCCAGGCGGGCACCGGACAGAGGGAGATGGCGGGGACGGAGGATATTGCGGCACAAAGGTATGCCTTATTTTCTGGTGGGTGCTAAATTTTCCTGGAAAAATCTGTATATAAGGCGCACTGCACTATAAGGCGCACCTATGATTTCTGGGAAAATCTTAGTCTTTTAGGTGCGCCTTATAGTGCGGAAAATACGGTACTTATGTACAGTATATTTTGTAACAGGCTAGAAACTGACTTATTGATTGATATTGGTTACTCTGTAAGGAAAGAGTATTCAACCTTCATTTTTATTGTCATTTCAAAAATCAATAGTAGACATGACAATAGGAAACTTTGTAATATATATTATCGCATAAATTTGCTTTGTTGTCCCCTTCAATTGAACGTACACTCAGTTCATGGGTAAAGTCATAGAATAAAGACTTTCCCATTACTCATATAGGAGATAATAATTGGAGCTTTTAAAGTATGGCGGGAAGGAGGAGGGTTACATATGTGTCAGGGTTAGGGAAAGCGGCACCAGAATACAACTATACTCACTTCAGCTAAATATTAAGGTACGGTAATTATTTTCCTTAACACTTGTTTGGTCTGCCCATTGCAGTTACTTTAGGATTCACTGCTGCGACTCTACCTACATTTGTTGTGGACCAATGAGCCCTGTTGCATGACAATTGAATCACCCTTTGCTGATATATGTAAACACAAAATTCAGTTTATAAATGAAAATATTTATTAATAAGGGGAAAAAAATCCAAATCTGCAGGACCTGTGTGAAAAAGTGATTGCCCCTAAACCTAATAACAGGTTGGGGCACTTTTAGCAGCAACAACTGCACTTAAGTGTTTGCGATAACTGGCAATGAGTCTTTTACAACGCTCTGGAGGAGTTTTGGCCCACTCATCTTTGCAGAATTGTTGTAATTCAACCACACTGAAGGGTTTCCGAGTATGAACCACCTTTTTAAGGTAATGCCACAGCATCTCAATCAGATGAAGGTCAGGACTTTGACTAGGCCACTTGAAAGTCTTAATTTAGTTTTTTTAAGCCATTCAGACTTGGAGTTGCTGGTGTGTTTTGGGTCATTGTCCTGCTGCATAATCCAAGTGATCTTCAGCTTGAGGTCACAAACAGATGACCAGACATTCTCCTTCAGGATTTTTTGGTAGACAGCAGAATTCATGGTTTCATTTACCACAGTAAGTCTTCCAGGTCCTGAAGCAGCAAAACAGCCCCAGACTATCACACTACCACCAGCAGATTTTACTGTTAGAATGATGTTCCTTTTCTGAAATGCTATGTTACTTCTACACCAGATGTAATGGTACATCTACCTTCTTAAAAGTTCAACTTTTGTCTCATCAGTCCACAGAGTATTCTCCCAAAGGTTTTGGGGATCATCAAGAGGTGTTATGGTAAAACTGAAACAAGCCTTTATGTTCTTTTGCTCAGCAGTGGTTTTCATTTTGGTAGTCTGCCATGCAGGCCATTTTTGCCCTGTCTCTTTCTTATGGTGGATTCATGAACTCTGACCTTATCTTACACAAGTGAGGCCTGCGGATCTTTGGATGTTGTAGGGTCTTTTGTGACCTCTTGGATGAGTCACCGCTGTGCTCTTGGGGTAATATTGCTAGGCCTACCAGTCCTGATAATGATTGTGGATAATGGCTCTCAACTGTGGTTCACTGGAGTACCAAAGATTTAAAAATGGCTTTATTACCTGTTCCAGACGAATAGATTTCAAATACTTTGTTTCTCATTTGTTCCTGGATTTCTTTGAATCACAGCATGATGTCTTGATTGAGAACAGGCGTGGCAGTAACCAGGCCTGGGTGTGGCTTGGGAAATTGAACTCATCTTCCCAAAGACGTTATAAACCACAGCTTATTTATGTTTAAAGGGGGCAATCGCTTTTTCACACAGGGCCCTGTAGATTTGAATTTCTTTTTCCCTTAATATTAAAGACCTTCATTTATAAACTGCATTTTGTGTTTACTTGTGTTATCTTTGTCTAATATCTAAATTTGTTTGATCATCTGAAACATTTAAGTGTGACAAATATGCAAAAGAATAAGAAATCAGGAAGAGACAACCACTTTTTCATAACACTGAATATCCTTGATAACCTATTGTAGCACTAGCACTTTACATTTGGTATCAGTTTTCTTTTTCCAATATTGCGTCTCTTTTTGTTTTACCAACCATGCATTTGATAGGAAAAAATCTAGTCCATTACTTACTGCAATAAGTGGAGCAATATAACATTAATATTTTTTTCTATGGCAATATTATAACTAAACACTTGCAATTTAAGCCATTAACTGATATTCTAGTGTTGTTACTATTATGTTGGCCCCTGCGTTTCCTTCTTTGTGTGAAACTTCCTTTTAGTCATATAATAAATACATTTTTTATAAACGTTCAATAAAAATTGATTTTAAATTTACTTTGACTTACAGGTGCATCTCAGTGAATTAGAATATCATCAAAACGTTATTTTTTTCAGTAATTCAATGCAAAAAGTGAATCACATATAATGTGTAGTCATTAAAGAGAGATCTGTTTCAAGTCTTCATTTCTGTTAATGGTGATGATTATGGTTTACAGCCAATAAAAACCCTAAGGTCATTATCTCAAAAAATTAAAGTAGGGATGATGAAGGGTTAACAATAATGCTGCCGTATTTCATGAGACATCTAAAGGTGAATATAATATTAATTTACTAGTAAATGCATTTTAGGTCTCCCTTTAATGCCCTGAAGCATAGCCCTGTAGCGACCGGTGGTAAGGCTGCGGGGTGTGTGTGTATGATCTTTCTCAACAGAATCCCCATACTCAGGTTTAACCGATAATAACATTTCTTTACTGTAAAACATATTTATCTCACAGTCAACCGAACTATATGCGCACTTGTATATATTAGAGTCTCTGGATCTTCACTTCTTCCGGGTACGCAGCAAGAAAAGAAAACACAACAATGAAGGTATCTTTCCCTAACTTTCCCTAAAATCACGTACCAGTCTTATCACAGAAGAAGATGTCGCTCCCACGTAGCAGGCCTGGGGATCTCCTCACTCTTCTTTGGTCTCCTTCTGCAGGTAACAGTCTGTCTCTCCCAGTCTCAGGGCACACAGAGGAGCAGAAGGGAGATCACAGCAGCACAAATGGCTCCCTTATGTCGGTCACGGCCCCTGCACATGTAATCCGGGTGCTCGGCGGGCAAGGTTTTGCAGAGCGGCCAGAGTCACAGCACCAAAGTCCAGTGGCCCAGGATCAGTCACAGGGGCTTCTGCGGGGTGATTTTTCCGACAAGGTGTTGCAAAGTAGCCCTCTTTCAACAGACATCCACAAGCAGATGTTCTCTTGTTCAACTCTGTGTCTGTACTAATCTCCCGCCCTCTCTCCTCCTCAGCACATGGCTGTTGGGGGAGGGGAGCAGCAATCAATGCTGTTTTTTTTCTCTCTGCAGTCATTTCAGCAATTGTCCACAAGGGGGCAGTGGCGGACTGTGCACAGCTCATTTCACTGTCAATTTCGATAATACAATCTGAATTGTACACCTCATTACAGCCCTATGATATTGACTTGTCCTGAGGAAGAAGCCAGGGAGCCCTGAAACGCGTTGACTAATAAATTAATAATATATTCACACTTTGATGTCACGTGGCATTCGGCAGCGTGGTTTTTAACCTTTCATCCTCCCAATTCTATATGCACCATGCTGGGCACCTCAGCAGCTGTAATCTGCTTTTATAGTGGTTGTGACTCTCACAACCACACAAGGTGAAGCCTCTGATTCCTATTTAGGTAATATTTTATCTCTCAGACCCTTTATCCTCCCTACTTTAATTTTCTGAGATAATGACCTTAGGGTTTTCATTGACTGTAAGCCATAATCATCAACATTGACATAAATAAACACTTGAAATAGATCACTCTGTTTGTAATGACTCTATATAATATGCACATTTCACTTTACGTATTGAAGTACTGAAATAAATTAACTTATTGATTATATTCTAATTCATTGAGATGCAATTGTAGACACTTGTATTTATTCAATCATATTTTGATTGGATAGTGGTTTATGCTGATATATTTAAGCACTATCTATCACAGTTACAATACATATGGACAGATTCATATACAGTATCTTTGATTAGAAAAAATATTCAGTATGGTTTGAGGTTCAGGAATTTAAGCAATTGCAGACTTGTTTGTGATATACAAAGTTGCTGAGACAGTCTTCAGGTTGTTTTGGAGGGGGCTACTAGGAATTTGCTGCTGAATTTTATGCACAATTTTGGACGTCCTGAAGGATGTAGGCCTCGGTTTGTTTACGTTTGCGACAGAGCTGGTTGGATGCTAGTACCGAACCAGAAGCTGAATACAACATTTAGCTGTTAGTTTTGTCAGTAAATGCCGCTTGGGTTTCCTTAAAGGGAACCAGTCACTTGGACATAAGCCCCTATGTGGCACCCTGGCACCCTGTTGGGCACCACAGAACTCTTGGTTACGCAAATGGAGCAGTAACAGCAAGCATCACTCACAAACAAGCCAAAACACTTTAGTACACCTTTAACACCTGTTTCACCCCAAGCCTCTAGGGGGAGCTCCACTGGTCACTTTGAGCCAGTTCCCCCTATAAATAGGGTCCTCGAGGGAGAAACAGCAGAGTGTGCAGATGCTAGAAGAGCTGTAGGACGTGTGCATCCACCGGTTCTGGAGCTATACGAGGCCCAAACCAGCACACCTGCCCAGTGAGAGACCCTTGCAATTGGGGTCAGAGGAAAGGAGAAAGCACCTCTCAGGGACACCAGAGTTACCCTAACTCTCTCCCTCACCAACCGGTTACTGGAACCGAGCTGTGAGAGCTACCTAGCCACCACAGAGAACCAGCACACCCCACAGGGAGTTTAGCCCCCTGTTCACCTGATGCACCTACCGACGAGAGCCCAGGGAAGAGGATAGAATTGTCACCATCCCTTTAACAGAGCCCTCAGTGCAGCTACCCAGGTGAATCACGTCCCACTGGACGTACAACCAGGTCCGGCCAGATTCCACATCCCCCCGACCTCACCAGAAAGACAGAGAAAGGATGCCTAAAACACTACTTGCTGTGAAACTCCAGGAGCGACAACCTCATCACCCGGTCAGAGTGTACCTGCTTTCCACCAGTAAAGGTACAAAAAGACTTTGATGTGTCTGCGTTTGATTCCTGAGCCTAACAGCAGTACTACTAAGCTGCCTCACAACATCTTGCGCAGCTTCTGGCCCCGGGGACTCCCACTCGTCCTGTGGGGAGCATCCCATCTTGCTGCATAACATTCCCCGGAGGCCCCGCAGCATCGGTGGAACCACCGGAATTCCCGCAGGTGGTGTCACGACAAGATTTAACCCCTTATCTGTTCAGCCATCCCCCCTATTGATCTGGACCACCGGGCCCCACAGTCGCAGGTGCGGGTCCGTGACAAGAGAAGCAGACGCCTGAGACGTGCAGAACCCGGCTACGGTGAGTCACCTACACTATCACTACCTGTCCCTGCACCTTCCTAGCTGCTCCCTATCTATCCCTCTCTGAGCTAAATGCGCCCTATGAAACAGCAGACAAATAACTTATAACTTACAGAAATCCCTGAGGCTGGGGACTGAAAAGGCGGCCCCAGGCTCCATTCTGCCCTCCTCGATGCAGCAGCACACGCCCCGCTGGGTGGCAATATTCTTTCTTCATCGCTGGCTCCTCCATTTGGAATCTCCCACCTGCTTTACACCTATCATGTTGTGGTGATGTGACCTCGATGTGTCCCCTGACCAGGACACAGCATATAGGAAATTGTATCTTCTGTCGGTAGTAGCACACACAGGGTGAGCTGCTACTGGAGCTGAGTGCTGATTGAAAGCACTGATGCCCAGGTGTGTGGTGAATAGGAGATGATATGAGCTGCCCTGGGCTGTGGGGAGAGAGTGGAGTGTGTCAGGACAGCAGCAGGAGCTGCTGTGTAGAGAGCTGTGTGAAGATTTAACACAGCCTGTGAGCTCTCTCAGAGTGGACATTCATGAGGCTAATGAGCGGACGGTGAGGAGAGAAAGGTTGTGTGCTGACCTAATACAGCCTAACCGGGGGAAGGTACAGAACTTCTATATCAACTGTTGGGATTGTTTGAGGTTGTACTCGGCTGCGCCCCGGAACCTGGAGGTCTGTGAATACCTGAACTGTACCATTAAACTGTGTGCTGTGTGAGTAAATACCTGAGTCACTGCCTTCTGTCGTGCCGATCCTAACTGCTACTGTGGCGCCCCGCAACGAGTGCGTCACAGGAGTGTATTGCAGCCCAGACAGCAGCAGCAATATTCTCTGACTAAGCAATGACATTGTTAAAACTCAGAGCTCCATACCCTACATGCACATCAGAATAGAGGGCCAAAAAGGTCCTGGTGGGCGGAGTGTAGGTGTAGTGTGTTAGTGGAGAAGTTAGTGCAGCAAGTCAGTCTGCTAGAGTCTGCAGAAGGAGAACAGAGAACAACAATGTAGGAGAGAAGTTCCGTGCAGCCCCTAGACCACCACCGGTTAGGCGCCATTACCCCGGTGCCTCAACAATCGGACCCTGGGCAACCACATGCGGGTCAAAATACACCCGTGCCTATCTACAGCCGAATTACTGGTTCCGAAGCTGGAAGTCGTTTATCACTGCCATGCAAACCAGGAGTGGAGGGACCGCTCTACAGGAGTACCCCACCGCCGCCGCAAACAGAGCCGTCTTGCCAGCGGAGTACCCACCAAAAGGACCCAGACTACCCCTCACACCGGAACGTATGCACCGGCAGGGCAATATAAATAGTCCCTTGTACCCGACCTTGGCACTCAAAGGCGACATCGGCAACTGACCTAGAATAAGTTAGAATGGAGGAACACTGCGGAGCTCTGAGGAACACTGGTCATTGCTGAGTCCACCCGGTCCGTTACCCGTTACCTGTTTACCATGTATCACATGCTGGTTACAGTAAAGTACCTGTTGCAGAGACTTTCAGTGTCCGTGCCTTTTTCAGAACTGTCCATCTCCGCATGCTAGAAGTACCGCAGCTGCCTCACAACATCTTGCGCAGCTCCTGGCCCCGGGGACTCCCGCTCATCCTGTGGGGAGCGTTCCATCTTGCTGCATTCCATCCCTCGGAGGCCCAAGCAGCGCTGGTGGACATCACCGGAACTCTCACAGGTGGCGTCACGACAGTAAACTAACCCCTAACTGTTCAGCCAACGTTTTGTTCTGGACCACCGGGCCCCACAGCCGCAGGCGCGGGTCCGTGACAGGAGAAGAAGAAACGCCTGCAACGTGTAGACCCGGCCACGGTGAGTCAGAATTCTGGCGTCACGAACAGAATACGAGCAGGCCCGTTCCTTAATGGGTATAATGTGCTTAAAAAGAACTTTATTTGATCAAAAGGACTTTGTTCGTCCCAAAAATAATTTTTCCCGCCTTTTCACCATTGGGCCAAGATGGCGACCAAAATGGCGGGTCCCCACCATGTGAACCACCACGTGCAGGCCCAGGGGTAAGCCTCCGCCCCTCTTCGTGGGAGGGCCCAAGGCAAAGGCGCCAAAATCATTGTCTGCCCCGATTGCTGGAAACAACCATGGGGGCGGGCCAAAGACTTTTTCCCACCTATTGACTACAAAAACCCCCGGAAAGTGGGAGTGTCAGAGGCTTTTCCATCAGCTCTTCCAAGAGAACGGTTACCGGTTTGGACGGGTGTGGTTCTCCTAACCAAGAAGATGACCAGCATGAAGCTCCACCACTTGATGCAGGAGGTCGAGGCCAGAGCAGCCATAGGCCATCCGGGTCCGGGTCCCGTCCTCACTATAGACGGCAACCCCGACTTCTGGCAAGAGGCGCTGCAAGACCTCCGGGTGAGACTTATGGAAACGACAGAGTGGACAATCCGCAGCTGGAGTGCGGGACTGGCTAGCCGACTCCACCGAGCTACCCAGCAAGGACTTGCAAGTGGTCCCACTTCAGAACCGGAAAGCAGCTCCCATTCCGCTACCTCACCAGTGCCAACCACCTGTCCTGCCTCATCACCAGAGCCTGTGAACTGTGTTATCCCACCGGAGACCACGACCTCCTCCGTTCCAGGGTCAGAGACCATGACCGACCCCGTTCCAGAGCCGGAGCTTTTAACTTGCTCCCTTCCAGAAGCCGACACATGTCTGGTTCCCTCAGAGGAACCCACTACCGGTCTCACCACCAACCCAGAGACTGTTACCTGTTTCTCCCCAGAACCGGAGGCCTCCTCTGAAACCACAGAGGCCTACCTGGTCACCGGGATAGAAACAGAACTACCACCTGAAAGTGCTGAAGCCACAGACGAGGAAGCAGGCAGCCTAGAAGCCCTGCAAGACGACCACAGAGAGGACTCCGCCGCACCATTGCCCATCAGCCCGGAAGAATCCAATCCAGCATCTCTACCAGCAGCGCAGCCCAATGTGATCGTTGAAGGAGTGGAGGAAGAGGATGACGAGACCCACAGTATCCCTGAGGACCTCTATCACACCAGTTTCGCATGGGGAGACACTGAGGAACCTCCGGCCGAGCAATCTGCTCGGGTACATTGGTCGGGTGCAGCCGCGGCGCCTTCCCCTGTGCCGTTTGCTCAGGTGCCCATCCAGACTTCCCGCCAAAGTCAAGCCTATCAGCAACCCTTTCATCGCGATGACTACGTCCATACCCCGGTTCGTACCGACGAAGATGTACGTCGGCTCCGCCGAGCGGAGTGGCGAGCTCAAGAGTGGGCTAACATGGAAGCCCGTGCCGAGGCTCGTCGTCAACCCCCGTTACCTGATGAAATTTACAAGGAAGGTAGAGTGACCTTGTTCAATCTGTCTACCGGGTGGAGTTTTGCCAGGGAGGAGGGAGTGTATGAAGAGGTGTTTGTGGGGCGTCGCGATGTCGAGTCACACTTACCGAGAGGACATCCAGACCGCGATCTGTATAGAGGGGACATTATCACATATGAGCGTCATGCTTGTTATGATGGTTGGTTCGCCATACGGGTGTGCAATAGCTCTCTCCATAAGTAACTTTGCTTGAACTTTGAAACTGACTTTCCCCGTTTAACTGCTAGAAGAGCGGCCCGGCGGCAAAGGCCCTGGACTTGCCATAAGGACAGTAGACCGCCCGCCGGGTCCGCAGTGGTTAACCCGTTTGGTTTGTATGCATACCTGTTATTAATAAAAGTGCTTCTTTTATTACCTGTTATAAAAATTTCTCTGTAATGTTGGGTTTCGTGACACTTGGGAACAAGCGTAATTCACCAAGGGGGAGTGTGGCGCCCCGCAACGAGTGCGTCACAGCTGTGTATTGCAGCCCAGACAGCAGCAGCAATATTCTCTGACTAAGCAATGACATGGTTAAAACTCAGACCTCCATACCCTACATGCACATCAGAATAGAGGGCCAATAAGGTCCTGGTGGGCGGAGTGTAGGTGTAGTGTGTTAGTGGAGAAGTTAGTGCAGCAAGTCAGTCTGCTTGAGTCTGCAGAAGGAGAACAGAGAACAACAATGTAGGAGAAGGAGGAAGGAGAGGGGGCTCTGCACAGTTCCGTGCAGCCCCTAGACCACCACCGGTTAGGCGCCATTACCCCGGTGCCTCAACAACCGGACCCTGGGCAACCACATGCGGGTCAAAATACACCCATGCCTATCTACAGCCGGATTACTGGTTCCGAAGCTGGAAGTCGTTTATCACTGCCATGCAAACCAGGAGTGGAGGGACCGCTCTACAGGAGTACCCCACCGCCGCCGCAAACAGAGCCGTCTTGCCAGCGGAGTACCCACCAAAAGGACCCAGACTACCCCTCACACCGGAATGTATGCACCGGCAGGGCAATATAAGTAGTCCCTTGTACCCGACCTTGGCACTCAAAGGTGGCATCGGCAACTCACCTAGAATAAGTTAGAATGGAGAAACACCGCAGAGCTCTGAGGAACACTGGTCATTGCTGAGTCCACCTGGTCCGTTACCCGTTACCTGTATACCATGTATCACATGCTGGTTACAGTAAAGTACCCGTTGCAGAGACTTTCAGTGTCCGTGCCTTTTTCAGAACTGTCCATCTGCGCATGCTAGAAGTACCGCAGCTGCCTCACAACATCTTGCACAGCTTCTGGCCCCGGGAACTCCCGCTCATCGTGTGGGGAGCGTTCCATCTTGCTGCATTCCATCCCCCGGAGGCCCAAGCATTGCCAGTGGACATCACCGGAACTCTCACAGGTGGCGTCACGACAGTAAACTAACCCCTAACTGTTCAGCCAACGTTTTGTTCTGGACCATTGGGCCCCACAGCCGCAGGCGCGGTTCCGTGACAGGAGGAGAAGAAACGCCTGCAACGTGTAGACCCGGCCACGGTGAGTCACTACCTTACAGTGTAAAGCGGGTGGGAGATTCCAAATGGAGGAGGTGGTGATGAAGAAAGAATAACGCCGCCCAGCGGGGTGTGTGCTGCTGCATCGAGGCGGGCAGAATGGAGCCTGTGCCCACCTTTTCAGTCCCCAACCTCAGGGACTTCTGTAACTTATAAGTTATTTTTCTGCTGTTTTATAGGGCGGATTTAGCTCAGAGACGGAGAGATAGGGAGCAGCTAGGAAGGTGCAGGGACAGGTAGTGATAGTGTAGGGCCTTAGATCCAGGTGACAGGTTCCCTTTAATTTATCCACTTTGCACATAGCCTTCCATAACCACTATTTGCTGTTCAAGGAAAAACACCATCTTTCTGGCATGATCTGCACATAACCGAATAAGGAGGCAAAAGAAAGTAAGAACGCTGCAAATGGGGTGACACCACGGTGCCAGACAGAGAGAAAGGAGCTTCGGCCACCTCCAAAGAACATGGCACTGATATTAGAGGTGGGCTACTTTTCCATAGGGCACCCTATAAAATTCATAAGCTTACTCAGTATGGGAAGTGACCCATAGAGTTATGGCTACCTTTGTGGCTCACATCTTCATACTGCTACTGTGCCTTTACTGTAAGTTGTGCTTCCCCTCAGTTCCAGTCAACAGTAATTTCGGCAATATGTATGTTGAAGGAATCCTGTCACCTCCAAGACGCCTCCTAAACTACCAAAACAAGTCCCTGCAGCATCCTATCACTAATCTCACACTCCTTTTGTCTCCTAAAAGCATTTGAAAGTGGATAAAAACGTTTAAATACTTACTCATTAGTGATTATAATTAGTAGGGGCTGTATTCTTTAGCCCTTAGGGCATGTTGTTTTGCAGCCTGAATGATCCAGCCCTCTCTGTGCAGCTTTTGCTGTGATGTGAACCTGAAGGCAGGACTAATGATTTGCATTCTGTGAGTGAGAGAGAGGGGGGAGGGTAAAGCCTGCACAAGCAGAGCACACAGACGAGAGAGGGTGGATCATTTAGGCTGCAAAACAACACGCCCTAAGGGCTAAAGAATATAACCCCTGCTAATTATAATCACTAATGAGGGAGTATTAAAACGTTTTTATGCACTTTCACAGGATGCTTTTAGGAGACAAAAGGAGTGTGAGATTAGTGATAATATGCTGCAGGGACATGTTTTGGTAGCTTAGGAGGCATTTTGGAGGTGACAGGATCCCTTTAATTAGGCAATAAAATGACAACTGCGCTGCTCCAGTCAGTGTAAATGGCCTTTAATATAACTTAGGGAAGAAAGACAGAGCTTCTTGGATTCGCGCTGCCGACCGATCAAATGAGTTGGAAAAATCACAGTTTTCATTGCAATGATGGTTTTAATTCCTATGCGTTTTGGAGCCACATCCAGGCTCCTTCCTCATGGAGCCAACAGAGTACAGTGCATAGTACACAGATTGCATTATATAGACTCCATTAAACACATGGTTATGGCGTATGCAGTGGGAGGGAATACCTCTGACATCAAACTGAAACATAGGTGGGTAGGGGAATAAAACATGGGGGAGAAACACCACACTTAAGAAACGAGTGTGTGGAGGGAAGTTGTACATTAAACTAAGGTAATATATGTAAATGAAATAAAAATGAGAAATTAAGTTATATAATGTACACCTTCCCTTGTGTTTAATGGAGTCTAAATTAATGCAATCTGCGTACTATGCACTGTGCTCTGTTGGTTCCCTAAAGAAGGAGCCTTGATGTGGCTCTGAAATGCGTAAGGATTAAAACCATCATTGCACTGAAAACTGTGATTTTTCCAACTCATTTGATCGGTCTGCAGCGCAAATTCAAGAAGCTCTGTCTTTCTTCCCTGTATTTGCTCCTGCCATGCCAGTGTCGGTAGAGGGTGGATCCTGCAGCAGCCATCTTCTCGCCTTCATATTGTTTGTGGGCCACACAACTGTCCCAGGTGAGCAATAACAAACAGAAACTCATGCACATATTCTTGGGATAAGACCCTATTGTGCTTTATCTCCTCTCTTATAGGTTAATATAACTTATTTCATTGTCCAATTAAATCTGTCAAGTATTAGGTACCCCCATAGATCATAGATTAGTATCATCCATACCCACAGATATCGACTGGTTGAGTTGACAGTCTAAAGGCCCAGTCACACATAACGACCGCTCCAACGATCCCGACAGCGATAACGACCTGCTGGGAACCCTGGAGCGTCGTTACCTGATCGCTGGGGAGCTGTCAAACAGGCAGATCTCCCCAGCGATCAGGGCCATGGGAGCCACCTCCCACATCACTGAAGGCAATGTCAGCATCCACCCTGCCTAGCGCTGTCTCATAGGCAGCGCTAAGCAGGGAGAACGCTGGTAACTATGATAAACAGCGGGTATCCAGGCAGTGCGCGCTGCCTGGATACCCGGTGTTTGTCATAGTTACCAGCGTTCTCCCTGCTTAGCGCTGCCTGTAAGCAGGGAGAACGCTGGTAACTATGATAAACAGCGGGTATCCAGGCAGCGCACACTGCCTGGATACCCAGTGTTTACCATGGTTACCAGCCAGTGAGGTCACTGATCGCTGGTTTCTCGTGGTCACACACAGCGATGCGTGTTGACCAGCGGGAAACAAATGATCAAAAAATGACCCACAGCACTTTGCAGCGATCAGCGACCTCACAGCAGGGGCCTGATCGCTGCAAAGTGTCACACAGAACGAAATCGCTGGAGAGATCATTGTAATGTCATAGTTACAACGATCTCTCTAACGATATCGTTATGTGAGACAGGGCCTTAATGTGTATTTAGCAAATCCTAGATGATGTCCAGGAAGATAAGAATCCGGTGTCCAATTTTAAACTACTGATTCTTTAGTTCTTTAACCCGTTTACAACTAATGACGAGTATACTCGTCATGAAAAGATGTCAGTTCCCGCATCATGACGAGTATACTCGTCATGGCTTTGAACTGTCACTGCTTCTGAACGAACAGTGACAGTTCAATTCTAAAAGCTGTCAGTGACAGCCAAGGGTTAGGGGAAGAGGTATGGGGACCCTTGTTAACCCCCCCCGCCCAGGACCCCTCCGATCGGCAGTGTAAAACTGAAACTGCCGATCGGAGTGATTCAGACAGATTTACCCCTCCAGGTCTGATTGGAGCTCTCCAATCAGATCTAGAGGGGCCGATCGGCGGGTGCCCTCCCCCTACTCAGCCCCCTCCCGCTCCAGGACACATGCGACCCCCCTGGATCATATTTATCTGCCGGAGGGCTGCACACCCGGCGCACCCGCCAGCCATCACCTAAGGCTCCAGCCCCCGCTCCATCCAGCCCCCCCCCATGTCCTGTCCCGCCCCCCCTGTGTCCAGCCCCCCCCGTGACCGCCCCCCCCCCTGTGTCCGGCCTGCACCCCCCATACCCGTCCCGCCGTCCACCTGCACTCCTCCTTCTCTCCTCCAGGCTGCTTTCTTTTCTGCCGGCGGGCTTATGCGCCCGCCGGTCCAGGTGCAGGGCCCCCTCCCCTGCTCGTATTTCCCCCCCCCCAGCTGGTACCCCATCCAACCCCCTGCCCCACCCCAAGCCCCGCTCACCTATTCCGGCGGGCTGCACGAGCTCGTCGGCCTCCGCTCCTCCTCTGCAGTCTCCGGTGTGGCCCCTCCTCTTCTCAGGGGCTTCTCCTCCTCATCCATCGGTGGGTAAGTATGAATAAATGAATGAATGAATAGATGGATGGGTGGGTGGATGGATGGATGGATGGGTGGGTGGATGGATGGATGGATGGGTGGGTGGGTGGATGGATGGATGGGTGCGTGCGTGGATGGATGGGTGCGTGGATGTTCGTGCTTGGATGTGCGTGCGTGGATGTGTACGTGCGTGGATGTGTTTGGATGTGCGTGTGTGTGGATGTCAGTGTGCGTGCGTGGATGTGTGCGTGTGTGGATGTCAGCGTGCGTGGATGTGCGTGCGTGGATGTGCACGCGTGGATGTGCGTACGTGGATGTGTGAGTATGTAGATGTGTGCGTGGATGTGCTTGGATGTGGATGTGTGCGTGGAAGTGTGCGTGGATGTGTTTGTGGATGTGCGTGGATGTCAGCATGCGTGCGTGGATGTCAGCGTGCGTGAATGTCAGCGTGCGTGGATGTGTGTGCGTGGATGTGCGTGCGTGGATGTCAGCATGCATGGATGTGTGCGTGTGTGGATGTGCATGCTTGGATGTGCGTGTGTGGATGTGCGCGTACGTGGATGTGTGCGTGCGTGGATGTGCGTGTGTGGATGTGCGTGCTTGGATGTGCGTGCTTGGTTGTGCTTGCTTGGATGTGCGTGCGTGGTTGTGTGCGTGCGTGGATGATGGGTGCATAGGTGGATGGATGGGTGCAACAAGGGATCAAGTGTCCTCTTGTTATAGTCTCTGGGATCATAGTCATGGTGCACTGTATAACAGATCATTGTCATACAGTGCACCATAACTCTGACCCCCGAGACTGTAGGAAGAGGACACTTGATCCCTTGCTGCAGTCTCTGGATTGAGCAGAGGCGATCGAGCGTCGTGGGACCTTCGTTGTGGACTACGTCGGAGGCGATCGAGCGTCGTGGAACCTTCGTTGTGGACTACGTCGGATCTTTATAATAAAGATGGAGTCCGAATTTTGTTTGTGTTTTTTTTTCAAATAAAAAGATTTTTCTATGTGTGTATTTTCTGACTATTTACCAGAGATTCCTAATGGCGGGTCTAACATTGGCCCTATATTATGAATCTCAGGCTTAGTGCCAGCTGCCAATAAAAAGCTGGCATTAACCCCTTTATTACCCAGTTTGCCACCGGCACCAGGGCAACTGGAAGAGTCTGGGTACAGCGCCAGAAAATGGCGCTTCAATGAATGCGCCATTTTCTGGAGCGGCTGCGGGCTGCAATTCGCAGCATGGGAGGCCCAGAACGCTTGGGCTTAGTTGTACCTGGCTGGACCAAAAATATGGCGGAGCCCCACGTCATTTTTTTTTTCTAGAATTAGTTCTAGAAAAAAAAAAGGCTTTGCTGTATTTCTGGTTGCCAGCCAGGTACAACGAGGCAACTGGGGGTTGGTGGCAATCCGTAGCTGCCAAGTTGTACCTGGCTGGACTAAAAATATAGCGGAGCCCCACGCCATTGTTTTCTAGAATTAGCCCTAGAAAAAAAATTAAAAATGGGCTTCACTGTATTTTTGGTTGCCAGCCAGGTACAATGAGGCAGCTGGGGGTTGCTGGCAGTCCGTAGCTGCCAAGTTGTACCTGGCTGGACCAAAAATATGGCGGAGCCCCACGCCATTTTTTTTCTAGAAGTAGTCCTAGAAAAAGAATAAAAATGGGCTTCACTGTATTTAGATGCATAGTGAACACTTTGAACCCCAGGTGCTTCACAAATTGATCCGTAAAAATGAAAAAAGAAAATTTGTGTGAAAAAAAAAGTACTTTTTCCTTCTTACGGATCAATTTGTGAAGCACCTGGGGGTTCAAAGTGCTCACTATGCATATAGATGCATTCCTTGGGGGGTCTAGTTTCCAAAATGAGGTCACTTGTGGGGGAGCTCTAATGTTTAGGCACACAGGGGTTCTCCATATGCGACATAGTGTACGCTAATAATTCCAATTGTTAGCGGACACCATGTTGGGTACGGAGAGCCCCTGTGTGCCTAAACATTGGAGCTCCCCCACAAGTGACCCCATTTTGGAAACTAGACCTCCCAGGGAACTTATCTAGATGGCTGGTGAGCATTTTAAACGCCCCAGTGCTTCACAAATTAATCTAAAAGTGAAAAAATAAACTTTTTATCGAAAAAAAAGTACTTTTTCATTTTTACGGATGAATTTGTGAAGCACCTGGGTGTTCAAAATGCTCACCTCCCATCTAGATAAGTTCCCTGGGGGGTCTAGTTTCCAAAATGGGGTCACTTGTGGGGCAGCTCCAATGTTTAGGCACACAGGGGCTCTCCAAACGCGACATGGTGTCCGCTAACAATTGGAGCTAATTTTTCAGTCAAATTGTTAGCGGACACCATGTCGCGTTTGGAGAACCCCTGTGTGCCTACACATTGGAGCTCCCCCACAAGTGACCCCATTTTGGAAACTACACCCCCCATGGAACTTATCTAGATGGGTGGTGAGCATTTTGAACACCCCAGTGCTTCACAAATTAATCTGTAAAAATGAAAAAAGAAACTTTTTATGGAAAAAAAAGTACTTTATCATTATTACGGATGAATTTGTGAAGCACCTGGGGGTTCAAAATGCTCCCCACCCATCTAGATAAATTCCCTGGGGGGTCTAGTTTCCAAAATGGGGTCACTTGTGGGGGAGCTCCAATGTTTAGGCACACAGGGTCTCTCCAAATGAAACATGGTGTCCGCTAACAATTTGACTGAAAAATCAGCTCAAATTGTTAGCGGACACCATGTCGCGTTTGGAGAGCCTCTGTGTGCCTACACATTGGAGCTCCCCCACAAGTGACCCCATTTTGGAAACTAGACCCCCAGGGATCTTATCTAGATGGGTGGTGAGCATTTTGAACCCCAGGTGCTTCACAAATTCATCCGTAAAAATGAAAAAGTACTTTTTTTCCATAAAGATTTTTTTTTTTCATTTTTACAGATTAATTTGTGAAGCACTGGGGCGTTCAAAATGCTCACCACCCATCCAGATAAGTTCCCTGGGGGGTCTAGTTTCCAAAATGGGGTCACTTGTGGGGGAGCTCCAATGTGTAGGCACACAGGGGCTCTCCAAACACAACATGGTGTCCGCTAACAATTTGACTGAAAAATCAGCTCAAATTGTTAGCGGACACCATGTCGCGTTTGGAGAGCCCCTGTGTGACTAAACATTGGAGCTCCCCCACAAATGACCCCATTTTACAAACTAGAGGCCCCAGGGAACTTATCTAGATGGGTGGGGAGCATTTTGAACCCCCAGGTGCTTCACAAATCCATCCATAAAAATGAAAAAGTACTTTTTTTTCCACAAAAACTTTCTTTTAGCCTACATTTTTTAATTTTCACATAGGGAACAGGATAAAATGGATCCTAAAAATTGTTGGTCAATTTCTCCTGAGTACACTGATACCTCATATGTGGTCATAAACCACTTTTTGGGTACACAGCAGGGCTCAGAAGGGAAGGAGCGCCATTTGACTTTTTGAATGGAAAATTAGCTCCAAAAGTCAAATGGCGCTCCTTCCCTTCTGAGCCCTGCCGTGCGCCCAAACAGTGGTTTATGACCACATATGAGATATTGATGTACTCAGGAGAAATTGCCCAACAATTTTTAGGACCCATTTTATCCTGTTGCCCATGTGAAAATGAAAGAATTGAGGCTAAAAGAACATTTTTGTTGGAAAAATTAAAATGACCATTTTTTCCCTCCACTTTGCTTTAGTTCCCGTGAAGCACCTGAAGGGTTAATAATCATCTTGAATGTAGTTTTGAGTAGCTTGAGGGGTGCAGTTTTCGGAATGGTGTCACTTTTGGGTGTTTTCTGTCATGTACGCCCCTCAAAGGGACTTCAAATGTGATGTGGTCACAAAAAAAATGGTTTTGTAAATTTTGCTGGAAAAATGAAAAATTGCAGATGAACTTTGAACCCTTATAATGTCCGAACGAAAAAGTTTTTTTTCCAAAATTGTGCTGATGTAAAGTAGACATATGGGAAATGTTATTCATTAACTATTTTGTGTCACATACCTCTCTGGTTTAGCAGAATAAAAATTCATAATTTGAAAATTGCAAAATTTTCAAAGTTTTTGCCAAATTTTTTATTTTTTCACAAATAATCGCAAAAATTATCGACCTAAATTTAATACTAACATGAAGCCCAATATGTCACGAAAAAACAATCTCATAATCGCTAGGATCCGTTGAAGCGTTCCAGAGATATTAGCTCATAAAGGGACACTGGTCAGAATTGCAAAAAATGGTCTGGTCATTAAGCTGCAAAGTGACTCGGTCCTTAAGGGGTTAAAGAAAATATGTCACATGTAAAAACACTATTAAAGGGGTTGTCCAGTCTAAACAGATAATTTTGCAGTCACTCGATGTGACTGCAGATTCATCAATCCTCCCAACAAATGCACTGTGCGCTTTGAGGATTCATTGTTTCTAAATCGGGAACAGACCAAAATTATGCGTATGCATGTTACCAGCCAGATCCTGAGACTAGTGGGTGTGGCCTCGCTTAATACAAGTGTATGAAGCAAGGCTGCACCCATTAGATAGCCGCTTCCACTAGTCAGACACACCTCTTTATACACTTGTATTGAGCTAGGCTGCACCCACTGGTCGTGTTGTTGCCATAAATGTGGTTCGTTCCTGGCTTAGAAACCGGCAAATCCTCACAGCGCCCAGAGAGTATTAATCAATTTGAGTCACATTGAGTGACTTCAGAATTATCAGTTTTAGACCAGACAACCTCTTTAATCTGCAAATATGTGATTAATCTGCAATTTAATCGCATTTGGAACCTGTCCAGCACCTGATAGGTCCCCTTTAAGACTATTACGGCCCCATCATACATTGTAGACTAAGTATCAACTGAACCCACTGATATTGACTTTTTCAGTTGACAGTCTAATGCAGAGGTCCCCAACTCCAGGCCTCGAGACCCGCCAACAGTGCAGGTTTTCAGGATTTCCTTAGTATTGCACAGGTGCTAATGTGATCATCTGCACAGGTAATGATTCCAACCCCTGTGCAATACTAAGGAAATCCTGAAAACCTGCACTGTTGGCGGCCCTCAAGGTCTGGAGTTGCGGACCCTGGTCTAATGTGTCTGTGACTACCCACACACATGGTGTTCAGGAAGATAAATATCTGATTTTGGACTGCTGAGCATGAAACTCTCTAAAAGATACCGCGCTATGGCGGCCGTCACACGTCTCGACATCGTGAGCGATATTGTCAGTGATCACGTGCACGCGCGATCGCTAACGATATCGCTCACATCGCTGGTGAGATGTCGCACAGACAGACTCCCAGCGATGTGGGCCAGCGAGATCGCTGGTAACCATGGTACACATCGGGTTACTAGGCGACGCGCGGCGCTTAGTAACCCGACGTTTACCATAGATACCATCTCCCAGCATAGGCTCTGCCGCTGGGAGATCGTTCATCGTGGTGTCACACACCACGATGAAGCAGATTGAACAAGCGATGATCGCTTCCGGCTCCCATATCTGCGATGTCACGATCAAGCGATTTTACATTGTAAAATCGCTTGATCGCACGTAATGATGCACAAACAATATCGCTTAAGCGATCAAAAGGCATATCGCTTAAACGATATCGTTCAAGATATTGCAGCGTGTAACGGCCGCCTATCAGAGATGTCTGACAGCAACTCTCAAATACAGGAGCGCTTGGCTGAACAGGTATTAGGTTATTAGGTAAGGGAACGTTGAGCAAGAAAGTTGTCGGCCAAATGAGATCACTCTCTGAATTATATGGGAGGCATTTGCGTACCTTCTTAAAGCATACATATTCTTAATTTGAAATTTTTAAATTTTATATTGTGGATTCTCACAAGAATGCATCCATGATTTCTGTATCATGGAAATACTGAAGCTGCAGGGGAAATGGAGGTGGGAGAATAATGGTGTAGTGTCTCTACTGTAACCTGTGAGACTAAATGAAGGGAAATAGGAAGGGCAGCAGCAAGTTAAGTCAGCTGATTGGCTTAGATCACATAGCACCGTTATAACATTACATTGGAAAAGGTTTACACAGTTATAGAAAGAAAATGAACATTTTCAAGATAATGGAGAAGTCAGAAAGAGACCTTGATTATGCTTCCTATGCTCATTAACCTGGAATGATCAGGATTTTATTTACATGTAATGGTAGGTACTGTTCTGTCTTTATTACAATTTTCCTTCATCCGAATTTTTATATAGCAGTTGAAATGGAATCATCCCTGCAGGATACATTTACTTCTCAGTTCATGTTTTATTATCTGGATAGTTGTGGAATACATTTCCAGACAGTAATGACAGGAAATGTAACTCCTTTCATTAAATTTTCATCAACCTTCCCGGTTAGTCTTAATCAATATGTTATCCATGTTGTGGTTATGTGTCAATGACTGCCGCTATTTTTCCACTCTCTTGCATCTTTGTCCTGAATATTTTTAGCAATATGATCATAGACCAGAAAGGTGGATTTTCATGCTTCATTGTGTCAAATTAATCTTTTTTTTTTTTAAATATATATATATATATATATATATATATATATATATTTTTTTTTTTTTTTTTTTTCTGCTATCATTGTTCTAGTTAGAGTACACATGTAGAACACTAGTTGTCATAACTGTGATAAGCAGTGGCATAACTAGAGTCCGAAGGGCCCCGGTGCAAAATTTGGACCTGCCCCCCGTCCTTCCTTTCCTGCGTGCCCACATTGGTCAGATGCATGGGCCCCATGTAGCATACTAAATCCTATAAAGACTCGCAAATTGACCCCTCTCCCCTTCATAATGTATTAATATCCCTCATCCTGCTATATATGGTCCTCCTCCTGGAATATGCCCTTATCTTGGTATATATGGTCCTCCATAATAGTAAAATGCAACCTCCTAGCCCTCCATATAGTATACTGCAACCTCAAAGCCCTCCACATAGTATAATGCAGCCTCACAGCCTTCCATATAGTATAATGCAGCCTCACAGCCCTCCATATAGTAAAATGCAGCCTCATACCCTTTCACAGAGAATATTGCAGCCTCACAGTCCTCCATATAGTAAAATGTAGCCTCATACCCTTCTACATAGAATAATGCAGCTTCATAGCCATCCATATAATATAATGCAGCCCCATAACCCATCATATAATATAATGCAGACTCATAGCCCTAAAGATAATATAATGCAATGTCATAGCTCTCCAGATAATATAATGCAGCATCACAGCCCTCCAGATTATATAATGCAGTGCCACAGCCCTCAAAATAATATAATGTGGTGTCACAACCCTTCATATAATATAATCCAGCTTCACATACCTTCATATAGTATAATGTAGCCTCATAGCCCTTCATTTAGTATAATGCAGCGTCACACACCTCCCAATAATATAATGCAGCGTCACGGCCCTCCATATAATATAATGCAGCGTCATAGTCCTCCAGATAATACAATGCAGCATCATAGTTATCCAGATTATATAATGCAGCATCACACCTGTTCATATAGTATAACGCAATAATGCAGCCTCATAGCCCTCCATATAGCATACATCCTCCCCACACAGACACACTGCCCCCTGTACAACCTGTCCCACTCACACTGCCCTCTGTACAGCCCTCCCCCCCACACACAGACACACTGCCCACTGTACAGCCCCCCACACACAGTCACACTGCCCACTCTACAGCCCCCCCACACACAGACACGCTGCGCCCTGTACTGCCCCCCCCACACACACACAGGCACACTGCAGCCTGTACAGCGCTCCCCCCACACACAGCTCCAGGACACAGTACCTCAAGGTCCGCGCTGCCACTTCAGAAAGGAACAAAAGAAGCCAGTACAAGAGAATGTCTGGATCAACGATTCTTCTTTATTGTCCTACGCGTTTCAGAGTCATCTCCCAACTCCTTCATCAGGGAATCCCCCCCACACACAGACACACACACTCCCCTCATCACCAAATGCACAGACACACACACTTCCCCCCTTTCCTCTCTCACTCTCCAGAAGCTGCTCCTGTATGGAGCCTCTCACTCACTGCCCATGGTGGCCGCTGCATCTGACTCCTGACTGTGATGAGGTCGCAGCATGATGACCTCATCACAGTGCAGCATGCTGGGCTGCGTGAGTTTAAAGGTATAGTCCCAGTAATTTCTCCGGCGCCTGGAATCAGCCCCCTGGGGACCGGCCTGACATACCGCCGCGCATTGACATGGATGTGCGTCCTCAGGGACGCACATCCATGTAAAGCAGGCACAGCCCAGGGGTCGCAGGGGTCGGCAGGTGTCGGGCCCCTGTATATCCAAGGCCGGTCGCACTTGCAACCCCTGCGACTGCGGTTGTTACGTTACTGGTGATAACAAAAGTAATCAGTTGGTTTCCAGGTCAAATATATCAATAGTCACCAAGTGAAAGTTTGCAGGCAATCACTTCAGATACAAGGGAGAAACTGAAAGATTTACTGGTGAAGATTTTATTTTATATAATTTTGACAAGCAAAAAAAAAAAAAACCTTCCAAATTCCACAATTTCTTTTCAAAGGGAATCTGTCAGTTGTATTAATGTTCCTAATGGGCTTGTTACATCAAAGAAAAATAGTGACTCACAGCACCTTAATGGGAATAAATAGGGCAACTGATAAAAACCTGTAAGGGGTCAAAATGTAGCTGTTATTGCATGGCAGAATAAAGAACCATCTTGGACATTGGAAAACTGTCACCTTTTTATTATATGGGCATGTAGGTCATTGGAAGCTATATGTATTGATACCTTGTTATCTGTGATCCGAAGTCTTAGTTCAGAGATACACTTGAGAATCTGCCTCCAAAGATTTATTTTATTTGGAAGAGGGAATTAATAGTGTGTGATATGTAAGTAACATAGAACAGTAGAACTAAACTTTGTCTCCTTACAAGCACATTAAAGGTCTCACTCACAGAGAGCATTTGTGCTTTGCTTTTTGTTGATCCATTTTTGGTGTGGTTTGTGCACCAAAGATGTATCCTCTTTTTGCAAAAAAGAATCACAAACACATCATCTAGCATCAACCCAGCATACACAGCATAAGGTCTAAGGCCTAGGGCATCTGGCAGCGGGCGTGAGCCTGGCACACATGGAAAGTCTTATCACTCAGCAGAGGACCTTGCAACCCGTGGATGGCACCGAAGCAGAGAAACCAGGGACTGCACACATGGATAGTTATGCAGCTCGGCAGAGGATCTCACAACACACAGTCAGGTACACTAAGGAGCAGCCAAGGACAGTAAAAGTAGATAGTGATGTAACAGAGGACCTAACACATGGACAACAATGGTAAGCTAGCTGGGTAGTGGGAACGGACAGAGCACTACTATGCACAGAAACTTTGGGGAAAACAAGGCACAAACAGACCGTTGTTACAGCCTACAGAGAGACATAGTGCGCATGATTATAATAAATTCTGATCATGTGCAGTGAGCCTATGCAAAGCCGGCACACATACACCTGGCGTCAGAGAAGCTCAATGCTGAGAACAGAGCCGCACACGTGTGGCATTGTATAGCGCTGGCAAAGATGCCAGATGTTCAAAAACATGATATCACACCCACAGGGACGTGATAACATCTTAAGTGGGCTGACTAATTGGTGAACTAATGCCTCCTCGTCCAAGCTCTGTTTTGTATATCATAAACAGACTTTAGAAATACTTTTCTAAAGATCTGTTTATATATGCAAATACATGAAAGGACTGTTAGGCAGGGAATTTTGATATGTGCCCACAGCTGCTGATAGTTCTGGGGGCACAGTGGAAGTGACAGGTTCTCTTTAAGATTTTTTATATTTTTCAACAATTTTGATTCTGAAGTCCTTAGACAGTTCTCTTTCTGTCCTCCATGCTTAGTGTGGCACACACAGACACACAATGCAAAGATTGAATTAGGCCGGCTTCACACCACAGTTTTGAGCTGTCAGGTTCTGTCCTGTGTTTTGCTGGAAGCACCGGACAGAACCTGACAGCCCTGGACAGAACAGAACCAGAGGGCAAATATGCCCTCTGGTTCTGTTTCCTGCCGGAATTGGCAGATCTCAGATTTCTGTTGCTTCTGAAATTTCAAAATCACAGCTATCGGGAGCTCTCCACGGTGCTTAAGTTCAGTGCCGGCCAACGCTGAGCCTCAGCACCCGGCGTCTGGGAGCCGGACCGATTTTCTGTCAGATCCGGCGCCATAGACTCCCATGATATGGTGGGGGCGCCAGATACGGGCGGAACCGATTTGTTTAGATTTTTGCCCCGGACAGAAAATTGTAGCAAGCTGCGATTTTGTGTCCGGGACAAAAACCTGAATTCTCCTGGATCCTCCCGGACAGATGGGAACCGGATGGCAAAGCAATGCCCCTTCCGGCCCCATAGGAATACTATGGGGCTGAAATCAGATCCGGGGCTGTATGGTTCACACTGTACAGCTCCGGATTACTAAAACGTGGTGTGAAGCCGGCCTGAAGGCTGCTTCACACGCAAGGATATTGTTAAGGATATCGTTGAAACGTCACGGATTTTTGTAATGTTCCAACAATATCGTTAGTGCATCCCTGCATGTAAATGAACCATGTTTGTTAAGAAAAAATCGTTGGAACGTTCATCACAAAATTGAGATACTGACATCAAATCTATCGTTCATCGTCCAATTAAGGAACTGTGAAGAAGCTACATCGTTCAGTGTGACACCTTTATGAACGATCTCGTTCAAAATTCTTCCATTGCTGCCACTATGGAAAATCGTTCAATGGATCTTCACAAAATCGCTAGCGCGTTGTCAAATGCAAGATCTTTAACGATATCCTTGTGTGTGACAACGCACCAACGATGTCGGAAGGATCGCAGTCATGTGACATAGGGAACGATATCGTTCACCTATATCCTTGTGTGTGAAGCGGCCTTTAGCCTTTCCACTTTTTATGTGGATTTAGGTGATTTTCATATTACTCACACCTGTTTCCACAATTCAGTTTGAACAAAGTTGTTTACCCACAAAAGTGGCAACAATTTTGTCCTTATTTTTTAGGGTTTTATGTGAAATTACACCCAAATTTCCTATTTTTTTTTTGTGTAGTCCCAAAATGCACAAAGGAAATAAACATGTGCATAACAAAGCATGTACAATTGCAATAATTTACTGGGAGTAATACTTCATTTTCTGGAACAATATCAAGGGGGCAACATTTTCGGCCATGATTGTATTATGCTTTGAGGTCCAGACCTCAAAACATAATAAACAGGGACGAGAAGGGGTGAGAAAAGATTATTCTCACCTGCCCTGTAAGGGTATGTGCACACATGCCGGGTTAGGGTCGGTTTAGCTGTGTAAACCGCCGGTCGGTTTCCATAAGTTTTATGTAAATTTATGTTAATCCAAACCGGCTTTTGGATTATCATTAAAACCTATGGAAACCGACACCCGCTGTGCAGACACCGGCGGGTTACACATGCTCATCTGTTGCTAACCCGCTGGGTTCCCAGCGGGTTAGCAACGAATGTGCATGTTCAATAAACCGTCCGGTTATGCAGCGGCTGCAAGCAGAATCATGTACTGCTTCCAGCCGCTGCATAACCGCCACCGCTAACCCGCTGTGCACCCGCCCTACACCCGCCGCACATACCCGCCAGGAAGCCGGTGGACAACTGCAGAGCTTCCTGGCGGGTCCGCCCAGCCGCCGCCGACCCTAACCCGCCAACATGTGCACATACCCTTACTGCAGTTCTACAACTGGTCTTCCAACCCAGATTAGGATCCACATGGCTATGTGGAGCAACACATATTATTGACATGCATTGTGTGCAATATGGCCCTGTAGTCAGCGCCACAAAATGCAAAGAGAATATCAGAGGGAGCTAGCGGATGATCAGGAGGAGAAATTCAGTAGAAGGACAGATGAATATCATGTCATAGCTATTTGAGTATAATCTTTTTATTTATTTTTTAACCCCCTGCTCAAAGCATTTGCACAAAGAATCCGCAGACCCTCCAGTGAATCCAAATTTTTCCTGAATTTGCAACACATTTCATTGTTTAATTATGAATTCACTCATCTCTACTTAATAAATTAGTGTGAAATCACAATACTATTGCAAATTTGTAGTAAATCTCAAATGTGTATTGAAAGGATAGACAATACTTTTAATCACTTCTTTAAAAAAAAAAAAAAAAAAAAAGTATCTGTTGTGGTGAAGCCATAACACAATCAGGAAGATGGTTGTTACACAACCGAGTTATAAGAACAACTGAAACAAACTGCTGTCGCTAGAACAATATCCAGTAGACAGTGGAGGCCAAATGTGTAGAGAGGTGTAACAAGGCTGTTATTGTTTCATCATTGAGAGCTTTCTGCTGTTAACATTATAGTGATTGGGGGAAGAAACATTACAGATACACATAAAGTGTCTATTGCATGGCAACTAACAGCTCATGAATGATTGGAAAGCAGGGTGAAGTGATGTCTGTGCATTGGTGTTCATAACAATACATCTTAAATAGCTTACTGTCAGGCATACATCATCCACAACTACCTCATATATACTTGTCTCACCCAACCATGCGCATGTTGCCAATAGAAAGATGGCCTGCTAGACACTTTAGATGGTGACTCATCTCTCGTAAGAACAAAGGGTAGGACATGGTGATACACAACATGCCCAATCCTTCTCTCCTTCAACATCTACGATCAAAAGTTTGATTGCCCTCTTACACCTAGAAGGCCAGTTACTCAAAAGGGGTGACATAGGAGGACTTTTTTTTTTCTAACTCAAATGCATGAATTTGGGGCTAAAAAAAAATGTTGTTGTGCTACTGGGTTTAATTACCCTCTTCTGTCTGGGTTGCCCATAGAATATAAACTTCAAAGCACCCCACACTTTACTTAGCACTGATATTCTAAAACGTCTATACCACAGGAAAAACGTTTACTAGATTGCATACCTGTGTGTGTGTTTGTGGGGGGGAGGAGGGGAGTTGGCAGACACAGCCAGGCTCACCTCAAAAAGGATAAGTATGGTTTATTACCATCTTTACTTACCTGATTTTTGTAACCGGAGGGCTGATCGAGCATGGTGAATGCAGCACTGATGGTGCTTTCACCTTCAGAACCTGTGGATATGTGACTGTTGGGTAGAGGGAGAGTACGAGTTGCTGTGTCCTTGGAGACTCTGTCAGCTCTGCAGAGACTAAATTTTCCCTGTAACTGGGGATAGTATGCCAGTCCCAGTTACTGCAGAAATCAGCAATAAAAATAATTTATTCATATGTTAAAATGCCCTACAAAGGCCAAATAAATGAAAATAAAAACCATAAATACAGGTCAAATTTAAGACCCAACCTTTTTTTGAATGATGGACAGTTCTGTGATAAGTTTGTAAATATTTTTGATAAGTATGCCTTTGACACCATACTGTTAAATATGCAGTACCTGCAAAAGGACATTAATGAGTTGCAAATTGAGATAAGAGAAGGTGAACAAAAAATTAAGGCAGCAGTTACACAAGAGGAGTGGAATAAATTCCAAGAGTTGCTGAAAGGCAGAGTGGATAAAACTATAGCATAACTTGAAGAGGTGAAAAAAAAAAAGTGGAATAGAGATGCTGAGGATTACAAGAATGGACATGTATTTGCTTGGCAAAGGGAAGGCATAAATGCATCATGGAGGAAAAGAGGTGGAGCAATAAGGAAAGGGGTGAACCCTAAAAACATCATTACTATTGTTCCTAATGACTTTAATTTATCTAGACACAGGAATAAACCCTAAAGGATTATGAGGACAAAGAAGGCAAGGTCGCAGGCAACACCGGGAACAGAAAAGGCAAAGACAAGAACAAGACCGGGACACAGCGACAAAGCAAGAAAAAGGAGATGGTTTAGTGATCAACATCTCAAGCAAGGAGCTCACACCTATTCAGGTATCAGAATTGAATAAGGGGCTAACATTTTGTTATACCAAACATGTGGATTGGTTCCTACTGAAGGAAAATGTAGTGGTCAAATATAATTTGATACTATAGAACAACTGGTCCATGAAGGCGAATTGGTGATTAAGCCGGCTAATAAGGGGGTTGCTATCGTCGTCATGGACCAGGTAAAATATATAAATGAAATTAAGAGGCAAGCCTGTGACGAAATGGAATATAGAAAGCTAAGTGGTGATCCAAAGTTTGATATACAGAGGAAAATAGTTAAAGTGGTGGAAAAAGCCCTAAAACAGGGTATAATAGATCAGGATACAAGAGAATATTTGGAGATGAAGAATCCCATCACCCCAGTACTATATATAGTACCCAAAGTCCATAAGATACTGAAAGACCCCCTAGGAGGACCGATAGTCTCAGGGGTCGATTCAGTGCTTAGTAGGATTGGTATTGTGCTTGATAAAATATTGGGTCACTTGGTATATAATGCAAAGTCATTTATCAGCGATATGGGTGAATTTCTTGTAAAATTGAAAACAGTGAGTGTACCTGAGAATACCATACTAGCATCTTTTTGACGTGGTGTCGTTGTACCCGTCAATAGATCACAGTCAGGGTATGAGAGCTATCAGACAGAAACTAGACAACACAAACTATTCAAACCCATGTAAAGAGTTAATCATGTAGTTGTTTAATATAGCATTAACATGTAATTATTTTTTACTTGGTGATGACTACTACATGGAGCTACGCGGGACCGCCATGGGCGTATGGTAATCTAGTTATGACTGTCATGGAGGAGGACATCATCTATGTATCCCACCACCATGAGAAAGTGTTTGTGTGGTGGAGATACATAGATGATATCAAGTGATAAGGCTTCAGGGCACTAAGTGGCAGTATCAACCGTCATGCTCCGGCGGATTGCCCTATAGGCAGGCTCTTCCCCTGATGGTGCTAATCCACAGCACAAGCAATAGTAAATATATGAAGAAAGAGGCAGCACTCATAAGTATTGTGCAGCAATGGTCTCTTTAATCCAGCATATTCAAGGATTCATGACAGGGTGCAGGGAGGTGACCAGGGAGGGGGACGACGCGCCGTTTCACAAGAAAATTTGCTTCTACGGGTCCGGTGTGCGGCGGTGTGCAGGTCTCCATGTTAAATACACATGGCCATGCACATCACTTCCGCCTGCCGACATCCTGTTTGAATCGGCCAACTTTATCAAAACATCTACATCAATCTAGTAATGTGCAAAAAACAGTGAATTAAAAACATACAGATAACACAGGCACTAGGAACAACATAAAATATAAAAACATGATGTAATATTCAAGGAGGAACTATTGTTAGAGCACTGGGCAGGAAATCTGCTAAAGACATCCGGTGATCAGTTACTCCGGGCTGGATAGTGCCATGGAGACACAGAGAACAGAAATCTGCACCAATCACGGTCGCTTCCAGTCTCACAGACGAGAGCAACAGATCACAGAGTCAGATAGAATGAAACACCAGTATTGATAATATTATACTATCGCAATGCTGTAGACAAGTGTGCAAAAGAGTGCAAGTCCCCGTTACACGAACGAGCGCTTCAAAATAGCATCAGTATATGGGCCATACAGTTAACTCATTACTACCCTTGATAATGCTATACCATCGCATTGCTATAGACAAGTGTGCAAAAAATACAAGTCCCCGTTACACAAACGAGCACTTCAAAATAGCCTCAGTATATGAGCCAAACAGTTAACCCATTACCACCCTTTCCAAAATTTCGGAGGTGTATGTACCAAACGAGGGGCTGAACTAAATGCGCATAGCAAACATGCCTTTACCTTAGACCTATGATTGCCCTGATGCAGGCGACGGAAGAATCTTCTTCCAAAGGTGTAGAACATCTATCGGACATCATAACCGAACGTAAAAATGCTATAATAAAAGGAGGACGGAAAAAGCCAAACATACAACCATATGCACTAAGCTATAATTATCCTGTCCGTACCCAAGATAATATTCCTGCCCTTACCCTTTCAATCTACCATTGTTCAGGTTCTATGGGGGTAGATTGAAAGGGTAAGGGCAGGAATATTATCTTGGGTACGGACGGGATACATACAGACCAGCCTAACAGGAACAAAGAGAAAAGGTTGCTTTCCATGTCTTTCTTGTGTAAATTGCAGTTATATGAGTAAAGGGGATAAATTATACACTGGTAACTAATACAGAATATAAAATTAAGCACTACTCACCTGCGACTAAGAGTTTGTAATTTACTTACTAGAATGCCCATGCAGGCTATGGTATATTGGTGAAACTACCCTAGACCTAAAAACCCGCCTCAACCAACATAGATACACTATACGGAAGAAAAATATGGAGTTGCCCGTACCAAAACACTTTAGTGAGAAACACATGCAAAAAACAGCTTAGATTCGAATAATAGACCATATACCACAATCGAGAAGAGAGGGAGACAGGGAAAGGAGGTTAAAAATGAAAGACCTTGTTGGATTCACAGACTAGGAACACTCAAATCAGGTGGGTTGAATGCAGATTTTAAGACTAGCCCAGTTCTATAATAATGGGGAATAACCAAAATAACTAATCTGGCACAGTAATAGTTAACAGGATAAAAGCTACTAAGTAGCAGATTAATTATTTTGTATTTTTATAAGTGAAGTAATATATGTTGTTTTATGTTTTTTACAGACACAAACAATAAAAGAAAATATTAAAGAAGGACTCATCTATCCATCTATATAAAAATAGTAATTTATTTATTATTATTATAAAGCTCTTTGATATAGTGATAATAAAAAATTGTGCAAAACTCAAAGATGGCACTGAAGGGTAGCAGTAAAGTGAACTAAGTGCAATTCTTTTAAGTAGTTTACACGGTTAAAAGTAATTCCCTTTGTGACTGGGGAATAAATGCACCTAATGGCGTTTAAACAGAACCATCCCCGATGATTGGCATGTGAGGTTTAGCAGGTAATGGTTAAAATGAGGGTGTGAGACCGTGAAAACTGCAAACACTGGATTAAGGTCCTTTGTCCCATAAGGGAGAGAGGCTTAAATACCAAGGGCCTTAGGGGTGTTATATTTGCTTGATAGGTTAGAGAAGTTATAAAAGCCACAAAAGGAGCAAGTTTCCCCACCTACTCACATTTAAATTAATATACAGCCCTAATTATAATGAAATAGATGGCCGATTAAAGAATCGGGTAGTCTAGACTATATATAGTTAATTTACTAATAGTAGGAGTGCGTGAAAATAAATGTGTGTAACAGTTGGCTCTAGTGAGTAGCAGAGATGGTGCGTCAGTGGTTAGAAGTAGAGTGCAGGCCGCTTGTGGGTCACGTGAATTCGCGCGATACACTGGGTACGAGTATTGTGCCAAGGTTAAAAGTGAGTGCGGTGCTGAGTGGGTAGCAGATATAAGTGGTCATGTTATCATGATGCTGTGTATATTTAGCAGTAGATGCGGAGGCCTCCGTGGTTACAGTGAGTGCGGTGGTCATGTGGTTCATTGAATCCGTGGCTGAGGGTTAGCATGAGTTCGGCTAGCAGTGGTTGCGTTGATGCGTGTGCAGTGTTAGCATGAGTGCGGTGGAAGTGTTAGCATGATCTAAGGCTCATGGTTCAGTAGTGCGGCGGTTAGTGGGTGCATGAATTCGGCGGATCAGTGGTACAAGTATATGAGGTCTCAGTGGTTAGAAGTGAGTGCGGTGCTCAGTGGGTAGCAGATATACGGTGGCTCAGTGGTTAGCAGTGAGTGCGGTGGCTCAGTGGTTAGCAGTGAATGCGGTGGCTCAGTGGTTAGCAGTGAGTGTGGTGGCTCAGTGGTTAGCAGTGAGTGCGGTGGCTCAGTGGTTAGCAGTGAGTGCGGTGGCTCAGTGGGTAGCAGTGAGTGCGGTGGCTCAGTGGGTAGCAGTGAGTGCGGTGGCTCAGTGGGTAGCAGTGAGTGCGGTGGCTCAGTGGGTAGCAGTGAGTGCGGTGGCTCAGTGGGTAGCAGTGAGTGCGGTGGCTCAGTGGGTAGCAGTGAGTGCGGTGGCTCAGTGGGTAGCAATGAGTGCGGTGGCTCAGTGGTTAGCAGTGAGTGCGGTGGCTCAGTGGGTAGCAGTGAGTGCGGTGGCTCAGTGGGTAGCAGTGAGTGCGGTGGCTCAGTGGGTAGCAGTGAGTGCGGTGGCTCAGTGGTTAGCAGAGTATACGGTGGCTCAGTGGTAAGCAGTGAGTGCGGTGGCTCAGTGGTTAGCAGTGAGTGCGGTGGCTCAGTGGTTAGCAGTGAGTGCGGTGGCTCAGTGGTTAGCAGTGAGTGCGGTGGCTCAGTGGTTAGCAGTGAGTGCGGTGGCTCAGTGGGTATGAGTGAGTGCGGTGGCTCAGTGGGTAGGAGTGAGTGCGGTGGCTCAGTGGGTAGCAGTGAGTGCGGTGGCTCAGTGGTTAGCAGTGAGTGCGGTGGCTCAGTGGTTAGCAGTGAGTGCGGTGGCTCAGTGGTTAGCAGTGAGTGCGGTGGCTCAGTGGTTAGCAGTGAGTGCGGTGGATGAGTGGTTAGCAGTGAGAGGGGTGGCTGAGTGGTTAGCAGTGAGTGCGGTGGCTCAGTGGTTAGCAGTGAGTGGGGTGGCTCAGTGGTTAGCAGTGAGTGGGGTGGCTCAGTGGTTAGCAGTGAGTGCGGTGGCTCAGTGGGTATGAGTGAGGTGCGGTGGCTCAGTGGGTAGGAGTGAGTGCGGTGGCTCAGTGGGTAGCAGTGAGTGCGGTGGCTCAGTGGTTAGCAGTGAGTGCGGTGGCTCAGTGGTTAGCAGTGAGTGCGGTGGCTCAGTGGTTAGCAGTGAGTGCGGTGGCTCAGTGGGTAGCAGTGAGTGCGGTGGCTCAGTGGGTAGCAGTGAGTGCGGTGGCTCAGTGGGTAGCAGTGAGTGCGGTGGCTCAGTGGGTAGCAGTGAGTGCGGTGGCTCAGTGGGTAGCAGTGAGTGCGGTGGCTCAGTGGGTAGCAGTGAGTGCGGTGGCTCAGTGGGTAGCAATGAGTGCGGTGGCTCAGTGGTTAGCAGTGAGTGCGGTGGCTCAGTGGGTAGCAGTGAGTGCGGTGGCTCAGTGGGTAGCAGTGAGTGCGGTGGCTCAGTGGGTAGCAGTGAGTGCGGTGGCTCAGTGGGTAGCAGTGAGTGCGGTGGCTCAGTGGTTAGCAGAGTATACGGTGGCTCAGTGGTAAGCAGTGAGTGCGGTGGCTCAGTGGTTAGCAGTGAGTGCGGTGGCTCAGTGGTTAGCAGTGAGTGCGGTGGCTCAGTGGTTAGCAGTGAGTGCGGTGGCTCAGTGGTTAGCAGTGAGTGCGGTGGCTCAGTGGGTATGAGTGAGTGCGGTGGCTCAGTGGGTAGGAGTGAGTGCGGTGGCTCAGTGGGTAGCAGTGAGTGCGGTGGCTCAGTGGTTAGCAGTGAGTGCGGTGGCTCAGTGGTTAGCAGTGAGTGCGGTGGCTCAGTGGTTAGCAGTGAGTGCGGTGGATGAGTGGTTAGCAGTGAGAGGGGTGGCTGAGTGGTTAGCAGTGAGTGCGGTGGCTCAGTGGTTAGCAGTGAGTGGGGTGGCTCAGTGGTTAGCAGTGAGTGGGGTGGCTCAGTGGTTAGCAGTGAGTGCGGTGGCTCAGTGGTTAGCAGTGAGTGCGGTGGCTCAGTGGTTAGCAGTGAGTGCGGTGGGTGAGTGGTTAGCAGTGAGTGCGGTGAGATTGGTCAGTGCAGCGCCGTGGGCAGAGTGTTCAGCAAAGCGCTGTGGGCAGAGTGGTCAGCACACACATACACACACACATAGACACACATACACACAATCCGCTATAGTTACCACCGATCCTGCGTCTTCCCCACTGGCTGGATGTGGGGCAGAGGCTGGAGGGGGCACAGGCTGGAGGGGGCAGAGGACGGAGGAGGCAGAGGAGGGAGGGGGCAGAGGCTGGAGGGGCAGAGGCTGGAGGGGGCAGAGGACAGAGGGGGCAGAGGACAGAGGGGGCAGAGGACGGAGGGGGCAGAGGGCGGAGGCGGAGGAGGCAGAGGGCGGAGGGGGCAGAGGGCGGAGGGGGCAGAGGACGGAGGGGGCAGAGGACGGAGGGGGCACAGGCTGGAGGGGGCTCAGCTGGAGGGGCACAGGCTGGAGGGGGCAGAGGAGGGAGGAGGCAGAGGACGGAGGAGACAGAGGACGGAGGAGGCACAGGCTGGAGGGGGCACAGGCTGGAGGAGGCACAGGCTGGAGGGGGCACAGGCTGGAGGGACAGGCAGGGAGGGCAGAGGACTGAGGGCAGAGCTGGAGGGGCAAGAGAGGGCAGAGGACTGAGGGGCAGAGGTTGGAGGGGCAGAGGAATGAGGGGGCAGAGGCCAAGGGCAGAGGCACGAAGGGCACAGGTGAAGGGGGCAGAGGACTGAGGGGGCACAGGCTGGAGGCAGGGAGGTGTGGCTGCAGACTCACGCGTGCTCGCGTCTGGTGTAGGAGGGAGAGAAGGGCGGCAGAGCTGCAGGACAGAAGTCCCAGCCTCCTCCTCCCATGGCGTGGCGGGCGTCTGGGAGCACGGGTACCCCAGGGTTGTGTGGCCCCCGAGGGTGGCGGACAATGGGCCCCCTTCCCTCCGGTATGTATGCTAGTGGTGGGAGAGAGGTGAGGCACACGGAACTTCGAGATCGAACGTTCCATGCGGTGCCTGTAGCGGGCTGCAGCCGTACTTTTGCACTGGTTGACGTCACTAGCCCAGGCCGGAGGCCATCACGAAGTACCCTTCGGATTTTCCGAAGTGGCTTCGCTTTATATTATAGATAATATAAGTATAGGCATGTAATAAGTGAAAGAGCAAAAGCTGCCTATAAAAAAGATGGCGGGGAGCGTTTACTGCTATGCAGTGAATGGGATGGCCGTCATGGAGAAGTAAAAGCTCCAACCACGCATGTGCGGTCACGTGACACAGCCGCGATACCCTATTGGACCACCATTGAGCAAGCGCAAAAAAGACTTTAATCCTGGACTGCGACATTTCGGATACACACCAGCCTTTTTCAAGCAGTACAGTCTAAGTGTAATGTGCTCACATATATAAGGCCCACACAGGGGCGGTTCAAATCGTGAAAATTGAATCATTAATAATAAAATCAGGTCTTAAAGACAGTGAATAAGAAGTGAAAGTATAAAAACACCATACAGTGTCATCATAAAATATAGTGAATAAATATATATAAAAAATAACCATAGATTATCAAATAGCAGAAAAAATCCCTTTGATTAGTTAATAAGTGCATATCAAATACACCTGTGCATATTGGTGATGAAAAGTGATCATCAAATTGCCTGCATGCGCTCACACCTACCGTCATGTTGCACACCATGCAATTCTATGAGCGGTTTGCGCGCATGTTCACCAGCGCCTTTCTCAAGTCTCGCACATGCGCAGTACTACCGACAGGAATATCGCACTCAGACTTCTGCGAGATCCCGCACCTGTGCAATTCAATCACGAGATTCTCGGCGGCCATATTTGTCATAGTAACAGTGGGACTTTAAGAACATGGGACTTTAAGACCAGGATTAATCACCACAGACATACCATTAGGAAAAAAACGCTCATAGACTTACATGGTGTGCAACATGACGGAATGTGTGAGCCACATGCAGGCAATTTGATGATCACTTTTCATCAAATGACATCAACGCCCCAAAAGCCATGACGATGCAACAATATCGTTAACGATATTGTAGCGTGTAACGGGCCCTCAACTCATCCAGTTGCTCTATGCTCATCCACCTGCGGCTCAGACACCAGCCTCACCCTGGTCTCACATCAAGAGTACCGTAATAGAAAAAATTGGAGTCCAACTCAATAGGACTGGATTTTCCTTTTCTTTTTATATTTCAAAAAATATATAGTGCATACAAAAGAAAAAGTTACATGATCGACATGACCCAGTTGAAGCATTTCGATTGCACTAAGCAGTCTTACTCATGACTCGGGAAAAGGAAAATCCAGTCCTGTGGAGCCAAACACCAGTTTTTTCTATTATCCTCTACAATACATACCTAATTATTACAGTTGTTCTCAAAAGTTTAAATATGGTAGCAGATTTTTGCTTTCTTAGCCTTTTTTCAGGAAGTATGAATGATAACACAAACTTTTTTTACACTCATGGTTTTTTAAATCATAATGACAACCAAAAACATCCAAATGACCCTGATAAAAAGTTCACATACCCCAGTTCTTAATACCGTGTATTGCCCCCTCTAACATCAATGACAGCTTAAAGTCTTTTGTGGTAGTTGTGGATGAGGCTCTTTATTTTCCAGATGGTAAAGCTGCCCATTCTTTTTGGCAAAAAGCCTCCAGTTCCTGTAAATTCCTGGGCTTTCTTGCATGAACTGCGTGCTTGAGTTCTCCGGAGAGTCGCTCAATGATATTGAGATCAGGAGTCTGAAATGGCCACTCCAGAACCTTCACTTTGTTCTGTTGTAGCCAATGACAGGTCGACTTGGCCTTGTGTTTTGGATTTTTGTCATGTTGGAACGTCCAAGTAAGTCCCATGTACAGCTTCTTGGCTGATGAGTGCAAATTTGCCTACAGTATTTGCTGATAATATGCTGCATTCATCTTTCCTTCAACTTTGACCAAGTTTCCTGTGCCTTTGTAGCTCACACATCCCACATCATCAGTGATCCACCTCTGTGCTTTACAGTAGGAATGGTGTTCCTTTTATCATAGTCCTTGGTGACACCTCTCCAAATGTAACATTTATGGTTTGGTCAAAAAGTTCGATTTTGGTCTCATCCCTTCAAATTACCTTGTTCCAGAAATGTGTAGGTTTGTCTCTGTGCCGTTTGGCATATTGTAGGCAAGATACTTTGTGGTATTTGCGCAGTAATGGCTTTCTTCTGGTGACTCAACCATGCAGCTAATTTTTCTTCAAGTGACTCCTTATCTTTTTTTTATCCATTTTGAAACAGCCACACTGCTAGTTTTCAGGTGATGTTATTTGTGGGGTTTTCTTTGCATCCCAAACAATTTTCCTGGCAGTTGTGGCCAAAATTTGTGTTGGTCTACCTAATCGTGTTTGGTTTTTATAGAGCCCCTGTTTTCCATTTGTCAATCACAGTTTGAACACTGCATTATCAATTCCTTTGATATCTTTTTTGTATCCCTTTCCTGTTTTATACAGTTCAACTATTTTTTCCCGTAGATCCGTTGACAATTCTTTTGCTTTCCCCATGACTCACAATCCAGAAACGTCAATGGCTAGATGAAAGATGCAAGAGTCTGTCTGGATCCCAGAAACTCACTCAGCTTTTATGCACACACACGATTACAAGCAAACAGGTCACAGGTGAGGATGTTACCTTTATTATCCATTCAAACCCATTTGTGTCAACCTCTGTTCATGTTATGGTGCCAAAATCACCAGGATATGTGAACTTTTGATCAGGGTCATTTGGATGCTTTTGGTTGTCATTATGATATAAAAAGAGAAAACACAGTAGTTTTACAATAAATGGCTTCACCCAACCACTAACCATGAGTGGAAAAAAAGTTTTTGTGTTACCATTCAGTCTCTGAAAAAAAAGAAAGCAAAAAAATCTGCTGCAGTTGGACACAACTAGACTAGAAGCAGAGGGAAATTTGTGAAATAGGGTAATGTATTATTTCCATGTAGCTGATCAATGAAACCCCAGAGTCACTGTGACCAGTGAGTCCTTGCCAACCCAGCCCAACTCTGGACATGGTATTGGTGAGACTACTGATCAGCTAAGCTGCTATTTCCAGTGTGTTGTGAGGGGAATATAAACTATGGTATGTATGTGAACAATAATTTTTTTTTTTATTTTTTACAATAGTCAAATGATTTTTCTACAGAAACAACTTCAAGAATTTCTTCTTTCTGGAGTTTCTAGTTTCCTGATACATTTTGTAAGAGTATTTTGCCTTTAAAGAGGACCTGTCACCCCCTGCTGCATGGCAAACTAAATGCAGCACTGAATGCAGCATGTCTGCTGCATTCAGGGAAGGGGTCCCCCATGTCTCTAGCTCCCCTGTAAGCTTTAAAAAAGACATTAGAACACTTAAAGATAAGTAGTCTAATGGGTGGAATCCTATTAAGAGGTCTTCACTGCTGGCACAGTCCTCCAGCCTCCTTCTTGTGTATTCCGCCCCCTTCTATGTCTCTGGCCGCCTCCTGTTTTGCTGGCTTTGCTCTCCTCCTCTACTGTTTTCTGTCACTGAATCTGCTGCACAGAGCTTGGTCTGAGCAGCTGCAAAGCATTTGGCCTGACGTCAGCGCCAGATTCCCGCCCTGTTCTCTGAATAAAGCATAAACAGGGCGGGTACTGTACGTGAGAAAGGGTTACATACAAACAAGTTAAAAATACTATGACTATGAACAAACTAACAGTTACAGACTGGTACAGAGGGGAGAGAGGACCCTGCCCTTGCAGGCTTACATTCTACAGGGTAATGAGGACGGAAACAGTAGGTCGGGTATGTGTGGGTGGTGGTGGAGCGCCGGGTCCAGTGGTGATGAGGTGGCACCGTGGTCATTGCAGGCTGCGAGCTGTTCTGAAGAGATGGGTTTTCAGGTTTCGCTTGAAGGTTCCGAGTGTAGGGGACAGTCAGACGTTTTGAGGTACAGAATTCCAGAGGATGGGGGATGCGTGGGCGAAGTCTTGCAGGCGGTTAGATGAGGAACATACAAGTGTGGAGGAAAGGAGTAGGTCTTGGGAGGATCGAAGATTATGAGTTGGATGATATCGGTAGATTTGTTCAGAGACATATGGGAGGAACAGATTGTGGACAGCTTTGTAAGTCAATGTCAATGAGGGGAGAAGTGGAGGAGCAGTAAGGAGAGATGTGGATTAGTCGGGCAGCACAGTTAAGGATAGATTGGAGAGGTGCAAAAGTGTTAGCAGGGAGGCCACAGAGCGGGAGGTTGCAGTAGTCAAGACGGGAGATGATGGGCCTTTTCACATCTGCATTTTGGCTGCGTTTGTGCGCGTTTTTACCACTAAAAATGCATCCAAATGCATGCGTTAACGCACCCATAGGCTGCAATGTAAAACGCATTGCAAAAGCATGCAAAACCGTGGGATGCTGCGTCTAGGGCTGCGTTTGCAAAAACGTATGCGTTTTGCGTTTTTCCAAAATGACATGTTTTTGCATGTGTTTGCAATGCGTTTTGCATTGCAGCCTATGGTGAGTTATCGCATGCGTTGGATGCATTTTTAGTGGTAAAAACACATACGAACGCAAATGCAGGAAAATGCAGCCCAAATGCAGATGTGAAAAGGCCTGATCAGGGCGTGCACTAGTAGTTTAGTAGATTAAGGGTTGAGGAAGGGACGGATTCTGGAAATATTTTTGAGTTGGAGGTGGCGAGAGCTTGAATGTGTGTTTTGACGGATAAGGCAGAGTCAAGGATTACTCCGAGGCAGCGGACTTCAAGTACAGGGCAAAGTGTGATATAATTTATTGTGATAGATAGATCAGGTAAGGGAGGTGCGCAAGATGGAGGAAAGATGATGAGTTCAGTTTTGTCTACAGTTAGTTTAAGCAAGCGAGAGGAGAAGAAGGAGGATGTGGCTGATAGACTCTGGGATTCTGGGCAGCAGAGAGGTGACGTCTGGGCCAGAGAAGTACATCTGAGTGTCGTCAGCGTACAGGTGGTTCTGAAATCCATGGGACTTTGAGTTGTCCTAGGCCAAGGGTATAGATGAAAAGGGGTCCCAGGACAGAGCCTTGAGGGACCCCAACAGAGAGGGGATGGGGTGAGGAGGTCATGTTGGAGTGGGAGACACTAAATGTGCAGTTGGAAAGGTAGGAGGGGATCCAGGAGAGGGCAAGTTCAGTGATACCAATGGAAGAGAGGATCTGTAATAGGAGGCAGTGGTCGACAGTGTTCAAAGCAGAGGATAGGTCAAGAAGGAGGAGGATGGAGAAGTGTCCGTTAGCTTTGGCTGTAAGTAGGTTGTTAGTAAATTTTGGTTAAGGTGATTTTGGTGGAGTGGTGGGGGAGGCAGCCAGATTGAAGGTTGTCAAAGTGAGAGTTGGATGAAAGGTGGGAGGAAAGTACAGTGTGGACATGCTTTTCAAGAAGTCTGGAGGTGAACGGGAGCAGCAATATGAGGCGGTAGCTGGATGTAGAGTTCAGGTCGAGAGATGGCTTCTTCATGACAGGTGTAATTGTTTTGAAAGTGGAAGGAAAGGTACCAGAGGTTAGTGATAGATTGAAGAGGTGGGTTAGGGCTGGGATAAGCATGGTGGTGAGGTTGGGGAGGAAGTGGGAAGGGATGGGGTCCGATGCACAAGTGGTGAGGTGCGATTTGGAGTGGAGGTGTGCAAGTTGTCTGTCAGTGATAGAGGGGAGGAGGGTTAGTAGGGGAGAAGAGTGGTCTGGTATACATAGGAGTTGTGATGGTTGGGTAGTAAAGACTTGTCTGATCTGATCGATCTTGTTGGTGAAGTGTGTTGCGACGTCTTCTGCAGAAATACGAGAAGTAGAGGTGAGCAGTGGGGGCAGAGGAGGGAGTTAAATGTGTTGAATAACTGCCTGGGGTTGCGGGACAAGGAGGATATGGGGTAATGAAGTAATTCTGTTTAGTGGTGGTAAGTGCTGACTTGAATTTGAGAAGTGCTTGTTTGAATGCTGTGTAGTCTACTTGTGAATGTGTTTTCTTCCAGCGTCGCTCAGAAACCCTGTCTGTGTGCCAGGATTGTCTGTTGATACGTCGTGTTCTGCTGTGAACGAGAGGGGCAACTGCATCAATCGCTGCTGTGAGTGTAGAATTGTAGAAAGCAGTGGCGTTATCTGTGTCGTGGAGTGAGGATATGGAGGATAGTGGTAGAATATAGTCAGAGAGTATGTGAGTGTCAGTGTGTGTGAGCTTTTTGCGAGGGTGTTCGAGTTGGTGGACATGGGTGGCAGGGGAGGAAGACAAGGATGAGAAGGTAAGTAGATCGTGGTCAGAGGCAGGTAAAGATGAGGTCTAGTGTATGTCCATCTGTGTGTGGATGTGGAGGACCATTGAGAGAGGCCAAAGGATGAAGCCAGTAACAGGAGTTTGGAGGCTGTTGACTCGTTGGTATCAATGGGGATGTTGAAGTCACCCATGATGATGGTGGGAATATCAACAGAGAGAAAGTGAGGAAGTCAGATGGAGAATTGGTCAAAGAACGCAGTGCTTGAACCTGATGGTCGATATAGGACAGCCAGTTTTCTGATTAGATTAATTTATGTGACATTTTGAAAGATCAAACGTATACCAATGCAGCAATATCAAATATGTGGTATTTTCATGGGGCAAAAGGGGGGCTATTTGAAATAATAAGTTTTACTTTGTTTCCACTTTTTACCGCATTTACTAGCCCCATTAGGGTACTTGAACTTGTGATCATCCAATTGCTTGTACTATACATACCAGTGTTGATGCACTGCTGTGTATAGTAAAAGTCCCGGTCGCCTATATGGTCTTTCACAGGAGATTCATGGCAAGCATGGGGATCTTCAGCAGATCCCTGTCTGTTATGGTAACCGATTGGTGCCATGCAGACATGTTACAGATTTGCTAATAGGCATGTGGAACAACATGCCTCTCCTCAGACCTGCTGGGCTGCATTAAATGCTGCTGCCAGAGATTGACATCGGCATTTAAAACGCACCTGTCACCTCAATGCTGCATGGCAAACTAAATGCAGCACTGAATGCAGCATGTCGCCCCCTGTTCTGCTGGCTCTGCCCTCCTCCTCTACTGTTTTCTGTCACTTAACATGCCGCACAGAGCTTCTTCAGAGCGGCTGTAAAGCATTTGTCCTGATGTCAACACCAGATTTCAGCTCTGTTTATGCTTTATTCAGAGAGCAGGAGAGGAGGAGGGCAGAGCCAGCAGAACAGGAGGCGGTGCAGAGACATGGAAGGGGGTGGAATACACAAGGAGGAGGCTGGAGGACTGTGCCAGCAGTGAAGGACTCTTAATAACATCCACCCATTAGACTACTTATCTGTAAGGTTTCTAATGCCTTTTTTTAAAACTTACAGGAGGGCTAGATACATGGGGAAGCCCTTCCCTGAATGCAGCAGACATGCTTCATTTAGTGCTGCATTTAGTTTGCCATGCACCAGGGTGGTGACAGGTCCTCTTTAACAAGTTATCAGCTATGGTCCACCAGTGGCTGTTAGAGAATCATTTAACCATCATCTGCGAGGAGAGGCTTGGCCCACAAGCCCACATTAAAGTCAGGGACCCAATTTATGATGTAAATGTACGTCATATCTCGTGCAGAGTTTAAAAATCCAAACCTGCAAGGAAAAATTAGGCAGCATGTATAAGAGATCTCACTCACTTTGCATGCACTGTAAAATGCAACATTTAAAAGAACATTCTGGTGCATAAAAGCACAATGTGTGAAGAGGCCCCAAGTGTCTGCAACAAGAAATAGGGCACATTTTCAGATTAACGTGGATTACTAGAATCTCATTTACTCACCTTGTACTGGGATTTGTTGCAAATTCATCTACAGGTGCACAATCCTCCCATTGCCTAAGTTGACATTTTGCATATTTGGTGCAGATTTATCACAACAGGTTGAAAACCACACTACAAGCGGCAGATTTTACAATCCCCATTACAGGTCAATTTCCAAGGTACTTTCTATAATATGGATATTTTGTATCTAGCACTGTATTATGTGGTGGATTTTCTATACAGAAATTCTTCACCAGACAAGCAATGCGTCAACTTTTTCTAAGCAATGTTTAGAACCAAAACCAGACGTAGATACGATATATAGTGAGGTAGAAACAAATGATAGCACATCAAAACTAGTTCTGTTCCGTTTCAGGGGTATGATATTCTAGGTTTGTACATCGTATGGTGATGCCACTCTACAGCTGGCTTTGGGCAGCTTGGACTAAAACCATACATGACAGAGGACTTTTCCCATATTTATAGGAAATAGGCTATCCTCTGTATGATGTTCATGTTTATCAGTCTATATTTTTCCTTCATTAATTCCAAACTAGCATCAGCACTTTTTCAGTGGATGCTTCCACAACAATCTGTCCTATCTGTCCTCAAGTATACAAAGCAAATAGTTACTGAAAAGGGTTGTAAGACTTGGTGGAAGGATAGGAACATTACGGCTGAAACCACACTGTCCAAGTGACATGCAAGTTACTCGAATGAGTCTCGGATCTTCACCCGGCATGACCCCTGCCTCTTTGGCTTGGTCGCTGGTATGTTTTTCTATGTAGCTCCACTGCTCCCGTCCAGAGAGGGGGAGGCCATCCCGGGTAAATGATCCAAGACTCATGCAAGTAAGGCGGCCGTCACACGCTACGATCTCGCTAGCGATATTGTAAGCGATCACGTGCACGCGCAATCGCTTACAATATCGCTCACATCGCTGGTGAGATATCATACAGACAGACTCACCAGCGATGTGGATCCGCGATCTCGCTGGTAACTATGGTACACATAGGGTTACTAGGCGCCGCGCATCACTTAGTAACCCGACGTGTACCATAGTTACCATCTCCCAGCATAGGCTCTGCCGCTGGGAGATCGCTCATCGTGGTGTCACACACCACGATGAAGCAGATCGTGACATCGTTCATCGCAAGATCTGAGGTCCGGAGCTCAGATCACGATTTTGCGATTTCATCAATTCTCGCTCGTCATATCTTGCCGTCACACGCAGAGACATCGTTCAAGCGATGTTTCATCTGGCGCGTTCAAGCGATATCTTTCAAGATATCGTAGCGTGTGACGGCCACCTAACTCGCATGTCACTCGGACAGTGTGTTTTTCCAGCCTAAGGGCCCGTTCGCACGGGAAAATAGTGGTTTTACTCTCCAAAAAATCTCCACCTTCAGACAAAATACACACCAAAAAAGATGTAATGCGCACAATGCATTTTTTGGGGCGGGGAAGGTGCCGATTTTTGTCCTGCGTGTGTGATTTCATGTTAGTGACACCTCAGGAACAGAGCTTGTGCCCTATGTTATTGTGCGCAATCGTCATTAAAATTTATTGGGAGTACGTAGATAATACATGGGGACCTGGTAAGGGGCTGCATGATTCTATAAAAGCTATTACTTTATTATAAACACTCTTTGAAGTCCCGTCGACTTTTGCAGCCAAAACGGGGACATCTCTGCCAGTTCTACACAATCTGCATGGGCGCGCAAGTTACACCTATGGCTGCAAAAGCCAACAGGACTTCCAACAGTGCTTTTAATAAAGGAGTAGTTTTTAAACATTAATGCAGCCCCTCACCAGGTCCCCACAAATTATATACATGCTCACAATAAATTGTAATGACACATTACACACATTAACATAGGGCACACAAGCCCTGTGTCTGAGGGGTCTCAACCTGGGCGAGAAAGAGACGGGGAATTGGTGTATTTGGTGCGGATGAACATGCAGCAAGAATTGACATGGTGCTGACTTTTCCGCACTACAATACACAGCATATCTGCTGTGTATTTTATTGGCACAGTGCAGATAGGATTTACTAAAACCCATAGGCTTTGCTGGGTAAACACGCCGCTGCAGATTTGGATCAGACCTGCTGCGTATAATACACAAAATATGCATCGTGCCAATGGGCCCTGAAAGGGAATCTGTCAGCAGATTTTTGTTGTTTTATCAGAGCGCCGCATAGTGTAGGGGTAGAGGCCCTGATTGTTGGAATGTGTTAAATGCTCAGCTGCGTGCTGTAGTTTCATTACAAGCCATGTTCGGTCAGTAGATTATCACTAGAGGACTAGGTGTCTCCTGCACGCCAGTCAGGTTAATTGGGCAGCCCTGCCTCCAACATATCTTGCTGGCAATGTACAATGTAAAAATGAAGCTGCCAGTCCGAGGTGTAGGTGGGATTATTGGCAGTAAAGCATTCACAACATTTCTTCATCCACAGTAGAAACAAATACGGAAAAAAATCCCCAGGGATTTTATCAAACTGCACCGAGCATTCCAGGTAAAATCAAGGTCTTGGCCCCTTCATCATGCAGCTTTCACCTTACATAGCAAAAACCTGCTAACAGTTTGCCTTTATATGCTGATGTATCCACTTGACTTGCTGTCCATCTCTGGTCTGGAATGAGCACAAAAATGTACTACAATACTATCATTTCTACACGGTATTATACGTTTCAATCGTGCTTGTAAACTTTCAAGGACGTGCTGTATAAATAACCATGCTTTTATATGTTGATCAGATTCAGTGGCGTAATGATCGCGGTCGCAGCAGTGGCGGCTGAGACTGGGCCCGGACCTGTAGGGGGCCTGCGCTTCCAGCTGCTCCTGCCCCTCCTCTACTCTGATCTGCCAGCTACCTGGCCTCTGCGTTCCACTGGGGAGCACATAGAGCAGGCCGACACCTTCTCCTCTTCTGGAATATTCAGGAGCGCGACGAATCAGTGAGGGAACCAGGGGAGGTGAGTAAAGATTTATTTTTTGCTGTAAAAAGTGAGCGCACTATGGTCACTGGACTATGGGGAGGGTGGGGGGTTTCGGGATTTTGGGTATTTCATATATAAGGCTGCATATATAATACTGCACTATACAGAGAGGCTATGAGGCTGTATTATACTATAAGGAGAGGCTATGAGGCTGCATTATACCATATGGAGGGGCTATGAGGGTGTATTATACTATATGGAGAGGCTAAATTATGTTATATGGAGGGTCTATGAGGCTGTATTATGCTATATGGAGAGGCTATGAGGCTGTATTATGCTATATGGGGAGTCTATGAGGCTGTATTATACTATATAGAGAGGATTATGAGGCGGTATTATATACCATATGAGAGGGCTATGAGGTTGTATTATACTATATGGAGAGGCTATATTATGCTATATGGAGGGTCTATGAGGCTGTATTATACCAGATGGAGAGGCTATGAGGCTGTATTATGCTATATGGAGAGGTTATGAGGCTGCATTATGCCATGAGACTGCATTATGATATATGGAGTGTTATGATGCTGCATTATATTATATGGAGGATAATGGGGGTTTCTTATAATAATTGAATGACTATGGGGCCTACCTTATGAATGGAGGACTATGGGATGCATTATAATACATAGAGGACTATGGGGATATATTGTAATATATGGAGAAATATGGGGATGCATTATAATAATTGGACGACTGTGGTGGCAGGAGGAGGAGGACCATATAAACCAGGATGGGGGACATATATACCACGATAAGGGCCATATTCCAGAAGGAGGACCATATATAGCAGGATGAGGGACATTAATGCATAGTGAAGGGGGAGAGGGGTCAATTTGTGAGTCTTTAGAGGATTTAAAACGTTACATGAGGCCCATTCATCTGACCAATGTGTGCGCACGAGGGGGAGGCCCAGGTCTAAATTTTTGCACCGGGCCGCCAGACTCTGGTTACGCCATTCATCAGATTGCTGCAGTAGACACTTAGTAGAATCTACCTACTTCATATTGGCACAAAACCAAACAGGTACTTGAAATATTCCTACTCCATGCTGACATCGTTGTATGTGTATACTGAATGTTATCTGTCCATTTCTTAAAACGAGCGGATCACACAACCAATAAAGTGCACTTTAGCCCAAATCACTGTGTCTGACTAATACTAATGATCTGTTCCCATAAAAAAAGTATATATTTAGTATCTGATCCATAATAAGATGTCCATTCTGATCTACCTTTCTTTTGTCTTTCACGTAGAAAAAAAAATAGCATAATAAACCGCCACATCACCAGTTGTAGGAGATACTGTTGTAAAGGTTATTAAATAACTCTGAAAAAGGAAAAAGGTCTTCAATATTTAAAAATATTCAAAAGAACTATGCTAGCAGGACAAAATACCATACCACTAAGAGCCCGATGGGTACAAGAATCAAGTTTAGCTTCAGTCTGTAACTAAACGGATGCCGATTAGAAAGGGCACCAAGAAAGCCTGCCCAAAAAATACCAGCACCCGCTTGAGCTATTGCCAACAGGATGGATAGATGTCGGATTTACTCAAAATCTTGATCCTTAAGGAGGTGTCCATTTAGCACCCTGTGTGGACAGAACCTTTGTTGTATGTGTCGATAAGGCTCACATATACTCTTCCTACTGTATAGCGTGGGTCCTTCTGTTCTCTATTCATTACAGAAATTGGGATTTATGGTATTTACGTGCTGTACATAAGAGTATATATTTCTCCATTTTACTCCGATTTGGTTTAGAAAAGTGTTCTGTGCATACATTTTTTTCTTATGACCTTTGCCTTAGGACTCAGACATCATTTTACTCAGACATGCCATCCTTGTTGTTCACGGACATCATTCATACCTATGAGAGGAGTGCACATGTCTAATATGTTCCTTGAGCTAAGCCATCCATCCAATAGGACAGACTCCTTGGATAATGATTCAAGTGTCAGATCAAAAACATTCAGATCCAAGGTTATGGGTCTGTGGGAAGAGAGGAAAAGAAACAAAACAAACAAAACAAAAAAAAAAAAGAGTTATTCTTACCATTAATTAGGTTTCTAGGA
>JARQOC010000003.1:542549734-542584182 GCA_033576535.1 Allobates femoralis
GACTGCAGTGAGGTACAGCAGGAATCCCTAAGCCCAGCAGAAGATCTGGGAGGACACAGACTTCAGCATGCGGGACCTTGTACTGCCGTGGTGGCGGAGATGCGCCACCGTAGTGACATTGTCTGAATAGACTAGAACATGAGAGTCCTTGATGAAATCCTGAGCTGCCAGGAGGGCTTCTTCGACCACCCTCAGTTCTCTGTTGTTGGAGTATTGGGAGCTGATGGAGCAACTCCAGATACCTTGGAGTGGGGTTTGAGAAACCATAGCACCCTATCGCCTCTGGCTGGCATCTGTTGTCAGGTGACATGAGATTGTCAGGGTGACAAGAGGCGTCTGAGACCAGGCAACACTCTTGAGCAGATTCCTTGGATTCAACCACCAGAACAGGGATAAGATTACCTGCCCAGACAGGTGAAACCTCTTCTTTAGGGAAACAGGATGTCTGTTCTAATGCGACAGAATGTGATCCTGGGGACAGCGAGAGTGAGCCTGGGCCCACATTATCAATGGTATGCAGGACGTCATTGACCCCAGGGCAGACATAGCTGCACAAAGGGTGGGAGTCCCTGCCGACGTAGTGTCGAGACTTTGGAGATAAGGGTCAATCTGTGATCCTCTGGGAGAAATGACGCCTGTTTGTCGGAGTCCAACAGCATACTCAGGAACCATCTTGTGGACGAGGGTTGCAGCTGAGACTTTTTTAAATTGGGGATCCAGCCCAAGGATTGAAGTGTGTTCAATGACATCTCCACATGTCTCCCGAGGGTCTGAGCTAAAGGAGCAATGAGAAGGAGGTCGTCCCAATATGGCGCTAATCAGATGCCTTGCATCCTTAGGAAGGCAACTACCTCTGACATAATTTTTGAGAACATTCTTGGGGCCGAGGAGATCCCGAATGGGAGCACATTGAATTGGAAGTGAAGGACCCTGCCTTTGTAAAGGATTGCAAATCATAAGAACTTCCTGTGCCGTGGGTGAATGGGCACATGGAAGCAGGCGTCCTTTAAGTTGATTGTTGCCATCTGGTAGTGCAGCCCTATCAATGAAACTGCCGATTTGATTGACTCCATCTTGAATCGGCGGTATCAGACGTGTTAGTTCAGATGTTTCAGATTTATTATGATACAGGTGTCTCCAGATGGTTTTTTGACCAAGAAGAGGCGGGAGTAATGACCCCCTCCTTCATCTTGCTGTGGAACAGGGGAAATGACTTTTGACCGTAATAGCACCTGCAGGTTGGAATACAGAAGATCCTGAGCTCCCTGAGAAAGCAGGACAGTGACCCGGAGGCCCGGCGGAGGGGGGGGGACTCGAAGTCTATGAGGAGACCCGCTGATATGACCTTAAGAACACACTGGCAACTGGTGATAGTCCAACAGTGGGGAAGAAACTTTGAGGGCTGCCCCTGCACCTGAACCGAGTCACTGCTTGTCCTGCTGCTCTTGGGAAGGGACAAGGATGTTTTCACCTCTACCCTTCTGATAGCACCACCGACCAGACTTCCCCCTTACCCTTGGGCTGGGGAGGTGTGAGGTATAGAGGGATGAAAAGGCCGTGTCCTGGGGGGGTTTCTGTTCTGGAAGGGCCTTCCTATCAGTTGCCTTCTCTAAAATCTCATCCAGAGAAGGCACAAAAACCAACTCTCCCTTAAAGGGGATAGAGCAGAGCCTCATTTTTGACATGGAGTCCCCGCTCCACATCTTCAGCCATAGAACACGTCTGGCGGAGTTGGACAACACTGACGTCCTTGCCGCCAGACGGTCTGACTCTGCGGATGCATCTGTTAGAAAGCTAGTAGCCTTCCTGAGCAGTCTACCAATTCCTCCCTAGGGGTACCCTGAGGCCGGCTTCACACCACAGATTTTAGGATCTGGGGCTGTCCGGTGTGAACCGGACAGCCCGGATCCGATTTTGGCCCCATTGTATCCCTGTGGGGCCGGGTGGCAGCCATTTGCCATCCGGTTTTGTCCTGTCCGGGAGGATCTGGCACATTTCTTTTTTTGCCCCAACACAAAATCGCAGATTGCAGCGTTTTTGTGTCCGGGGCAAAAATCTCACAAAATCGGATCCTCCCGGATCCAGTGCCCCCTAACATGCGTTTCGCACCGGATCCAACAGAAAATCAGATCCGGCTGCCGGGTGCTAAAGTTCAGTAGCGGCCGGTGCTGAACTTCAGCACCTGGAGAGCTCCCAGCAGAAATTTCAAAACTGCGGCTAGTGAGGAGCTAGCCGTGATTTTGAAATTTCAGGACTGTACAGCGGCAGCACACTCCTGATTCCGGCAGAAAACAGGACCGGAGGGCATATTAACCCTCCGGTTGTTTTCTCCGGAGCAGTCAGGGTGTGTCCAGTGCATCCAGCATAACACCGGACACAGCGTGACAGCAAAAATCCATGGTGTGAAGCAGGCCGTAGATATGTGGGCTTTCAGCTGATCTAACACTAACCACTTGAGCAGAGATCTGGAGATGCATGTGGAGGCAATATTAGCCTGAATGGTAGAAGAGGATGCCTCCCAGGATCTTTTCATAAAACATTCAATCTTGCAATCCATTTGATCCTTGAGTTGGGAAGTATCCTCAAAGAGGAGTGCAGTCTTCTTAGCAACGCGAGCCACCAGCACATCCACCTTTGGGACATCCCATTCAGCCCTAACAATCCTGTCTGTGCAACCCTGGCAGAGTTTCTTATCCCAAACTGCAGGAAGCTTCTTTGCACAAACTTGGAGTTTGTTGGACTTCACCTTCTTAGGGGCAGCCTTGTCTCCCTAGAAAAAGCATAGGACAGGGGTGCCATCAGTAAAAGCGTGACGTAGACATAGGGACCCCCCCATCCAACAGACTTACTGTGGTTGGGGCAGCGCTGTTCTCTGTAGATGTAGGGGAAGACATATCAGCCATTACCACTATAGGGGCTTATCGTGGTTCAGAAGTCTTCAGGGCAACCTTTATGCACAAAGGTCTGCCCCCCCAGCGACAGATCACGTCCCCACTTCCCGCACAGGGTCCTGAACAGGCCGCAGCCGCAGCTTTGGTGTGCCCTGCACGCTGTCCCCGCCAGGATCCGGAGACCGGAACCGCTGCGCTTCACAAGGGAACGCGTAACCCAGATATCCAGGCTCCCGGCGTCACATCTGGGTCGCACGGGACAGCACATGTGCAGGATGCAGCCGACGGGCTCATTGAAGTCGCCAACCAGGGAGTCCACAACTTGCATTGCCCACGAAGGCGCTGGAAGGCCGGGGATGTGGTCCCGCCACCACAGGAGACGGGAGCAGCAGGACCAACACTGCCCGGCTGGAACAAAAAAACAAGGTATACTGCGTTCGCCGGCCATCTAACATAGTTAAAAGAATAAAACGTCTCCATGCCCCATGGTGACAGGAAAGACACTGGCTAATGGGAGGTAGGAGGGTCCTTTTAACCTCTCTTATGCCTCCTGTTCCTATTAGGGCGTGGAGAGGCAACCTCCTATGCTGTTGTGGAAGGTGATTAAAGAAAAAGCAGTTTGATGTCCAAAATACGTTAATGCAAAAAAAAAAACAAAAAAAAAACCTTCTTGATAGATAGAAGCTTGAAAAACCCGTTACTTTATTCTCCATTCAAGAGAAACTCACACTGACCGTAAAAGTGGACACTGGCCAAACTACGGTAATATTAAGACCAATAACCACTAATATAATCTTAGCCTTTTTTTTTTTACATATGGGAAAATTTATATAAAAAAAAAAATTAAAAAAATACAACCACTGATGTCCGAATGATCCCTTAAGGTACAGTCATACGTAGCAATATCGCCACGAGCGCACACGTTCGGGGCACTTTTTTGCACATTGCCGTCGCCCTGTCACACATAGAGATCTCGCGTGCGATGTTTGGTGATCCTGTGTTCCGGAAATTGCCTGGAACAGACTGGAAGTAATTTGACATTCCCACGTCGCCGCCGCACACGTCACCACCGCATCAGTGATCTGGGCGTAGAGTGTGACCGTGGCGAGATGACAGGCGTGCCAGTGTTGTACACCACTCCCCTACCACTCTGATTGGCCAACCAAACTGTGTCGCCATTGGTCAGCCTTGTCAGAAGGTCTGCCTACCACATGACGCATGTGTCCTTTCTACTATATCACGATCTAAATGTGGCACCTTGGCCATGGCCAGCCAATGGGAACGCAGGAGCGACCACCAATCGCAGCTGACGTGGCGCGCCAAACAGAATGTTCAGGCACGCCTCTGGAATTGCTTCCAGATGGCTTGAGCTCGCTTTCTACATCGCTAACGCCCAGTCACACACCATGATGTGCAGAAATCGCCTGATTTCTTAGCAGAGCAGGGCAATCAGGCGACACTTTACCGGCGATTTCACGCCGTAAAATCTCCCTGTATCCTGCCACTATGCACAGGCGTGTGGTTTCCACATCGCCGAAATACACAAATTTACAGCAATGTGGAAGCCATATTGCTACGTGTGACAGTACCTTTACTGCTGATTAGAGATGAACGAACCCATTTGAGGACGGAATTCAGGTGCATTGCATATCAAAAGCACTTCAGGCAGCTGTGCTTGGGTAAACTCTGTGCTTGACCTAGTGTTTGATCAGCTCACACTAGGGGTAAAATCGTGTAAGTGTGGTTGTAAAGTTTAATTTAAAAAATCCCAACCCTCCCATCGCTGTAGAGGTTTACATATATGGCTAGCTGTATGTGGACAGAAATCTAACCTACCCAACTTCAAATAAGAGTTGGGTCAGGTTTTGTCCCAGAGCAGTCCAGATCCACCATGTAAACCCTAACTTCATCATAGCAGCTCATCTCTACTGCTGATATGATCAACCATGGAGCAGTCGGAGCTTCTTTTAGTAAGCAGGTGTTCTTGCCCATAGGACTATTTGAAATGGGCTCTTTTCTGGCTTCTCACGAGTGTCAAGAAATAATAATAATAATAAAAAAAGTTGCGTCACATTTCTGAGCACCATATTTGTTTACTTTTATTGATGAGCCTGATTTCCTGAAGTACTGTGTATTGTATGTGTTATTTCTAACTTGGCTCATATGAATTTGTAAGAGCTCATTATCTCACTGTCCACTTTTGACCCGGTTACAGAAGATGAAGTCTCCAGGCTCCTCTCTTCCTCTCGTCCCACCACATGCACTGATGACCCCATCCCCTCACACCTACTCCAGTCTCTCTCTCCGGTGGTCACCACTCACTTAACCAAAATCTTCAATCTCTCCCTCTCTTCTGGCGTCTTCCCCTCCTCTTTAAACACTCTCATCACTCCTTTATTAAAGAAATCTTCTCTCGACCCTTCCTGCACAAACAACTACAGAACAGTTTCCAATCTCCCCTTCATCTCTAAACTCCTGGAGCGCCTGGTCTACTTCCGCCTCACTCATTACCTCTCCACTCACTCTCTTCTAGACCCATTACAGTCTGGTTTCCACACCCTACATTCTACAGAAACTGCTCTCACCAAGGTGACCAATGACCTTCTGACGGCAAAACGTAATGGTCACCACTCTCTGCTTATCCTTCTTGATCTCTCTGCAGCCTTTGACACTGTTGACCACCATCTCCTACTCGCTATGCTGCACTCCATCGGCATCAAGGAGACGGCTCGCTCCTGGTTCTCTTCCTATCTCTCTGACCGCTCTTTCAGTGTATCATTTGCCGGCTCCACTTCCTCCCCTCTTCCTCTCACTATTGGAGTCCCTCAGGGTTCAGTCCTTGGACCTCTTCTCTTCTCACTCTACACAGCCCCGATTGGACAGACCATCAGCAGATTTGGTTTCCAGTACCATCTTTATGCTGATGACACACAACTATACACTTCTTCCCCTGACCTTAGGCTGGCTTCACATTTGCGTTTGTGTCTGCATGCTGATGGCATGCAGACACAAACGCAGTCAAAAGCAGGGACATTTTAATGTGTCCGCAGCGGATAATGTCCGCCTGCGGACACATCACTGTGCAGCCGGCAGCCAATCAGCGGTGTCCGGGGGCGGAGATAAGCGCCGGAGATCTCCTCCTCCCCGCCACCAGTAAGCTCCGGGACGTGTCGGCGGGGAGAAACAGCTGATTTGACAGCTGTTTGACTCTCCCGCGCCAACACCAAGAGGAGATGTCGGCGCGGGAAGATTCAAACAGCTGTCACATCAGCTGTTTCTCCCCGCCGACACCGCTAGCAAATTACCGGCGGCGGGGAGGAGGAGAACATCGGAGGCTGAGCTAATCTCCCAGTGGCTGTCGGTGATCTCCTGTGACATCACCGGCGGCCACCGGGAGAGATCTCAATGAGATCCGCAGCGTTCTCCTGCAGTGTCATGCAGAGGACACTGCGGATCCATTGAGATCAATGCATTTTTTATGCGCTTGCGGATAGAGCAAGCGCCGCGAACGGACGAAAAAATGCTGCAAGCTGCGTTTGGAGGGCGCATAAATTATGCGCATCCGAACGCAAATGCTGCCAAACGCAGCCATACGCAGGCACATGCATTCCTATGTTAAACATAGGAATTCATGTGCGCAAGCGTTTGGTACGCAGCACTCCATACGCAAATGTGAAGCCAGCCTTACTCCCGCTCTAATAAAGAACACCAATGACTGTCTAACCACAGTTTCCAATATCATGTCTGCTCTCTACCTGAAACTTAATCTTTCCAAAACTGAACTACTCCTGGTCCCGCCCTCCACTAACCTCCCTAAATATGACATCTCTCTCTCAGTGTGCAGCACCACAATAGTGCCGAGTCAGCAGGCTCGCTGTCTGGGTGTTATGTTTGACTCCGATCTTTCCTTCACTCCATATATACAAGCTCTTGCCGCTTGCACCTGAAGAACATCTCCAGAATTCACCCCTTTCTCACCTTGGAAACTACAAAAACCCTCACTGTGGCCCTGATTCACTCCCGCCTTGACTATTGTAACTCTCTTAATTGGCCTCCCCCGCACTAGACTGTCCCCTCTCCAGTCCATCCTTAATGCAGCAGCCAGGATTACCTATCTAGCTAATCGTTACTCAGACGCTTCTGCTCTATGCCTCTCATTGCACTGGTTGCCTATATATTACAGGATCCATTTCAAACTGCTTGTTCTCACCCACAAAGCTCTTCACAGTGCAGCACCCCCATACATCTCCTCCCTCATCTCTGTCTATCACCCCAGCCGTTCTCTTCGCTCTGGAAGTGACTTTAGACTCACTTCTGCATTAATCCGAACCTCCCACTCCCGGCTCAAAGACTTCTCCCGAGCCGCACCAATTCTTTGGAACGCTCTACCCAAAAAAATTAGAGGTATCCACAACTTAAATAGTTTTAGGCGATCCCTAAAAAAACATCTCTTTAGGACGGCCTATCATGATCCCTAATCAGTCATCTAGACATAGCCTATCCGCTCCGCCTCAAGTGGATCACATATAACGGGTTGCGGCCACTTATTCTTCTCCTATCTGTTCCTCATCTCCTCAAGTTGACTATACTTTCATTGCAAATGAGCACCTATACCTTGTCACCCCCACCTCATTGTTAGATTGTAAGCTCTTATGAGCAGGGTTGCCATTTTTTGCTCCAATTACTGTATTATGTTATGCTTTGTATTGTTTTTGGCATTGTATTGCATTTTCTAATTGTTTCTCACGATTGTTTAAATGTGAGCTTTGTATTGTGAATGTGAAGCGCTGCGGAATATGTTGGCACTATATAAATAAAAATTATTATTATTATTATTATTAACCTAGTCTATAGAGAGGAGCCCAATGCAAGTGGAAAGATCTGACCACTAGACCCCTTTTACTGGATAAAAGTCAGTCTAACTAACCAAATTCAACAGGACTGGCAATCCATTTGAAGTCTATTGTGGCCAAGTAAGAGAATTATACAAGAGAAGGAGGTCAAGCAATTGACATGTCAACAGCCAAGCCTTGGGTTAGGTTACCTGCTGCCAGAGTTGTCTGACAGCATCTTTCTCTTGTGTGGAGAAAACCATGAACATGCAACAGTCAAGAGATAGGCCTAGCCTAAGTTCACACATTCTGTATTTTAAACCCAGATTTTAAGCCAAAATCAGGAGTGTAATACTCAGAGAAAAAGGGTAAGGATTCTTGCACAAAAGCCCATAAATAGGACAAGGGCAGTGGAGGAAGGGTGGAAATTGCACTCAGATCCATATTATATGGGGCAGCTCCAATCTGCAATTTTTTTCCTCAGCTCTAATCAATTGGCCTGAGAAAACAATCACAGCATGCTGTGTTTGTCAGGGTTTCTCAGATCACTCGCACCCATACAAGTCTAAAGGCCACATTACACACACAGATATATGTCATAGATCTCTGGTTGCAGTGAAATCATGGACACATTGTTCCATTGTACACAGCCACAAAATAGAGCAATGTGTCCATGATTTCACTGCAACCAGAGATCTGTGACCAATATATCTGTGTGTGTAACGTGGCCTTAAGGGTGCAAGTGAAACATCTGATTGCACTCATGTGTCATCCAAGTGCAGTGCGATACATGCAGAGACTGGCCATGAAGATGCGATCTGATCTCACAGTAGAATTATCGCTACAGGTGGAGAGGGAGAGATTAGAACACAGTAAGGCGGCCGTCACATACACCAATATCACTAGCAATATTGCTGGCGAACACGTGCACGCGCGATCGCTAACAATATCGTTCACATCGTTGGTGAGCTGTCACACAGACAGACTCACCAGCGATGTGGCGCAGCGAGATCGTTGGTAACTATGGTACACATCGGGTTACTAGGCGTCGCGCGGCGCTTAGTAACCCGACGTTTACCATAGATACCATCTCCCAGCATAGGCTCTGCCGCTGGGAGATCGTTCATCGTGATGTCACACACCACGATGATGCAGATTGATCAAGCGATTATCGCTTGATATGAGCTCCAGCTCACAAATCTGCGATCTAACGATCAAGCAATTTTACATTGTAAAATCGCTTGATTGCACGCAGCGATGCACAAACGATAGCGATCTGCTTTTTGATCGTTTAAGTGATAAGGCTGGGTTCACATTGCGGCGGCGTCCAGTCCAGGGCTGTCAGGGGTGACAGCCCGGGACTAGAGTTTTGCTCCATAGGAGACTATCTGGCTGCACGGAGCTGGATGGCAATTATCTGCCATCCGGCTTCTATCTCGCTGGATGTATCTTGGAGAAGTTGGGATTTGTCTGCCGACTCCAAAACGTTGCATGCACCGTTTTTGGAGTCGGCAGTCAAATCCTCACTTCTCCAGGATACATCCGGCGAGATAGCAGCCGGATAGCAGATAATTGCCATCCAGCTCCGTGCAGCCAGATAGTCTCCTATGGAGCAAAACTCCGGTCCCGGGCTGTCACCCCTGACAGCCCCGGACCGGACGCCGCCGCAATGTGAACCCAGCCTTAAGCGATATCGTGCATTAAATTGATGCGTGTGACGGTCGCCTAAGGTAGAGTTCACATGTTCAGTAATCATCTTTTAGAACAGATCCTGCAGAGATCCATTGGGAGGGGGTAGTTTCTTTGCTTACAAGTTCAGCTTGATTGAAAGGGAAGATAAATAGTAATCAGTTAACAGTTCCTTTCTCCATAGATTCCAATGTTAAAAAAGATGGATTCTGGACAACTTTTTTCCCTATGGGTCACTGCAGGAGCTATTCTAACAGATAATTACTGGACATGTTATCTCAGCCTAAAATGACACATTGTTATGCCTGCACCAAGTGTTGCTAGCATATTGCATCCGATTCTCTCTCATACACCATATGCTTATGGATCATTGCTTTAGACAAGTGCTAAAGGGAACCTGTCCGATCGTGTACACCCCCCAGCTATCGTTGTCTGCAGCTTCATAGTACTATTCTAATTATTTCTGTCTGAGCTAATAGTGTAATGTTAAAGGGAAAAAAAAAAAAAGTATTTATACACTTTCATTTGCTGAGGAAGTGACTACACCTTGGAGGATGTAGGCACTCTGGCAGGTTAATACATTTCAGCAGAATTTTATAAGATACTGCAGGACAAGTGTGATATCAATCATGTGCCTATAATAGGTGACCCAAGTCTTCCTAGACCACGTTTTTGCTTGCTTTGCTCCACCCACTAAGATCACAAGTTCATTACATCACACAGGGCCTTTAGACAGAGAAGTTAATAGTGAGTTAATTTAACCTTCCCCATAGTGACTACATCTTCGATTATGTGGCAAACTACATCCTCCAATTGTATAAATGCTTTTTCCCACCCTTAACATTACACTATGAGCTCAGACAGTACTATTCTAAGCATCCCCATGAAGCTGCAGAGCGATAGCTGGGGGGGGGGGGGGGGGGGGGAAGTATAAACATCCTAACCGCTTCCTGCAAACTTGGCCAAAGACCAGGTTCTTATATTCTGCATCTTTTTTTTTACCAACTCATGTTTTTGGCCAAATAGTGAAGTGGTGCATGTGTTTTCATTAGGCCCCAATGGAAACAGGCACCACTTCAGTATTTGTGAGCCAAAACCAGGAGTGGGTGAAAAAAAATGAAGAATGTAAGAACCTGGTCTTTGGCCAAGATTAATACTAGTTTATTTCTGTGGAATCTGAAGTGATCTCGATGGGTGAATGGAGGAAAAGGCACCACACCCCAAACAGATTGTGGTCACAGGGTGTCTGCGGTCAGCTGCTGAGATCACTGGCTTCCCACTGGAGACACTGCATCTAAGATGCAGAGTCTCCACACCAATCGTGTGCACATACCCTAAGGGGTAAATCTCATTTAAAAATGCTGTGTGCTTTAATTTTTTTTGGGGTTTCAAGTGGGCATTGGGTACATATACACACACATATACACAATATATATTTTATTATTATATAAATACTTATACACACAGTTTTTAAAACGGGTCGCAGCACTCTTCATGTGGGCCTGAAACATCCCCATTTTTGTGCCTCATGCTAGATTAAAGAACTTTGCTACATCAGATTGGAGTGCTGCAACCCTTTTTAAAGGCTGTATGTATCCACAGGCATCTTGAAAGAGATTACCTAGTTTACACTGGTATAGTGGGTGCACAGCAAAGTGCTGGTCTGTTCTAATCAGATTATAAATACACTACTGTTCAAAATTTTGGGGTCGTTTAGAAGTTCTGATTGTGAAAGAAAAGCAGTTCAATGACACCAACATTAAATAAATCAGAAAAACACTATGCATTGTTAATGTGGTAAATGATTATTCTAGCTGCAAATGTGTTTTTAATGCAATATCTACAGTACATAGGTGTATAGAGGCCCATTTCCAACAACCACCTCTCCAGTGTTTTAATGGTATCTTGTGTTTGCTAACTTTTGCAAGGGCCACTTCACACTGCAGTGTGATCCGGTCCTGTCCAGGAGGACCCAGACAGCCACGGACCGGATCTGCACATAGGACTGGGGGGCTAATATGCCCTCCGGTCCAGTGTGCAGCGCATGCAGTTCCCTCTGCTGATAAGTCAGGACCGCAGGTGCCGTGGTCCTGACCTGTCACCGCATTTATTGCCCCCCAGTCCTGTGTGCAGATCCGGTCCGAGGCTGTCTGGGTCCTCCCGGACAGAACCAGACCAGATCACGCCGCAGTGTGAAGCGGCCCTAAGAAGGCTAATGGATATTTAGAAAACCCTTGGACAAGTAGGTCAGCCCAGTTGAAAACAGTCTAGGTGATTAAAGAAGCTATAAAATTGACCTTCCTTTAAGAGGGAGGTTGAGAATCTGGAGCATTGCATTTGTTTGTTCTATGAAACTCTCAAAAATGGCAAGAAAGAGAGAACTTTCATGTGAAGCTCAACTATCTATTCTTGTTTTTAGGGTACAGTTACACGTCGCAACATTGCATGCAATTTCACTGGCAATTTGCTGGTTGCAGTGAAATCATGGACACATTGTTCTATTTTGCACATGGCAACAAAATGGAGCAATGTGTCCATGATTTCACTGCAACCAGTAAGTTCCAAGTGAAATTGCATGCAATGTTGTGACGTGTAAAGGCACCCTTAGAAATGAAGGCTAATCAATGCGAGAAGTTGCCAAGAAACTGAAGATTTCCTACAACGGTGTGTACTCCTCCCTTCAGAGGAGAGCACAAACCGGCTCTAACCACAGTAGAAAGAGAAGTGGAAGGCCCTGCTGCACAACTGAGCAACAAGACAAGTACATTAGAGTCTCAAGTTTGAGAAATTGACACCTCACAGCTCCTCAACTGGCAGCTTCTTTAAATAGTACCCACCATAGGTCTGCAATGCTGTAATTGCGGCAAAGGGAGAATTCGTTCACAAAAGCAAAAAGTTTGAAGGAGAAAATTATTATTTCAAATAAAAATCATTATTTCTAACCTCGTCAATGTCTGGACTATATTTTCTATTAATTTTGCAACTTATTTGATAAATTAAAGTATGCGGTTTCATGGAAAAACAAATGTCTGGGTAACCCCAAACTTTTGAACAGTAGTGTGTATATATTTTAGCCGGACAACCCTGGCTTGCGTGCTGTCTCGGTGAAGTCATTACTTTATTTTTGCACACCAGCACTCAGACAAAACCTACACTGGTGTGAACATGCCCACGTATAAGGCCAGTTGAAGTCCTCTACCAGTCAAGAGAATAGGGTTCTTCTGTGTAAATGGAGCGGTATAATGTCAATTTTTTTAAGCTTTAAATAAAAGGTGATAAGACAATTGAAGTTTTTAGATCAAGTAGCTCTTCTGCAGTCTGAACCTGGCAATGCTTAGAAATACAACTGAAACAGAGTCATTATAGATTTTACTGGGTAACATCTAAACCAATGCAATTCTGTATATATGATTAAACTGTATACAATCCCAGACAGCCACAACAATTACTACACTAAATAAGGCCTTTATATGTATCCACAGTGTATTATCCATTCACAAACTGTACTACACATCATTACATTGTACTTTAGTTGCATTCATCATTGATACTTTAAGCAAACGTAAATTAAGGACAGGCAAATTAATGGAAAAAAAAAAAAATACAACAATCTGTCGATAGAAAAAGTCATAACATTGCTTTGTAAAGTGATATGGGAAAAAAAAATGTATAAACATCGCTCATATTGTTTATTGAATAATGCAAACACTTTGCAAAAATCTATTACAAAGTCTTGTTAGAATAGTCAGTGATGTCTACAAAATGATCTCTTGCGCTTTAAGAGTGATCTACCTGAACGGATCTCCAGCATTGCCTGGATAATGGTCAGTGGTATCAGAAGGCGTGACGTTTGCCACCCCAGCATTTGCGAGAAATGCAGCAGCTTCCCGTTACGTTGGTTTGCAGTGCAAAAAGGCTCCAACCACAATCTGCAACTACTGCAGCAATACCAACTATGGCAGAGTTTACATTTGTTTTAGTGAGGTCAACTTTTATCAAAGTACAAAGGACTGGTAACAAGGGACTAAAATTAAGACAAAAATAATAAAACAAAATAAAGATTGAAGAAAAAAGAAAAAAGGTCCACTTTGGAGTTTGTGGATTCCAGCCCTGTGTATCCAAAGGAAACGCCTGAAATCCCAGTTGACTTCACTTTGAGATCTGGGCCAGGCAAGTCTACCGAAGAGACAAAGATTCAGCACTGTTTATTATCGCTCAATCTACAGAGTGTTCTTTCATTAAAGGGACTAAACCTTCTTAAAACAAGGCCTCCTACTCTGTCTCATTAAGACATGATGAAAAACAATGGACTTTAAGAAGAGTATTGTCAATGTAATGAAGAGTACGTCATTGATAACTTCATAATCTGTACATCCCGCTAAAAAAGTGCAATCAGGCCATTGTAAATGGATGCTCCCCATCCAATGGTCTCACCCCTCAAGTAAATTCAGACATTAGTGGTAATGAACTCCATGCATGAAGTGTGACATCTGTAATTAATTAGGCCATTAGGACAGTTCTTCCAAGCATTCGGAGATAAACAACATCAGTGCCGAGTAGGCCAGCAGATACACGTTTGCGTTGTTTAACCACACTAGGAGGGGCAAGTGAAAGTTACATGGCATACTCTACTCGTGCGATATGTCCGGTGTTTCAACAGACATTTAAATTAATAGGTTTAAATGCCCAAATATTTGTCAAGAATGGATCCTGTGCACATGATGCAGGAAAGTCCCAGAATGGTTTGTCCATTAACAGAACATACAGACGTGCCGATCATTCCAGTGAGCCGATTCTTCTATGGACTCTTGATGACACAGAAGAGTACACAATCTGAAATTGTATATATAAAAATGGCCTAGAGTATAGAAGCCTGACTGCACATTCTAATACTGGTATAAAAACCTTCATTACTGGCATTAAAGGGGATGCCCAGTCAGGGTTATTAGCCTCAGTGGATTAGGGGATTTTTGTCCAGCGGCTAATTCCATATCCTCTAAAGATCATGGGACCAAAAGGCCAAGAAAAAGGGAAAGAAAGGCTTTTGTTGACTGATCGCATGGAATCTGAAACAGGGGCAGTTATAACGTTGTAGAAAATGTTCACAAGGGAACATCCCCTTTATCACATTACCTGTACATCTGTTAAGGCAACCAATATAATTTGCAAACAGACCATCAGGTTTAAAATAGAGAAAAGAGGGAGAAAAAAAAACAAAAAATACTAAACTCTTCTATGGCTCACAGTCCAGCAAAAGAAATAGAAACATGGTCGCTTAAACCCTTTGGGCCTAGGGAGAGCTGCAAAGCATTGTCATTAAACTTGATGCAAACTTTCCATTGCCATAGGGAGGAGAAGATGCTCTTACAAAGACAGTAGTTTACAAATTAACTAGCTCTTGCGTGACAAACTGTTTCAATCTCTCAAGGTATTGTCCATAGAGTTCCACATCGTTGTGTCCAGCTCCTTCCACCCAAAGCGGTTCCACCGGCCTCTGGCAACGCTCAAACAGGGCCAGGCCATGTGAAAAGTCAATGACTTCATCTTCCGTGCCGTGGATTATCAGTACTGGGGAAGTTATTTTGGAAATTTTGTCAATGCTGCAAGAAAGAATAAAAAAGTATGAATTAGGAAATGCCGAATTCTTTATTAAGAGCCCAACAAGATCATTATAGACTAGTTATAGACCAACAAATGGCCAGTTAGTAAATGGGGTGACACTAGAGATAGCGAGAAAACTCCACTGGTGGGGTTGGAAGCAGGCAAATAAAATCATGAGGAGGGGTATGAAATGCAGCAGAGCGGACTTGTCAGTCTGTACATACAGCTTGACCGCTACATAAAATTCAGTAATTAGGACAGACTATTTGGACAGATTTTCTATGGTCATCACACCTGTTTTCTGTAGTTAGTGGTATTTTGCACTACCTAATTTGGTTATAAACAGACAACACTTGGGGGTTCTTCAATATGGATCGACCCTTGGCACAATACAACCTTACCGATAAACAGTCATTTATGGTATATGCTGTTATATACAGGCACTCAAATTAACAATTTGCACTGAATGGTCTATACTAAAATAGGGTGCCTTCACACTGGAGTTTCCCTCCGCAGCGTACTGCGGAGGGGAATCGCCATGTGAGCGCAGCCAATGCAAGCCCCTATGTTTATAATGGGAGCGCACGGTGCTGCGCATCCATTCACTGCCACATGCGATATGTGCGCAGGCGGATGCCTGCGTACAAATCACAGAGTCTCGTCCACACCAGGCATGCAACATGTCACGGTCCTGGTGCGGACGAGACAGATTTGTGAGCAGCCATACGCCTGCGCACAGATCACATATGGCAGTGAATGGGTGCGCACGGTCATGCGCTCCCATTATAAACATAGGGGCTTGCGGTGGCTGCGCTCACATTGCAGATCCCCTCCGCACAACGCTGTGGAAGGGTCCGCAAGTGTGAACCCAGCCATAGGCTGCCATTGTTCCTCAATGTCCAGTTTACACAATATATCATTTCACCCGACAAATGAGCACGTTGCTCGGTCATTGGGCGATTCGTAGCCCATTTAAACAGCAAGATAATTGTACAACTTATGGCATTTTTAATAGTTTAACCATAATTATCTTGCTGGGAAAATGAAGCTTTACTTTGTAAATTACCAAGGATGTACAACAATTGGCTGTTTCAGACACTTTGCACTATAATCAAAAAAGTACCCCATCTGCCACAATAAAAAAGTCAAAAAAGCACAGGCAAGTTCTATAATATGAAAAAGGCTAAAAGCAATAGGTAAGTCTGCCCATGGCTGTGCATAATAAACCCACAGTGCCTTTTGGTGCTACAATTATTGTCCCACCTGGCAGCAAGTTCCTTTAGGGTGGACTGCAGATATTTTTGCAAAGCCCCATAGATTGAAATAGAAGTTGAAGACAAGCATGTGTCAAAACCACCGAAGTCTGATAAATAGAATGGAGTTTTAGTTGTATGATGCACCCTTGGGGGACATCTGCAGCAGAAATGGTCTCAATGACTACACACTCCATTGTGAAAGTGCTAAACATTTCATCCTCTGCATAATGTAGGAATAAATTAATTATACAGTTCATCCAGATACCGCGAAAAGACTAGCAAGAATAGCAACCTTGAGAGCCGTTAAACATGTCAAACATTACTGGGTGCTCACCAATGGTGGCCAACAAACTAGTGTCCCAGTAGCTCACACAGAAATCGTGGAGAGACTAAAATGTAGGTCACATTAATACAAAAGCACACAATTACTTACTTGGGGAATGCATCAAAGCAATAGGTTTTCTTTGTGTCTGGGAAGGCAACTCTCATCCCAGAGGTCAACGGAGAGTGAAGAATCACAGCAGCACTTTCGTATCGAGCAGCAAGATCCACAGATGGGACAGTCCCTATGCTCTGGCCATATATAATGACATGCTCAGGACGAATGCCATACCTTAAGATAAAAGAAAGAAGTCAGCAGACCTGATACAGAACAAAGTAGCCAGTACCAACACAGGTACAGAGCCACTACAGGGCAACAATCATCCACTATGCAAATTACAAGGGGAGAAAAACTATTCTGTAGAACATCAAAAGAAGAAATAGTCTAATAAATGGCGGAGGGCGAGTGTATTTATATACAAAAAAGCTAGCATTCGAAAAAGGTGTTTCAGTCAGCGCCATTGTGGTGTGTGAAGTCTTCCTCTTGAAGTCCCTGGGGGATTTGCCCACCTGATCCAGATCTGTGAACATACCAACGGTTTTCCTTTGACAATTTTTAGCTCATCATTACTGCATTAGAGGTGATTCATGAAGGAACATCAGAAAACAGACATATCATCTTATGCACAAGTCTCCTGTATGAACCCCACAGGAGCTGATCTACTCTAGTTAATGATTTTCCTGATCTAATAGTGTAAGGCAGTTATGAGGTTCCAGTAGGCTAACCAACAATAAAACTGAAGTCCTGCATGAGAGTTCAGGGGAAGACATTTGTCTTGTACTGGCACACGCTCCATAGTGAGGTAGTGAACATTTTGTGAGCAGTGTTTGCCTTATAGTCCAAAAAATACGGTAATACAAATTTGCCCGTATACACACTTTGTTCCCCCCAAATTTTGGGGGAAAATGGGGAGGATTCTTATAGTCCAAATCTACTATCCATAGAACCAAACGATATTCAGTACTTTCCACGCATCTTTCATTGCATGGAAAGCACTCAATATCCTGGCAACTGAAGATCACATTCCTCTCCATAATTGCTCCCTGCACCCGGCACCATCCCCCTGTCTGTGTCTTATCCAATCATATGAGCAGCACAGCGAGGTCATGACTGCACACGCTGCTCATGTGATCATCTGCTGGGACAAGCAGACAGACGGATGTCGCCAGCTGCAGGGAGGGATATGAAGAGGAAAGTAGGATAGGTTTGAGGGCATAAATGACTTGACAGGTTCCTTTTAAAAGAAAGCCTATCACTACCTGTCCCTGCAGCTTCCTACTACATCCCCAAGCATCCCTCTCTCTAAAATGTGAAGTAGAATGGTTGTGAAAACTGTTTATAGCTTACAATTTGCCCCATTGTCTGGATGGGTGGGTGATGTGTGGGTGGTCCCTCAGACTCAATGTCTTTTCACTCAGCTGTCATCAAGCTTCGGTGGGGGCGATAATTCAGAAGCGCATTCCAACAATTCAAATGTATGTGGCCTCCTTCCTGGCATGACGCCACTGTGCTTCATTTCCAGTTCGATGCATTGTGGGGGGTTATCGGGTGTACTAGTCTTCAAAATGTGCAGTGTGCATGCTCCGGAGCCAGCACAACCAACTCACCCCCACGCTGCACAGGACTGGAAAGGAGTGCAGCGGTGCGTCATACCAGGAAGGAGGACACGGGAAAGCGCTTCTGAATTATCCATCATGCTCAATGGGACAAGGAGAGACTGCCCAAAGGTCTACACAATGGGGCAAAAGGTAAGTTTCAAGCAATGTTTTTACAATCATACTTCACATTTAGCTCAGACAGGGATGGATTAGGGATCTACGAAGAAGCTGCATGGACAGATAGTGATAGGTTTGGGGGCATAAACAATCTGACATGTTCCTTTTAAGTGCGTGCCAGCATGGGGGCTATAGCCAGGATGGGGACATTATCCCCCAACAGTTAATTACTGTTATTAATTAAGCTGATGTACTAGCGGAGTAAAAAAAGAAAAAAAAAAAATCTTACCTAATTTTTTTGGACTATAAGATGCACCCAGATTTAAAGTTTTTCCGCAGATGTGAATGTACCCAAAGATTGTCTAGTGCTGCTGGTGTGACTGCTAAGGTCAAATGACCATGTAAAAACATTGCCAAAGGCCTGTTCCAGATCAGAGGTAATACTATTTTATATCATTCTAAAGCCAAGAGACTGGAGAACCTCCATGATCTTACCAAAGTTACAGAATGCATAGGGTCAAGTTCAAATACCAGAAAGATATAGTGACCATAGATGTGTACAATTCTACCTATACAAAGTAATCAGCAGTTGTTCAATGGCCTATGTATACAGGCAGACTGCTCCTTAACATCAGATGTTGCATTCCCTGCTAGGACCATTAAGTGAGTATTGCAACCAAAGGTCATTAACGCCCCCCCCCCCCCAAAGTTAATTTCATCACCTTTCACAGCCTATTATTAAAAGGCTTATCTAATAGCTAACCATCCCCTTTAAGCAATGTGAAACAGTTGAAACTCCAACCACTTCCTCGTCCCATGTTGCTTGTATTAATGCACTTACTAGCACTTTTTTTTTTACTATGACCTACTTTTGATTGCCAAAGACTTCAGTGCTCAACTGGTTTTCGATGCTTTCTTCGAGCATTGTTTTAAAGTTTGCTTCATAGATCACAGATTAGGTAGAAAAGTCAATGCCCACTTAAGGTGTTGTACCAAATTTGGACGTTATTAGCCAACAATAAACTAAACTTCACAATCTTTAGGAGTTCAGCCGATTTAGAGATGCTCCAATCCTTCTCAATGAACCGCCTTCGCAGATAGGCAACACTGAGCTTAGCTGATCTTCAGCTCTCATTAAATGAGAATGGAGCAGAGGTGTGCATGCAGAAGGGGCCCCATTCTCTAAATCAGACAAACGCCCGAGAGATCGTGAAGATACTATATTGTTAGCTAATAACTTTCATATGTGGTGCATTAACTTTTCTAAGACATCTATGCTCTATTTAAAAAGGGAAGAGAGGAAAAAAAAAAAAAAAAAAAAAGAAGGTCTACCCTAAAGTTGGTGTCTCAACCTAGATTCTAGCAATAATTAGGGCATGAACAATAGAACAACTTCTCTAATTCAGACAACAATGGTGAGCTTGGCATTATGAGGCCATTCTTGTGCGACTCTTATGATTGCTGATTATCACGCTTCTATATGACTCGTATGATTGGACTGCCATCACTACGGAAATGCCTCACCTACTTAATATATTACTTTAATGTCAAATAGCCAAGCCAAGACATGTGCGACTGACACATCAAGTATAGTCAGGAAGTGCAGACAATGCCAGCTCACCGAGCAACAAGGCACATTATATATCTATGTATCTGCATAGCTGACATGAGTAATATGGAAGAATAATCAGATGCACAGCTACAACCCTAAGGTTATAAAGTCTGCAAGAACAGTGGAGTGGAGATCACTAATGTATATCCCTTCATGGATTTTGAGGTTCACCACATGTAGAGTTGCACAATATCCAGGGATTGGCTAAAGAGCTGTATATTATAAGCTGAGTGTGGTCTAATAGGTAAGCAAAACAAAACGGAGGTCTCAGCTTTGAATGGTGACTTTCAGCTCATTTAAGTGCATACCACAGTAGTTGGTCCCAGTAGACCTGAACCAAGCCAATAGTAAAATCTTTATTTTGCCTGTTACACCCCATTAAGGCTCAGAGCAGTGTGAATGTGTATAATTGTGGGAGAAGCACCACTGCAGAGGTTGTTTTGCTTCAATTGCACTTCTGGATTGGTGCTTTAAACCAGAGTCCCAGCCTCAACTTATACTTACCCTCTTGTGATTTGTGACCTGCCAGCAGCTCCTGTGTTTCATGAAGCACATTGAACATCACATCTCAATACATCTCTATGAGAGCCTTGTTCTGGCTCTTAGGGTCTTTACACATCTGCATTCATTTTCAGTTGAGGCATATCAGTCTTTCACATCAGCGTTTTGCAAATCCAGCAGTATTCCGCCTTTTTTGGAAAAAAAGATCTGCCAACATTGTGTTCTGACCAATGCATTTGTAATGGAGGTCTGAAAAGTGGTTTGACTTGCGGCTTTCATCCAGATCCGGCAAATCCAGCACTTCAGGCACCGGACAAAAACGCAAGTTAAACCACATTTTCAGAACTCCATTACAAATGCATTGGTCAGAACACAATGTTGCCGAATCTTTTTTTCCAAAAAAGGCAGAATTCTGCTGGATTTGCAAAAATGTTGCGAAAGTATTTGTAGAGATGCACTGGGATGCAATTCCTGACTTCTGGACAGTCATAAGATGGTTCCGTGGGACCAGATTGGCATCAGTAAAAACTGAAGCTGCCGGAGAGTAAAGCAGATGGCTTAGGCCGGCTTCACACCACGTTTCCGATCCAGGGCTGTCCATTGTAAACCAGACAGACCCAGACCGGATTTTGGCCCCATAGCATCCTATGGGGCCGGATGGAGCCGGATTGTAGCCATCTGCCATCCGGTTTCGATCTCTCCGGAAGAATTCGGATTTCTCTCCCGGACAAAAAAAAAAAAAAAAAAAAAAGTTGCTTGCAACATGTGTCCAGGGAGAAAAATCTCTCCAAATTGCTGTCTCCTGGATCCTCCTGGATTCCCCCAGACCCGGGGCAATCCGGCGCTCCCCAACATGGGAGCCTATGGGACCGGATTGCCCCGGTCCGGGAAGATCCGGGAACCGGACATCTGCAGCTGCACGCCGCTGTTTCAGGACCGCAGCTAGCTCCCTGCGAGCCGCAGTCCTGATTCATCAGCAGCTGCGTCCGACTGCACACCGAACCGGAGGGCATATTACCTCCCGTTCTGTATCCCTACTCAATTCTGCTGTTTGGTCAAAAATGACCAAATTTGAAATTTATTTCATTTGATTATGAACAACAATGTTCACATACAGTATAATAATACAACAGGTATTCAGATAAAACACTTAAATTAGCTTAAATAGATCCAGTAAAAAAATGACCGGAACATTATAAGTGTATAGTAGACCCAAACAGAACAGCAGGGTTAATGCCCACGGCTGGCAAAAGGAATACAGTGCATTTCCTCTTGGTAGAGGAGGTCTGTGCAGTGGTCGAGTCCTCCAGAGTCAGGTGCCAGTCTAATGCTCTTCCCAGTGAAATCACCTGCTGACTCATTCTACTTCATGCGTGAGCCAGAAGTCTCATTTACAATGAAAGCTCATGGTGCCCCATTCTGATGCTCTATAAACTTACACTGTAAAAGTTGCTTCAGCACTGGACAATGCAGAGTTGAGTATATTAACCCCTTCCCGACCTTGGACATTTTTATACATCCAAGGCCACCTCCCTCACCTTGATGCAAGCTGACATGCTAAGCTCAAATCATGCCCCACAAGATTCAGCTGATATGATCTGCTAAGGCTGGCTTCACACCACGTTTTTTGGGATCCTGTTCTGTCCCCTTTGAAAAGGGCAGAACAGATTCAGTTTTTTTGCTTCCCATGTACCCCCTTATGGTGCCAAATTATGACACCCTTATGGTGTCATAATTGCCATCCGGTTTTGGGAATTCAGTCCCAAATTCGTTTGCCCCGATTCTTCCCTGTCCCAAAATCAGAGACTGCTCCGATTTTGGGCTCTGGTGAAAAAAAAAAAAAAAAAAAAAAAAACCAAACAGACAAACTAATCTGGAGGCGATACGGCACCTATAGAATGGGAGTCTATAGGCTCTGGATTCAGGAAAAACCAGGATCGTTTCTTGGATCCGGTTTTAGTGTACCGAGCTAAAACTGCTCTGTTCCCGTAATTTCACTTTAGCAGTATATCTACATACACTGCTAAAGTGAAATTATATATAGGAATGGTTAAAAAAAAAAAAAAAAAAAAAAAAAAATACATGCTCTCCTATCAGCAGAATATCTCGCGATGCAAGGAGTCCACCTCCGATGGCTACAAGGACCTTAATCAGCTGACCGCGAACAACCCGATCAGCTGATGTGTCATGACCGCATCAGGGCAGTTTAAACCAGCAGCCCGCCAATTGGTTTTGCCGGGCGATTTAAACCGCGCTGATGTGGTCATGTGACACATCAGCTGTTTGGGTTGCACCATCCCTTCCCGGTCAGCTGATTAAGGTCTTTCAGCCATCGGGAGTGGTGAATGCCTTGCATCGCGGGACTCCCGGCGGACAGGTGACTATTTTTATCCATTCCTTTATTTAATTTGACTTTAACAGTGTATGTAGATACAGTGCTAAAGTGAAAGTAAAGTGAAAGTAACAGTGCCGACACCACTTGCCTGGCTTGGCTCCCCCAGCTGTGTGTTAGATCCCTCAAAATCCTGGATCCGTACACAGAAATGGCATCAAAAGTTACAATCCGGACCTGTCCGTTTGCTCTTGCAAGAAACAGAATCCTACGAACAGGAACAAAACCGTGGTGTGAAGCCAGCCCAACATGTGTAGCGATCAAGGATCGGCAAGGTTAACCCTTTGGATTGCACTGTAAATCACTGAGAATGCAATCCAAAGCAGCGCAGAATGGATCGCGCTATTTCCACTCAAAATCAGAGTGATGCCATTACAGGACCTCGATGCATTGCCATGACAGCATTGGGTCCTACGAGGACCCCAGATGCTGTCATAACTCACTTCCTGTGGATGCCAGGCAAGCGCCAGAGAGAAACACTTGATGGAAAAAAGTCAAAATTACGTTTTTCTGGTTGCAATAAAATGCAGTAACAGGCATCTATCCAAAAATGGTGTCATTAGAAACGTCAGCTGAAGACACAAAACATAAGTCCTCACATGGCCCCAGATCCCGAAAAATGAGAGCTTTGCAGGTCATGGAAAAAAGTGACAAAAGTGCAATTTTTTTTAATGAAACTTCTGATTTTTTTTTCTTCACCACTTAGGCTAGGGTCAGACTTGGCTGCGTTTTTTAAGGTTGCTTTTGGCAGCCTGCGTTTTTGCCTTTAGCTCTGAAGCAGCCGTAAAAAAACGCATGCGTAAACGCATGGTACAATGTAATGCCATGCGTTTCCCATAAGGCCCCATGCTGCAAAAACCGTCTCGAGACTTTTTGGTGCCGAGCAAAGATTGCATGCCAAAATCGCATGGCACTTTAACCATGCGCTTTTGGCATTGGGGGCGTGCGTTTTTTGTAGACAAGTGGGAAAAACACATGTAAAATCGCATCCAGCCCTCAAGTGTGACCCTAGCCTTAGATAAAAATAAAAGTATACATGTTTGGGGGGGAAGAGTATAAAGGAGGAAAAATATGGAAAACAAAACTGCCAGGGGGTGTAGGTGTTAATGCACACACCAATCAAAAAAAATATTGGCAGTAGGGGACTTTAATTCTTCATTAGCAGATCTCTACCATTTTGCTTTTGTAGAGGGTCTGTAATTCCCTTAATTTGCCAACTGATCTAGAAAAAGGTTTCTAACCCATCAGAGCTCCTGTTTAGGATGTCTCTGCTCCCACCTGCCTTCACGTGGATACACAGAACTGCAGCGGACAGGGGAGAAAGCATGAATAGTCTTGGGGAAGGCACACAAAATAGACGAGGAAAGCATATGAGAGAAAATACAGGCTTCACATCCAATATATTACCGGAATGTACTCTCATAGGATTAAAACTTTAAAGGAGTGAAGATCGCAGACAAATAATTTAATTAGAGGTAATGACTAGCATGTAAGTGGAGCGAGTCACCGGAGTCTGGAGCAGGTTGTAGCCGGTGATCACGTGGCCCTGCTGTTTAACAAAATGTAATATGCACTGCTCTCCCCACCCCTCACCATGCTGAAGGGGGAAGAGATGGCTGGTGATTTATTTTTTTTAAAGTGTGCACCATGATGGGGGATCATATACCAGGATATGGGGCACATATACCAGGATGGGGACATTTGTACAAAATTTGGGGCTATTACTTCTATAACAGTGTCAGCAGCAGATTCCCCGCCACCCCCCCCCCCCATAACCTTGCATGACCACATTTGTACTTTACAATTTTTTCCCCTCTAAAACCAGGGCGAGTCTTATAGTCCAAAAAAAAATGGTACAAATAGCCAGGCATAACTGCAAAATGCTTTGCCAGAGGTAATCATGAATGTGGGCTTCCCCTCGGTGTATCTGCCGAATTGCTATTAATTCTCTAACACTATTGCTTTAACAAGCTGGAAGCAGACATTCTGGTGGCCTTGTGCCGATTGGTCACAGCTGCGCTATTCAGAGCAGCACTGTGGAGGAAGAGCTCAACATGGTGAGCCAATCATAAGACAAGGGGTTTGTCAGACTACCACAGACTCCTGTAGACACTGCAGTTCATAACTCAACCACTAAGAAAAGGTGTTCAATTTTTTGGAGCTCAACACAGACTAGTAGAGTGAAGGTTGAAAAGTTGACAGTTTGCCCAGTTACTCCTTCTCCTTTATGGAAGAAGCCGCCAACCAAACTGAAGAGTTACAAAAATGTGTGTGGTTTGCCAACATCCTATTCACATAGTGACTATGCAGAGGTTAAGTGGTTTCGATGAAGTCACAACACTATAAAGCAGACACCTTTTGAGCCTCATGGTCCTGGTCTTTTAACCGCTTGTTCCTCTATTACCAAGCAGTTCAGTACATACAAGGAATAAATGCAAACCACCTTTTGGGAACTAAGAATAGGAGTTATCAGTTATGATATATTAGGTTTTAAAACTTGTCCTTCTCCTATGGACTGTAAAAGGTTATATTAAATTTAATGTCAGAAGAGACACTAATGTCACCCAAATCACTTATTACTGACCAGTGTACCCATCACTACATAATAGATTTGGTCAAGCAGTGGTAGAGTAGGCAGGCGTCTAATATGATGGTATTGGGAGTATCCTGTTAACCATCGGTGCACTTACCTCGTTCTAAGAGCAATCCAAGCAGCGTCAATGTCAGCATATAAATTTTTCTCTGTTGGTTTTCCAGAACTTGACCCATATCCAGAATAATCGTAAGAAAATATATTACAATTGATCCGAGAACCTAGTCCTATGTAAAAGCTGCTCATCTGACCAAGATCTACAGCATTTCCATGAGAAAACAGCAGGGTGTACTTGGCATTGGGTGAGCAGCGTACAAACATGCAGGCAATGCGGTTCCCCCGGCTGGTTCTAGTCATGAAGCACTCTATGGCATCCTTTTCCCTTGAGGAATATTGCCAGTCTGCACGTTCTGATAGGTGTAGAGTCCAGCGGCTCCCGCTCTCGTCACATATAAGGGTGTACGTCGGATCAGGGGGTAGAAAGGCAAGCTTTGAGGCAATCTTCCCTGGACATGGAGGGCAGCAGAAGAGGCAGCACAGCTCACTGAAGGATAAATTATTCATCTTGATTTCTGTGGAGATAAAGGTATGTAGTTTAATTTGACATGGATGATTTGGACTAGCACTTCTAAGCCAAGTATTCTTAAAAGGGACGGTCACCCCCAAAATGCAAATTAAAACTACTTAAACTGGTTTGCTCACTTCTAGGACAACTCATTCCCCATGTTTGTTTCCACTAAAATAAATCTTCTACTCCCCTCTGCTGCATTGCTGTTCCAGCAGTGCCAGGGCTCACTTGAACTTGAGCAACGCGAGCCTCATGCCCAATCACTGCCAGCTTTCTTCCTCTGACATATTAATAACAGTTGGGTCATGCTTTCTGATAATTACATGTCTGAAGGCATGGAGATGAAAGCTGGCAGTGATTGGGCACAAGGCTCACGTGACATCAAGTTCAAGTGAGCCCTAGCAATGCTGGAACAGCAATGACAGCAGAGGAGAGTATAAGATTAAAGGATTCCTGTCACCTCCAGAACGCCTCCTAAGCTAGCAAAACATGTCCCTGCACCATCCTATCACTAATCTCACACTCCTTTTGTCTCCTAAAAGCATCCTGTGAAAGTGCATAAAAACGTTTTAATACTCACTCATTAGTGATTATAATTAGCAGGGGCTATACTCTTTAGCCACCAGGGCGGGCTGTTTTGCAGGCTCCAGGATCCACCGTCTCTCTGTGCTGCTGCTTTGCTTGTGCAGGCTTTGCCCTCCCCCTCTGTCACTCACAGAATGCAAATCATTAGTCCTGCCTTCAGCTGCACATCACAGCAGCACAGACAGAGAGAGGGTGGATCCTCGAGGCTGCAAAACAGCCCTGGTGACTAAAGAATATAGTCACTGCTAATTATAATCACTAATGAGTGAGTATTAAAAAGTTCTTATGCACTTTCACAGGATGCTTTTAGGAGAAAAAAGGAATGTCAGATTAGTGATAGGATGCTGCAGGGACATGTTTTGCCAGCTTAGGAGGAGTTTTGGAGGTGACCGGATCCCTTTAATCATTTTAATTCTGAGCAGGTCCTGTGCCAAAAATCTCTTGCCTAGTGTGGAGAGTTGCAACAAGCTCTCGCTCTGGAGCTAAAAATGCACTGTATAATGCTTCATTTCACCTGTGGAGGCAATGCAGGGATACTGAACACTTTGTATGCCAAACGACATTTGCACTGACCCAAAAGACTTAACCCAATAGAATTAAATACATACATACTGGAGTGGGGATTTGGGAGGAATTTAATACAGTAAGTGCACAATGATCAGAGGGCCAGCTAGGGCTGGGCGATTTTGGAAAAAATCAAAATCTCGATTTTATTTAAACCTATGGACGATTTTCGATTTAAATCTCGATTTTTTTTTTCTATTTTTTTTGCTTTTCTTTGATGAATAAAGAGAAAAAACTAAGAGGTACCGTATATACTCGTGTATAAGCCGACCCGTGTATAAGCCGACCCCCCTACTTTTGCCCCCAAAACCTGGGAAAACCTATTCACTCGTGTATAAGCCGAGGGTGGACCCCAGCAGTGTTACAGCAGCAGCCCCAGTGGTAGCATACAGCAGCAGCCCCAGTGGTAGCATACAGCAGCAGCCCCAGTGGTAGCATACAGCAGCAGCCCCAGTGGTAGCATACAGCAGCAGCCCCAGTGGTATACAGGCGCCTAACCTAGCCGTAACCTAGCCCTAGCCCTAACAGAAGGGGCGGCGCCATATCCCTGTAATGGCGCCAGTGGCAGGGAAGACCTGCAGCAGGGCTCTGACAGCAGAGCCCACCCCCCCTGCAGGTGTCAGTAGCAGGGGCGGCGGGGCACTGACGGCACCCCCCTTCCCGCTGGAACTCACCCGCGGGTGTCAGTAGCAGGGGCGGCGGGGCACTGACAGCTCCCCCCCGGATGTCTCCAGCGGCTGTAGCAGGGGCGGAAGTGCTGGGCTCTGATAGCACCCCCCGCGGCCTCACAGTGAGCAGCGGCAGCAGCTGCGGGTATTCCCGAGTGTGACTCGGGGTTACCGCTTCTAGCAGTGAAAGTTAACCCCGAGTTACACTCGGGAATACCCGCTAGGAAGGTTAAATCGAATTTGACGATTTTCGTCAAATCACAATCGTGGCCACAGAAGGGGGGCGAATTAATCAAATTAATTCGATTAATCGCCCAGCCCTAGGGCCAGCATCTCACTTTTTGTTCCCATGTAACAGTTTTTAAGGTTGAAGGTAGCCTTTAAGTTAATCTAGTTCAACCCATAGCCTAACATGTTGATCCAGAGGAAGGCAAAAAGACCCCATGTGGCAACACTAAGCTCCACATTGGGGGGAAAATTCCTTCTTGACTCCACATACGGCAATCAGACTAGTCCCCTGGATCAACACCATATCAAAGAATCTAGTATATATAACTGATTATAGTTTTCAAGAAAGGCATCCAGGCCCTTCTTAAATGTTAGTAGTGAGTCACTCATTACAACATCATGTGGCAGAGAGTTCCATAGTCTCACTGCTCTTACAGTAAAGAATCCACGTCTGTGATGATTAAACCTTCTTTCCTCCAGACGTAGAGGATGCCCCCTTGTCCCAGTCTCAGGCCTAAGAGTAAAGAGATCATTAGAAAGGTCTCTGTACTGCCCCCTCATATATTTATACATTATTATAAGATCACCCCAAAGCTTTCATTTTTCCAAACTAAATAACTCTATCTTTAATAACCTGTCTTGGTATTGCAGACCCCTTAGTCCTCTAATAACTTTTGTCGCTCTTCTCTGGACCCGCTCTAGTTCAGCTATGTCTTTCTTATACACCGGAGACCAGAATTGTACACAGTATTCTAAGTGTGGTCGCACTAGTGACTTGTATAGAGGTAAAATTATGTTCTCCTCATGAGCATCTATGCCTCTTTTAATGCATCCCATTATTTTATTTGCCTTTGCAGCAGCTGCCTGACACTGGGCACTAAATGTGAGTTTGAAAAATACCTGGGTGTATGGGCAGATGACAGTGATCATTTTGCCCAGTATTTTATAATGAATCACATAATTATACATTTTATTTCCTCTGCCCAAGTGCATGACCTTACATTTATCCCCATTAAAGCTCATTTGCCATTTATCAGCCCAGCTTCTAGTTTCCATAAATCCTCCTGTAATATAAAATTGTCCTCCTCTGTATTGATTACCCTGCAGAGTTTAGTGTCATCTGCAAATATTGAGATTCTACTCTATGTCCCCTACAAGGTCATTAATAAATACTGTATATACTCGTGTATAAGCCGACCCCCCTACTTTTGCCCCCAAAATATGGGAAAACCTATTGACTTGTGTATAAGCCGAGGGTGGTCCCCAGCACAGGTATACAGGCCTCCCCAGCGGTAGTATACAGCACCCCCAGCAGCCCCAGCGGTAGTATACAGCAGCCCCAGCGGTAGTATACAGCAGCCCCAGCGGTAGTATACAGCAGCCCCAGCAATCCAGGCCCCCCCCCTTGCTCCGGAAACCTGTAAAGTAAAATATACTCATCACTGTCCCGCTGCCGTCCCCACCGCTACCAGCATTGCGATCCTCCATCTTCATCTGTCTTCTTCCGGCTTCCTGTGTGCGGCGCCGGCAATGACGTCATTGCCGGCGCCGAACAGAGGAAACTGGAAAAAGACAGATGAAGATGGAGGATCGCTATGCCGGCAGCGGCGGGGACGGCAACGGGACAGTGATGAGTATATTTTACTTTACAGGTTTCCGGAGCAAGGGGGGGGGGGCCCTGGATTACTGAGGCTGCTGGGGCTGCTGTATACTCGTGGGGACCGTATTGACTCGCGTATAAACCGAGGGGGGTACTTTTCAGCCCAATTTTTGGGTTGAAAAACTCGGCTTATACGCGAGTATATACGGTATGTTAAAAAGAAGCGGGCCCAACACTGACCCCTGTGCTACCCTAATGTTAACTGTGACCCATTCTGAGTATTCCTTTAATAACCACCCTTTGTTTCCCATCACTAAGCCAGTTCTTAAACCACTTAGGGTATGTGCCCACTGGACGGTTCTGCATCATTGCAGACCGTCAGAAAACCTGTGGAGAATTGCAGAAACTGAGTTTTCTGACCTCAGCAGTGTCCCTCGTTTTTTGCTCGGTTTTATAGCGTTTGTACAGCGTTTTATCGGCGGTTTTCCGGCGGTTTTTCTTAACGTTTTAAAGCCGGTTTTTTGTGCACTTGTAAGCTGGAACTGCTGGAAAAACGCTGAAAAGAAGTGACATGCTCTATCTTTGAAAACCGGTGCAAAACCGGTGAATAAAGTGGAAAGGAGACAAATAAAAACGTTCTCATGTGCACAGCGTTTTTTAAAATCCATTGACTAGCATGTTAATCCAACCGCTGGTTAGGAATAACATAAATTTAAATAAAACCTATGATAAAACGTCGACGTTTTTCGCTGATAAAACGACTTTAAAACTTCCAGTGGGCACATACCCTAAGGCTGCTTTCACATCGGCATTTTTTTTTTTACATTTTGCATTTTACTGCATCTGCCGCCTAAGGGCCCTTTCACATCAGCGTTTTTTTAAATTTGCGGCAGATGCGGTGAAAAAACCGCATCTGCCGCAACTGCCGCATAACGGTTCCACTTGCGGCACGGTTGCGGTTTTTTCCATAGGAAGTATAGGGGCACTTGCGGCAGATGCGGCAAGTGCGGTATTGCACTTGCGGCAGGTGCGGCAGAGAAAAAAACCGCGGCTTACTGCGGTTTTTTTCTCTGCCGCACCTGCCGCAAGTGCAATACCGCACTTGCCGCATCTGCCGCAAGTGCCCCTATACTTCCTATGGAAAAAACCGCAACCGTGCCGCAAGTGGAACCGTTATGCGGCAGTTGCGGCAGATGCGGTTTTTTCACCGCATCTGCCGCAAATTTAAAAAAACGCTGATGTGAAAGGGCCCTAACTGTCACACTTGCAGTAAGCATGCATTATCTATGGGGCTTGCGGCAAGTGGGGTATAGCCGCAGTCCCGGCACTTGTAGCAGCGGAAAAAAAAGCAGTCAACAGCGTTTTTTTTCGTGGCCACAACTGCAACTATACTGCACTTGCCACAAGCCCCATAGACAATGCACGGGGCTTGCCGCAAGTGCGGCCAATGCAATAAATCTGCCACAAAATGTTAAAAAAAAAAAAAAAAAAGCTGATGTGAAAGGGGCCTTACATATATTTTCCCTTATCCCCATTGTTCTCATTTTACGTATCAACCTTTTGTGTGGCACCATATCAAAAGCTTTTGAAAAGTCCATATACACCACATCCATTGCATTTTTTTGGTCCAGTCCAGAACTTACCCCTTCATAGACTCTGATCAGATTAGTTTGATAGGAACAGTCCCTCGTAAACCCATGTTGATATTGGCTCATGAGGTTATTTTTCTTCAGATACTCCAGTATAGCATCTCTTAGAAAACCCTCTAGGATTTTACCTACAGTAGAGGTTAAGCTTACTGGCCTATAATTTCCAAGTTCAGTTTTTGTCCCCTTTTTTAATATTGGCACCACATTTGCTATACGCCAGTCCTGTGGTACAGACCCAGTTATTATGGAATCTTTAAATATTAAAAATAATGGTCTATGATGGTACTTAATTCCTGCAGTACTCTGGGGTGCATCCCATCCGGACCAGGGAATTTGTCAATTTTAGTGATTCTTAGGTGGTGTCGTACTTCCTGCATGGTTTAGCAGGTGACATTTAATGGAGAATGTTTGTCATCACTGATCATGTTTTCTGTCATGGGATTTTCTTGTGTACCATATATACTCGTGTATAAGCCGACCCCCTACTTTTGCCCCAAAAATCTGGAAAAACCTATTGACTCGTGTATAAGCCGAGGGTGGACCCCAGCGGTGGTATACAGCAGCCCCAGCGGTGGTATACAGCAGCCCCAGCGGTGGTATACAGCAGCCCCAGCGGTGGTATACAGCAGCCCCAGCGGTGGTATACAGCAGCCCCAGCGGTGGTATACAGCAGCCCCAGCGGTGGTATACAGCAGCCCCAGCGGTGGTATACAGCAGCCCCAGCGGTGGTATACAGCAGCCCCAGCGGTGGTATACAGCAGCCCCAGTAATCCAGGGCCCCCCAGCCTTGCTCCAGTAGCCTGTAAAGTAAAATATACTTATCACTGTCCCGATGCCGTCCGCATCTGCCGACATCCCAATCCTCCATCTTCATGCGTCTTCTTCCGACTTCCTGTGTTCGGCGCCGGCAATGACATCATTGCCTGCGACGAACAGAGGAAACCGGAAGAAGACGCATGAAGATGGAGGATCGGGATGTCAGCAGATGCGGGCACGGACGGCAGCGGGACAGTGATAACTATATTTTACTTTACAGGTTATCGGAGCAAGGCTGGGGGGGGGGGGGCCTGGATTACTGAGGCTGCTGGGGCTGCCGTATTGACTCGCGTATAAGCCGAGGGGGGTACTTTTCAGCCCAATTTTTACTATTTTACAATTTACTATTTACACTAATACCCCCTCCCCCAACCCCTAGTTTAAACACTCCTCCAACCTTCTAGCCATTTTCTCCCCCAGCACAGCTGCACCTTCCCCATTTAAGTCCCTAGCATAGAACCTGTAGCCAACAGAGAAGTCGGCCCAATTCTCCAGGAACCCAAACCCCCTCCTTCCTACACCAATTCCTGAGCCACTTATTTATCTCACTAATCTCCCATTGCCTCTCTACTGTGACACAGGCACTATTTCAGAGAATACTACCGTGGTGGTCCTTGCCTTAAGCTTGCAGCCCAATTCCTTCAAATCATCTTTAAAGGACCTTCCACCTACCGTTAACTGTCATTTGTGCCAATGTGCACCATGACTGCTAGATCCTCACCAGCCCCTCCCAGTAATGTCAACCCCATCAGCAATGTGCCGGACTCTAGCACCAGGTAAGCAGCACACTGACAATCCCGGTTTGCCCTGTTCCCCTAATTGAGTCCCCCACTACCAGCACCTGTCTGGGCTGCCCTGCTCTCCTGTTTTCCTCCTTACAGGAGCAGACACTCCTTCGGCTTTCAGAGGACATGCCTTGCTGCAGCAGTACTATCCCAGTACTGACACATCCCCCTCATCTGCCAACGTACCAAGTTTATTGGGGTGTGCCAGATCAGTACTAGCCTCCCTGGTACTTTTCCCTCTACCCCGCCTTTTAACTGTCACCCAGCTAGCTGCCTCACTTTCCTGCATCAATCCTCCCCCACATTGTCTATGGATCTCAGTGTTGCCAGCTGCTCATTTAGATCCAGTATCTGGGCTTCCAAATGCACAACATACTCACATCACACAGCAGTATGCACCCTCGACTGGCTGTTCAAGGACTGCATACATGTGGCAAGATGTACACTGGATGGCATTGTCAATTATAGAGCTCATTTCCTAAAGGGGATTGCACCAGACAGAAGTGATAAGTAAAAAGAAATGTAAAGTATTATTAAAATACAACCAGCAATTCAGTAATTCCTCCCTACCAAACTCCCTGAATCCAAAGTCACTGAATCAGAAAACACACTTCTGTTCGCACTTACACCTGGTCACACTCAGCTAGTCACACTCGCTAAGGAAGAAGATTTAAAGAGGGCCCCCCCCCCCCCTTAGCAGTAATCCAACCTACAGCTCAAGGCAAAGTGATTAATTAATGTAAGTGAAAAAGTAAGGGTGCCTTCACATTTGCGTATGGGAAAGCAGCGTATGCTGCGTTCCCATACGCAGTCAAACGCATGCGCACTGCGGTTCCTATGTTTAACATAGGAACGCATAGTGCCTGCGTTTGCTGCGTTCGGGTGCGGATGCGGACGATATCTGCTCCTTCCGGTGTCCAGCATCCGCGCCCGGGACGCAGCATGTTGCATTTTTTGTGCGCTCAGGGAGCTTGGAAAATCGGCAAGCGTCCCCAAGCGTACAAAACATGCATTGGCTTCAATGGGTCCGCAGTGTTCAGCGCTTGACAGCGCTGGAGAACGCTGCGGACCCATTGAAAAATCTCCCGGTGGCCGCCGGTGATGTCACAGGAGCTCACCGACGGCCACCGGGAGATCAGCTGAGCCACTGCTGTCCTCCTCCTCCCCGCCGCCGGTAAGCACCGGGACCTGTCGGCGGGGAGTACAGCTGATCTGACAGCTGTTTGAATCTTCCCGCGCCGACATCTCCTCTCGGTGTCAGCGCGGGAAGATTCAAACAGCTGTCAGATCAGCTGTACTCCCCGCCGACAGGTCCCGGTGCTTACCGGCGGCTGGGAGGAGGAGATCTCCGGCGCTGAACTCCTCCTCCGGCCCGCCCCCGGACAACGCCGATTGGCTGCCGGGCTCCCTAGTGATGTGTCCGCAGGCGGACATTATCCGCTGCGGACACATCATAAAGACACTGGTTTTGACAGCGTTTGTGTCTGCATGCCATCAGCATGCAGACACAAACGCCAGTGT